>CM031240.1:903080584-903680584 GCA_018340775.1 Taxus wallichiana var. yunnanensis | reverse complement strand
AAAAATTGCCTTAGTTCAAAAAAGAAATTTTGGAAAAATTTCCCCATGGAGCCGCCACCTCACTTTTGCCTTTTTGGTTGTTTTCGTGGTTGTGCGGGCCCATAAGAGTTAACTTAACCTTTAAAATAATTTGGGAAAATTTTCTAAGTTTCCTTCGCCACCTGCCAGCCCACAACCAATTAGGTGCTACCATGTGGCATCACAAGGCGTCGGCAGGGGAGCGGATCCCATTTTAGCTTAGCGGTTCAGAAAAATTTTGGGAAAAAATTCCTAAATTCTCCCGTTAGCCCACCAATCCACATCCAATGGGTGGATGACACATGTCTTCATGATCCGTCCTTGGAGGCATGGAGCTTTTTCATTCTTTAAACCTTTTTCTCGCAAAAGTCAAATTTTTGTAAATTGCTCCGATGGGCTAAGACTAATCTTTGAGTGACACATGGCATCATTGGGGATGCAGAGGCATGTGATATTTTAATCCTTTGTGCTTTTAACCCTAAAGTCTAAAATCTCTAATTTTCCCCGCAAGTCTATTTTTCCCACGATCAATCAGCGCTTGAAATGTGGCACTTTGCACGTCGATACGCGCATAGAGAGGCATATTGTGATTTTGTTCCAAAAGGGAAAATTCGCTAAATCTCTCCCCTCTCCGCCGGCCCGCGCATGGGAAAATTTTCTTCCCTAGGCCCATAGACCCACTCTTGGGAAAAATTTCCTCCCAAGGTCCGTCGGCCCATAACTTGAGAAATATGAGGAGTTAGGAGGACTTCTTTATATCAATGGAAAGGTGAGGAAATTTCCTATCTAATGGGAATGTTTTTGGGAAGTTTTGAGTGCATTAATTTTGAGAAAAATAAAGTTGAATATTTTAAGCCTGTTAGAGGGTGGTTTAGTGAGAAATTACCCTCTTAACCTAATAGATTAATCTAACCCTATGTTTGGACCTTGTGATCTTTTATAGTTGTCATATTAATAAAACTATAAGCTATTAATAGTTTTTGGATTTGAAACTTGCTTGCGACAACTATTGTCTTGTAACCTAGTTGTATACTCTTTAAAAAAAAAAATCCATAATTTTCCTAACTAATCCTAGGTTGTTCTTGGGTCTCAAGTGGGTTGTTTTAGCGGGCATCACACTTGGTATCAAAGCCGTGGGTTCAAATCTTGGGCCATTGGGCACACTAGAAAACTTGAGACATGAACTTTAAACCTAACACACTTTGAATCTAGAGAACAACCTTGTTGGAATTGCATACTTAGTAAACATGGAAAAATGAATAAAACTTAGAAAGAAGAACTAACTCTCACCTTGGTCTATGCAGGAGGCGCAGATGGGATGAGGGGTATTTTCACATAGACTTAGGCTTGCCACCACCGAGATCATGTTGTAGCAGCCATCCTACCACAGATTTTACAGACACTTCAGGATGTTAATGTCACCTTACGTGGAGGGTCTATGGGAGCACATGCCACTAGACATGATAGAGAGCCATCAGATGAGGCTCAGGCACCTTCTCAACACAGTGATGATCAAAGAGTAGAGAAATCCCATGTGGAGTCAACTAGAGTAGAGTCACCATAGAGGGACATAGGGAGACTAGGTTTCAGGACACAAAGATAGGTCTCAGAGCCCTAGGCTTAGGGATGAGCATGTAGAGAGGCCTAGGGGTTGCCCGACCACCGCTGCAGACCATATTAGGGAGATCTTGAAGCTATGGCTTATTCATTATTCTAGTGACATAGGTGGATTTCAGGAAGAGGCATGGTTGGTGAGCCTGAGCGGGTGCTTCAAGATCTGCCCTTTCTCTAGTAACATGAAAACTCATGTTGCGATCCTTATTCTAAGGGATAGAGCAGGTGTATGGTGGAGGACAGAGGAGCAGAAGCTCCATGTTGATTCTGAGACATTTACCTGGGAGATCTTTGAGGAGTGATTCAGAGCAGATATTTGTCACGGAGGTTCATACAACAACGGATAGATGAGTTTCATGACCTCTCGGGCATCTCTTACAATAGCAGAGTATGAGAGTAGATTTCTGGATCTACTTCAGTATGTTGATTACATGTAGGATGAGTAGATGAAAATCCACGGAGTTCATCTGGGCCTAAATCTAGATATTCAAGGTGCAAAGTATGGATCAATTATCCACAAACATTAGCTGAGGGCATTGAGAAGGCCTATATAATAGAGGAGACTCGGGGAAAGACCCAGCAGGATAGAGACCGAGTCCAGGCGGCATACAAACGGATGTAGGATAATAGATCAAGGGAGTCAGTACCTCTTCCTTGTGGTGGACATGGTTTAGCAAAGTCATCTTTTAGACCATACAAGCAGAGCAATGATAGTAGTCCCACCCACCTTATAGACATCCATAGTGGTTTGATAAACAGAGAGTTTAGAGTATGGGGCTTCCTCTTATGGGTCCCATCAGGACACAGGGTGCCCAGAGAGATCACTTAGCAAGAACTTACCTGTAGAGACCTCATCGGACCACAACTAGATCATTCAGATCTACACCACGAGACATCCAAAGTCTTGGTTGGGCTCGCTACATAGGGGAGAGGATCAAGCGGTTGTTTTAGGTGTGGTATTACTAAAAAATTTTAGAGAGACTTCCCATAGAACCCTAATAACAAGGGTAAGGCTCAGATCTTAAATCCTATTATTGGTGACATGGGGCGCAGTCATAGGATGTACGCAGAAGTTGAGAACTACCAGGTAGAGTATCAAAGTATAGTTATTAAGACTACATGTAACGTTGGTGGTATTCCTACCTCTATTTTGTTTGATTCTGGTTCTTCTGATTCTTTTATTGCACCATCTTTAGTAGAGCGATGCAGGCTGGTGGTAGTTAGGCAGGGTCATAGTTGGGATGTTGAGATGGCTTCTAGAGCCAAGATCTCTATAGAATCCTTAGTAAAGGAGTGTGTATTTGATTTGGGACATTTCACCACTACCTCAGATATTCATATCCTTCCATTGGGATCTTCCTGAGTCATCTCGGGCATAGACCGGTTATCTTCACACAAAGCCGAGTGGATTTTTACCACAAAATCATATCTTGTAGAGATGATCTAGGATTTGAGGTAGTGATAGTGGGGGTCAGGAGACTTTTTTATATTCACACAATCTCCGCTATGTAGCTTAAGTGGTGTGTGTGATGAGGTTGTTAGATGTTTCTTGTCACGATCGGTGGTGATAAGAAGATGGGTCTAGTGGACCATTGCTAGATGACCATCCCATTTTGAGAGAGTTTTATGATGTCTTTCTAGTGGAGTTACCGAGGTTACCATCCGCACGTGAGATAGATTTTCATATAGAGCATGTTACAGGAGAAGAACCTATCTCACGAGCACCTTATCAGATGACTACCCCTGAGCTCTGCAAGCTCAAGTTATAGCTTGAGGGCCTTCTAGAGAAAGTCCTAATTCATCCTAGTGTATCCCATTGGGGTGCACTAGTGTTCTTTGTAAAGAAGAAGGATGGATCCTTACAATTGTGTATTGATTACCTTGAGCTGAACAAAGTAACCGTCGAGAATTGTTATCCCCTTTCACACATTGATGATTTGTTTGATCAGATGAAGGGAGCCACAAATTTCTCTAGGATAGACCTTAAGTCAGGCTACCATCAGTTGAGGATCTTAGAGGTGGACATTCATAAGACCACCTTCCATACGAGGTATGGCCACTATGAGTTCACAATGGTACCATTTGGTTTGACGAATGCCCCTGCAGTGTTTATGAGTTTGATGAATGGGGTATTTAGGACCTTCTTAGATCGCTTCATGCTCATATTATTGGATGACATTTAGATTTACTCATGTATGCATGAGGAACACGAGGGGCACCTTTTCCAGGTTCTTTAGTGTCTTCTTGGAGAAACAACTTTATGAGAACTTGGAGAAATGTGAATTCTTTTAGACGAAGGTGTTGTATCTAGGTCATATCATTTCGGGGAAGGTATCACCATCGATCCTTCGAAGATTAGAGCTATCATGGATTGGCCAACACCCACTACTATGACTGAGGTGTGCAACTTCATGTTATTAGTTGGTTAATATAGGAGATTTTTTTAGGACTTCTCTCAGATTGTGCACCCCATCACTTCCCTTCAGTGGAAAGGGAAGAATTTTGTTTGGTCAGACAAGTACAAGCAGGCCTTCAGGAAACTAAAGGAATGTCTCACTATAACACCTATTCTTGCAGTGTCGGATCCATAGGGTGATTTTTTTTTTTCATTTGCGCGGATGCTTCTTTAGCAGGGCTTGGAGGTGTGTTAATGCAGGAGGGAAAAGTAGTGGCTTTTGAGTCTCGCAAACTCAAATATTATGAGCTTAATTTTTTGAATCGTGATCTTGAGCTTATAGTAGTTGTGCACGCTTTTGTTTGATGGTTGCACTTTCTACTTGATCGAAGGATCACACTCAATATTGATCATTTGATTCTTCACCACCTCTTCACACTGGCTCAATCGAATGCTCGTTAGTGGCGTTGGATGGAGTTACTTTGTGAGTATGATATGGAGATAGAGCATGTGAAGGGGAAGGAGAATATGGTGACAGAGATGCTCTCGTGCAGATGGAGACATGTGATTATTGCCACTTCAGTGGGAAAAAATTTACAGAGTAGGATTCTTTAGCATCTTCCTCTTGACAGCTTCTACGTTGTAGTTCAAGCAGAGATTGAGTTCATAAAGGACCTCTTAAAGGGAAGTTTGATGGTTTTTCACTAGAGGGAGATGGCCTTCTTAGGGATAGAGGTTTGAGGCAAGACATCTTGGGAGAGGAACATCATGCACCCTATTGAGCCCATCCCGAGGTGAACAAGATGTATGCCACCTTAAGACAATTGTATCATTGGAGAGGAATTCACAGAGACGTGGCTCAATTTGTGTCACACTATTTAGAGTGCTAGAAAGTGAAGGCCAAGCATCAGCATCCAACTGGCCTTCTCTTTCCTCATGCTATACCGAGAATGGAAATGGGACACCATTTCCATGGACTTCATTGTTGGGCTACCGATGTTGAGATACCACCATGACGCCATCATGGTCACGGTGGATAAATTGACAAAAGTGGCTCATTTTTCTCCATTGAAGACCACTTATATAGCTAATGCAGTGGCATGGGTATATCTTTATGAGATTGTTAGGATGCACGGGATTCTACGGAAGATTATTTGGATTGTGATCCTTTGTATACTTCCCATTTCTATACTACCATGCAGTATGCCCTCGGGATGAGAATCAACTTTAGCACAGCATATCACCCTAAGAAAAATGGAAAGACTGAGTGGGTGAATCAAATTTTAGAGGACATGCTCAAGATGTATGTGATATATTAGTATTCTAAATGGGAGGAGTACCTGTACTTGGTGGAGTTTACTTACAATAATAGTTTTCAGAGTTCTATAGGCATGGCTCCTATTTAGGTATTGTATGGTAGAGAGTGCAGGACACCTCTTAGTTAGGACAGGTTAGAGGATAGGGTTTCTCTTGGACTAGCTTTGTTGTTGGACATGGAGTAGTAGGTGGTTTTGATCACACAAAGACTATAGGAGGAACAAGATAGGTAGAAGAAGTACGCAGATCATCATATGACCGACTGTAGTTTTGATGTGGGCATGAAGGTGTTCCTTTGTGTCAGGCCACATAAGAGCCCTATCCAATGTGGAAAAGGTTCTAAGTTAGCTCCAAGATTCATTGGTACTTTTAAGATCTTGGAGCGTATCAACTGTTTGGTCTACCATCTAGCATTACCACCTAGCTTGTCTCGCATACATGATGTGTTTCATGTTTGAGTTCTTAGGAGATATGTTGAAGATCCTTCTCATGTGCTATATTGGACATCATAGCAAGTGTAGGATCGGGGGCATGTGATGGTGAAGCCCATTCACATTATAGATCACACGACCACTGGGCCTTTAGAGTAGAGAGATTGACCAAGTCTGGGTGTAGTGGAAAAGATATGATGAGATTACGGCTACATGGGAGGATTATACATTACTAAGAGTTACGTTTCCACATTTTTTCTAGTGACTTCTAGGAGGAAGTTGAGTCTAAGGGGAGGGGTATGTAGTGCCCACTTCCCTTTAACACCATTGATACTAATCATGATCTACGTTGATTATATTATACACATGATTATGGACTTTATTATAGTATGATCTTAGATGTTAGATAATGGATTATTGTTGACCTTGATTCAGTTATGATGCATGATGATTATTAGAGATATTTTTATATATTGATGATGATATGCGGTTTGACATGGGTATATTTTGAATGTTGTTTAGACATGTAATATTTGGATATTGTGAGTAGACCTATAAATGGAAATTATTTGATGATAATATAGTTGTTGAGTAAAAATAGAAATGATCTTGTTGGTTGCTTAGATGTTGTTGTGATTCATATATCTAGATGATTTTAGAATTTTATTTATATTATTTTGGATGTTCTGATATGGCTACGAGGCCGAAGGAGGTATTTGTGTTTTGTAGGTTAAAATATCACAACAGACATTCGGGATTGGAGACCAACCACATTGGAATTCTAGATGAATTCAACAAGGTCACCATGGTAACTTGTACATGATTGTGTTAGGTATTCCCGTGGGGGATCAACTTTAAACATGACCAAGGGTTATGTGTATTTGTTTATTTGGTTCCCTTTTATTGATTTTTGTATGTGTTTATTAAGAGATGTGTATATCCCTTTTATTTAAATAAATTGTGGTATATAATGTGAGTAATCATATTATTACAATAAATTAATCAAATTGGGTCACAAGAAAGTAATTATTGGAGGGGGTGACTCTTGTACTAAATATTGTAAGATATGTGTAAGCAATGTGTAAGTGGTGTGTAAGATATATGTAAGTAAATTTGGAGTATGAAACACTTCATCTTCTTTGAAATTCGAAATTGTCCTTGGAGACTAATTTTGGAGGTGTTTGGGACAAGTTAAACTTGTTGCATACCTCTTAAATTTGCATACCAACCTCACCTATGGTTGGAGAGTTTAAATATAGCTTTCACTATGCATTTTTGTAAGTCTAGCCAAATGTTTTAATTTCACTTATTGCTTGAAATTAATTTCAGTTATTTAGGATATGGGTTTGATTCTAGTGTGTAACTAAGAGTGTCATATTATTCACCTACTTATTTATTGTGTCTTGGAGATTGAAGTTGACTTGTGAGTTGGAGTTAAGGATGTAAGATGTGGCATCAAAAAAGATCCACCTCATCCTCCTCTCTTGCTCCTTCTATATATTCGAATTCATTTTTTTCGTTTTGGGGTTACAACATTTTTGGTGGCTTAACTTTTCGAAACTCCTTTTGGGGTGAAATCTATCATTGTTTTGGAGCTCTTACTTTCGAGAAGTTTTTGGAATATTTTGCATGCTTGTGCTTGGCTGATTTGGATTGCTTGCATTGGGATAAAGCTACTATTTAAGGAACTTGGAACAACTTCATCATGGAGAGATAGGAACTTGGCTCTTGGAATGCTTATATTCTATTTTGAAATTGTTATTATTGTGAATGTTTTGGCATGTTTGTGGGATGTTTGGTAGATGGCCTAGGCATGGTGTAGGAGAAGACTATGGTGTTCATTTTGTGGGAGGCATGATTGTTTTGGGGATGTATAAGTGTGGAGGCACTGGGATTTAGGTTCCACCTTACAAAGAAATAGATTGCATTTGTTTACTCATTATGGGGTGTCATAAGATGTTGGGGAGGCATATGGAAATTTGAGGAATAAGGGGTACATGGGGGAGGCATAAGGGAATATCAGGTCTTTGATATTATACTATATTTTAGTGGTTTAAAATTAGGTGGTGATACCCATTTTCCCTTTGGAATTCATAAGTAGCATCCCCATAGTTTCTTTCTCCTTTGGCTTGCTTGATGAATCCTCGGTGTTGTTTGTCATGATTTAATGTATGTGTAAACTACATTCTATTTGGACTTCTTTTTAAATGTGAAAATTTCTTGGTGTGTTGTGAAGCCTTTGTTTCCATGAGTTGAATCACATCTTCTATTGAATTTTTGTTGGGTCTCGAGGGCTGATGAAGAATGATGGATTCTAATTTTCATTGGATGTCTTGGTTGGGTAGAGAGCATTACTTTTCCCTTACTCTTGTTGTGATCAAAATTGGAAGAATGAAAAATCTACATGTTGTTGTTTTGGAGCAATGAAAAAAAAAGAAGAGAGAAAACAGGTTTGTGAGTCCCTTGTTGAAATGAAATCTTATTGTAACCCTTCCCACTTGAAGTGGATGAACCCGTATATGTTTTGTAATGGAACTATGTTGTATTGAATATGAAATTTGTAATTTTGAAATGTAAAGGAGAGATATACTCTGTTTCTGTTTGAAAGAAAGACATGTATTTTATATATTGTATTGTGAAAATCAACGAAAAGAGAAGTTGTAAAAGAAGGAAATCTTGTCTTTTGAATAAAAGTTGCATTCTTTTCCAGTAATTGGAACTATTTTTGTTTAAACTCGAGATTGAAATGTATTTGAAATCTTTGTTTAAAAGGAAGAAATGTGTGTGAGGAAAATACAGAACTCTGCCTTTTGAAGTGTGTACAATTGGAAATCATAATTATATGTTGGTTTTGAATAGTTTGGTTTGAATTAACTAAATGTATTAGATTAGAGTTGGAATGAATTCTAATACTTGGAAGGTGAAAATGGTAAATAGATCCTTTAAAATTTGATCTTTGTTTTGTATTTTCAAACCAGATAATACTTTAGCCAAAATGCACAGTTTGAACTTGTAATAATAAAGTAAAAATTAAATGATTAAAATGAAGTAGTATGCCCTAAATTAATTGAATTGGACAAAAACACATAAGGAATTTCCTAGAAAACTTATTGAAAACTAATTGACATGTTGAGGAGGAAGAAGATCGATTGACTAAAATTTCATAAGTTCAAATTTTACCAACTTGCCTTTTAAAATCCTACAAATAATTTTTTTGAAATTGACCCCTTAAATATTAAAAAATAAAATAATTAATGATTCATGTGAAAGAGGACGTCGAGATCTTTCCAAAATTCATCGTTTTCCCAAGAATGATCTCCCAATCAAAATTTATGGCCTTCTTAACTTTTTCTTCATTTTGCATCAAAAATAATTTTAACTATAAAAACAATTGAGAAAACTTTCCTTGGCAGACCCGCGGGCCCAAAATTTCCCTTAGTGCTTTTTAGTCAAAAACGCCAAAGGCACGAATTCCCCTACCGCTCCGTTGATCCGCAAGCCTTTCTTTTTGTCAAAAATCACCTTAGTTCAAAAAAAAAAAAAAAAAAAAATTGGGAAAATTTCCCAGCACCGCCGCGCCCGCTTTTGCCTTTTTGGTTGTTTTCGCGCCATGCATGCGGGCCCACAATAGTTAACTTAACTTTAAAAATAATTTGGGAAAATTTTCTAAGTTTCCTCCACCACCCCGCCAGCCCTCAACCAATCAAGTGTTTCCAGAAGCGCCACAAGGCATCGGCGCAGAGGAGCAGATCCCCTTTTAGCTTAGGGTTTCGTAAAAATTTTGGGAAAAATTTCCTAAATTCTCCCGCCGACCCACCAATCCACATCCAATGGATGGCTGACATGTGTCTTCACGACGTTTCGCATAAGTGCGGAGCTTTTTAAGTCTTTAAACATTTTTCTCGCAAAAGTTAAATTTTGCTCAATCACTCACTTCGACGACCCGATGGGCCATAACCAATCTATGAGTGACATGTGGCATCTCTTCGGGTAATCCAGAGGTGCGGGCTATTTTAATCCTTTGCACTTTTAACTCTAAAGTCTAAAATCTCTAAGTTTTCGCAAGTCCATTTTCCACGCGATCAATCGGTGCTTAACACGTGGCTCTTTGGGCGTCGGCGAGGCGCGGAGGCATATCACGTTTTTTTTTCCAAAGGGAAAATGCACTAATAATCTCCCGCTCTATTGGCCCACGCATGGGAAAAAAAAATTTCCCTAGGCTGCAGACTGCTCTTGGAAAAAATTTACTCCCAAGGTCCGCCGACCCATAACTTGAGAATTATGAGGAGTTAGGAGGAATTATTTATATCACCGGAAAGGTGAGGAAATTTTCTATCTAATGAAAATTTTTTTGGGAATTTTTTATTATGCTAATTTTGAGAAAAATCAAGTTTAATTTTTTAAGCTTGTTAAAGGGTGGTTTAATGAGAAATTACCCTCTTAACCTAATAGATTAATCTAACCCTATGTTTGGACCTTGTGATCTTTTATAGTTGTCGTATTAATAAAACTATGAGCTATTAATAGTTTTGGCTTTAAAACTTGCTTGCGACAATTGTTGTCTTGTAACCTTGTTGTAGACTCTTTAAAAAAATTATTCCATAATTTTCCTAACTAATCCTAGATTGTTCTTGGGTCTCAAGTGTGTTGTTTTAGCGGGAATCATGACTTCAAATATATAAAACCTAAAAATTGTTTAATTGTTTCAACCCAAAATAAGGCTATGACAACCTCCCAATTCACATTGTGATCAAAACATTAAGATTTGCAACTTTCTTTTCTTTCAACACAAGGTAAAATTTAAACATGATATCCATTTAATTCATTCCTTTACATACAAATAATTTGAAGAGAAAGGAAAGACACGATCTCTAATGAACTTCCTTCAATTATAATATTAGAACTATAAAGCAACTTTTCTTTTAAATACAAGTATACTAGTCTTCCACCTTAAGTGGGATTTACAAGAAAATTTCTACAATGAAGGGTTGTTTTTACTTCAACAAATTCTCCAAATCCTAAATTCTTCAACAAGAGCTCCACCATTTCTTCACTTTAATCACAACAACCAAAAATGGGGAGAGGCAACACTCTCCACCCAACCAATAATCTAATGAGGAGAGAATATATCCTCCTCATTGGCCCCTGAGCCCCAACCAAAATGCAA
Source organism: Taxus wallichiana var. yunnanensis (assembly GCA_018340775.1). Lineage (NCBI taxonomy): Eukaryota > Viridiplantae > Streptophyta > Pinopsida > Cupressales > Taxaceae > Taxus > Taxus wallichiana. The sequence continues at coordinate 903,669,642 of CM031240.1, read as the reverse complement.
TAAGGATGAATCCAACTCATTGCTACTATAAAAAATCTTCCACATCACAATACAAACTTTCACAACTATTTCAAAACACATTTAACATAAGATACAATCACAAACATGAAACTATCAAACTACAAAACGCGGCAGAAAATGCGAATCCAATGGATCGAGGATCTATGGGGAGATCACTTATTCCTCCCAATGGGATTAGGTTCCCACATTAAAACCATCTAAAATAAATCTCTAACCCCTACACAAATCTTATGCCTCCCTCAATATCCTCTTATGCCTCTCAAATTCTCTTATGTCTCCCTCAAAATAACCAAGTAAGAAATGCGAGAATTTTCTTATCCAAGGTGGGGCACCCAACCCAACACCCTCCCAAAACATGAAATAAAATATTATGTCTCCCGACATATAAAATCCCCATATTCTTCTCCTATACCATACTTAGGAATTCTACCCAAGATCCCAACAAACACTTAAATCATTTTTATACATACAATACACACATATAAAAACAACAAGTAAAAATATTATAGCTCCTACCTTTTCATGGTAAGAGATCAAGGAATCACATTCCAAGATCCTTCAAGCTCAATCCAACTTCAAGAATCTCGAAGAATTCAACAAGCCCTCAAAAAAACTCTTACTCCCAAAATGCACATGCACAATAAAATCAAATAAAACCCCAAACAAACAAATAAACTTGCGCATATAGAAACATGGGAGAGGAGGGTGAGGTGGATCTATGTAGGATGCCACATCACTTACCCTCAACTCTAAATCACAAGTCAAACCTCAATCCCAATGCACAATAAATTGGTGGTTGAGAGGAATGACAAGCCTCTTACACACACAATCCAAACCCACACCCCCTAAAGACATAATTTAAAGCCCATATAAGAAAAGTGCAATAAATATGACTTTTTGTCTTACAAAACACACAACGGGGTCTATTTTTGAACCCCCAATCCATAAGTAGGTTGGCTATATGAAATGAAGAGGTGTGGGACAAGCTTCCAAAAATGGACTTTAAGCCCAAATCCAAAATTACAAGGAAAGGTAGAGTTTACAACACTCAAAGTCACTCACACTCAATCAAAATCACAAAATCCAAAATACCAACTACTCTAATAAATGGCCCCTTTCGTCACATCCCCATATAACTTAATAACATGATTTAATTACCTAATAAAGACACATTAATTCAATAATAATAAAAAGGAATTACATCACAAATTAAATCACATACTCCACAATTAAATACAAGAGAAGGAAAAAGAATTACTCAAAAAGCCCATGTTCACAATTGGAGGTCATCCCTTCCATGAGGACCCGGTAACAAAAATAAAATAAAACAATAACATTACACAAGTTGCCATGGTGACCTTCGTTATATCCATCTAGTATTCCACTGTGGTTGGTCTCCAATCCCTCTTTTGATTTTTGTGATATAATTACCTACAAAATCACACAATACCTCCTTCAGCCTTATGGCCACATCAAATACATCAAAGATAAAATATACACACATAAATCAATAACCATCCTCATATAGATAAATCATCATCTCAACTAAAAATGCTATCATTTGTCTAAAATTTTAACAACATCTCAATTCTATCTTTTATCAATATCAACAAGATTATGAGATTAGTTCAAAAGCTAAATCCTAGTCAACACGACAAGAATTTCAAATGTCAGTAATATATATGCTAACAAAACATCATCATCATCATCAATATAAAATGTCTCTCTATGTATCTAAGAATCCACACAATCATACTATGAATCACAATCCATCAATAATCAGAATATCTCTATCATCTAACATCATGCTAAATGAAAATGATACAATAACATCCATGTCTATAGTCAACAATAATAGAAATCATAATATAATAAGTATCGAAGAGGATTAGGTACTACACCTTGTTTACTGACATTCGAACCCTTAACTAATTGTTCGAGCATAACTATGGTAAACTTATAAATGATGGTTGACCTTGGGAAGTATAATCATGGGATGTTATTCCATAGGAAAGTGAAACATGATCTTCCCTATAATGAGGTTAAATCCTCTCACTATGGATAAAGATCATATTTTCCTATAATACTTATTATGTACTAACTTCATTCTTAATTTATAAATGAATGAAAGAAACCTGACCCTAAATCCTCAAGAAAAGATGTGAACCTTCCCTCCTTTGGACTCACACATGTTCATTTGTGTATGACAGAGGTATGATATAATATCAAGATGTATTCCCTTAGGATTGAATCCTAGTGATATCACCTAGTAGCCTTGTGTGTAGCTAAGTAGTCTTGTGTGCGAATAAATACCCTATTAATGAACAAGTGAATCAAAAAAGTAATTCAAATAATGTAGATGATCCTTATTTAATGATTTGCACCATAAGTTAAATGTTAAACAATATAGAGGAAATATAGCAAAAAGGAAAAGGAATGTATGATTCTCACATTATGAGCCTTTCTAGAACTTAAGTTAAAGGTTGAAACATGATAGTAAATAAATGTGTAATCCTAAAAATATCATGTTGTGGGAAGACCCTATCTATAAGTTTATATTGTAGTTGAATCATTATGTTGTGCCTTGTCATTTGAAAAAAAAATGGCCTTGATGTGCACCATGTGTTTTCATGTTATCTATGTGGGTTAATGTTTGTGTAAACATATCTTGTGTTGTGTGTAATCCTAAGTGATCTCCTGTAGTGTCATTTGTACTACAATATAAGTAAAAACAAATTATTTCGGTATCTAATCTGTTGTATTTGTGTGTGTAAAATGTGCATGTTACAATTTAAAGGAAATTAAAGAAATATAACGCTCGATTAGTTGCATAATGGTTTTGTCAAGTTGAAGTAGTTGATGTTCATGAGGTATTTTCTCCTTTTGTAAAATTAACATCTATTTTTTTAGCTACTACACCATATGATTTGGAATTAGATTAGATGGATCTGTTAAGACAAAAAAATCATGTAGAGCTTGAGAAAGAAATCTACATGTAGGAACATGATAGTTTTGGGGTGAAGGGTAAAGATGAATTTGTATTCCACTAGAAGATTACTTGGCGTATGGAAGAAATGGTCTTCATACACCTCAATTCTTTGAGGAATGAGTTTTTATTCTTCCTAATGAAATAAGAAACTATGGGGAGACTATTGATATCAAACCTATCCATGCAAGTCACATTCCTAATTTTGGAACTCCTCTGGGGCTATTTCAAGTTTCTATATTTCATACAAAAAGATATGCTATATTTAATGTAAGATTTTATTTAGATTTGTGACTTGAGTCATTGTGTGATTATTGCTTCATATTTGAAGGAATTTGCAAGGGCGGTTATAACTCGTTCGAACCATAGACCTAATCCCTACATTAATAACACCGGAAATCTATCTACACTTGGCGGTCTTTGGTACACCGCGTAAATACGGGGTCTCTCGATCCAACTAGTTAACAAAGGTGGGAGTCGGCTTGGCAATGGCATGGAAGCTAAAGGGAGGGGAGCCTCTGCCCCTCCCTTTCACGGTGTTAGAGAGCTGGGGGTGGAGGCTCAGACCGTAATCAAAATATACTCTCTCCTTTGACGGGGGAGAATGGTCAAGTTTTTTGGGGAGGATATACGGGATTTGAATTTGAGGTGGCTACGGAAGCATGGATGCATGCCTTGGTAATAACATAAATGTTAATAACAAATTTCCTTGGACTTCCTTTGGGCTCGGTGGCGGCGGAAATGGAGATGAGGAAAATGACCCAAAAACAGATGTGTACCCTCTGCATGTGGCGAAAAAATGAATGAATCTGCCCAACAACCTTCCTTTGTAGATGTTGTCTACAAGCAAACAAAGATCTATATAAGGAATTTCGATTCTGCTCTCGAAACCATCTCAAGAGACCCGACATGGACGCTTGAAGTGGATCTACTTGTAAAGGTGCTCAAGGAGGAAGAAAATCTTTCCCATCTGGGTCTCATATGTAGATTTCACAAATTTTGGATGAAAATTTATCGGCACCATGAATGGATTCTGCAGAGATGGAGAGGAAAGGTTCAAGGTTAGATTGAACTTTATCCTTGTGCTAAAGCATATTTCATTGTTGTTTTTGAAACCCCTGAAAATAGGGATTTAATTATTACACAACACTAGGTTTGGGGTGAACATGGACTCATGGCTAAGCCATGGTATCCATATTTTGATCCATTAAAAGAATCTTTTGACACCTACCGGTTTGGGTTCATTTACCTAGACTCCCACTCCAGCTTTGGAACAAATCTTGTTTGCTTGCTATAGGGGATACTCTAGGCTCATGTGCGGCTGTTGATGAGAAAACCTCCATTCAAACCCACACTATTTATGCACGGATCCTTGTAGATCTTGATATTTCCAAAGCCTTACCTACGTAAATTAATCTACAAATTAGTGAAATATTTTGGATACAAAGGGTAGACTATGAAGGGCTAGATTTCAGATGTCAATGTCGTTTCTAAACTAGTCATATTACAAAAGATTGTGAACATTCCCAACAAAAGATCAAACCTGCATGGTGGAAAGATTCTCTACCAGAGCATCTAACAATCGATCCCCAGGCAGATCCAGCTGCAAAATCTAGTGCCCACATGCAAGTTGACTCACCCGTCATGGAAATCTCCTTGAATAATGCATAGAAGTTACCCTTCGAGTCTACTTTTCAGGACACAAATTAAGTAATAAAATATTCTTCGACTCCCCTTCCTGAGGATCACATTCCTATCAAATCGATTGAAGTGGTTCTTCCAATCTCAGTGGAAGAAGGAAACGAAGAATGGAAGGTGGTGGATAGGAAAAAGAAGGGATACACTAAACCTAAATCCCCCATCGTCTTGGACAAGGCATGAATCTTGTCCTTTTGTTAGCTCTTATCGTTATATCTCTGCGTTGTTGGCAGTTCATGCATGCAGCTACAGGCAGTTTGTTCTAATGTTTAGTTGTTGTTTTTATTTGTTTCTCTGTTTGTTGAATTGTTGGTTCCATTTTTTCCTTGGCAAGTTGTTTTTCGCCGTTGGGCTTTTTTATCATATCTGGATTTTGATCCCTTTTGGTTATGTTGATATGGTTATATCTAGACTTTTGAGCCTTATTGTACAAGGGTATAGTCCCTTTCAAAAAACTATTTACCTTTAATAAAAAAAATATGTGACTATACTTTAAAGTCTTATATTTAGAATTTAATTTACTTTCCAATGAAGTTTAATTTTAAGATGTGCTTTGATTATCAAATGGCATGTTTTCACTCTCAAAGGTAAGGAACCAAGATTGCATAATCCTTGGTCGCTGCTTTGAAAACTACTTATTGCATGTACAATTTTTTTAGTGAGTAAAAGAAGAGAAGTTCTATTGATTTTTTTAAGCAAAACAGTTTTTCCACGATAAAGAGTGTGTTAGTATTATTTCGCAAGCTCCATTTTATTTCAGATCTTCTTATTTGTAGACTCTTTAATTTATGTGTTGCACTTTTGAGCAAAATCCCAACACGCAGACGAGATTTTTTCCTTGAAAAGAAGCCAAATCAATGAAGTGTAGAAGAGACACCGCCTCTCATAGTAGAGGCCTCGACGGGGTGCTCGACGCCGAAGAAGGTGAGGGCAAATCTGGATACGCATTCTCCGCCGACGAGCTGCTTGACGACATTGATACACCGGAGCAAGTAATCGTGGTCGAGGATCCAAACAATGTTGATCTCCACGACGAGAGATTTGAATCAGTATACACCAGAACCGGCAAACTCAGAGGAACATTCGGCAAAGCCACTTCGAATTTCAATATCTTCACCGCTTCTCTCATCGTCAGTCTTGCCTTGGGCTCTGGATGAGAGCACAACAATCACACCAACATCAGTCTATCCATTTCCTCCCTATCAAAAAAATTATCTAATCTTTCGTCGGCAGCCTCCAATAGCTTCCCCTGTTCATACAAATTCCACATCCATTCGACCAGTCTGCAATTATGTTGTCTCAAGTTCCGATCAAGGGGAGGCCGTCCGCAGGCGATTGACAACGCTAACGCTCCAAAGCTGTAAACATCGGATTCTGGACTCGCCTTTCCAGAAACCACACACTCTGGTGCCAAATACCCCAATGTCCCTGCCACCACGGTCGTATGGGAGGCTTCCTGATCACACCCTATGAACCTCGCCAGCCCAAAATCACCCAACTTGCCATTAAATTTGGCATCCAACATAATGTTGCTCGCCTTCACGTCTCTGTGGACAACACGCTGGTCGCAGTCCTCGTGAAGATAAACAAGAGCAGAGGCTATGTCGCACGCAATACTGTACCGTCTGTTCCAATCCAGAGTAGCCTTTTGCTCCCCAAAAAGATGCATATCCAGACTCCCGTTTTGTAGGAATTCGTAGACCAGAAGCAACACGCCCTTTTGATGGCACCATCCCAGAAGCTGCACAAGGTTACGGTGTCTCAGCTTGCTGATTATGGTAACCTCTGAAACGTATTCCTTTTTCCCCTGTTTTGAACCTCGAGATATTCTCTTTACTGCCACGGCCTCGGTTGAGCCAGGCAAGATGCCTCTGTAGACACCTCCGAAGCCTCCTTGTCCGAGCTTTTGATCATCGCTGAAGTTTCTCGTCGCCGCACAGAGCTCCGCATAGGAGAATTTGCGAGGGCCCTGTGCAAACCTTTCGTCCAACTCCACATCGCTCTCCTCAACATCAGTCTTGCCTTTTCTGAAATACCACCGTTTGCCGACAAATATAAATACACATATAGAAAATAAGCAGGCGAGTACAGATATCACAATTATCATTACAGAAAATTTTCTACTGCCGTGTCTTCCATGATGCGGCAAATAAGTGTTTTTGGGACTGGAAATTTCCCAAGAGTATTGACAAGAAAAATCCCAGAGATAAACTGTGTGAGTCTCCTTCGAGTATGCAATAGAAGCCGAGAGGCCGACCCTTACATTCTGGGGAAGAAACTTCCTAAGATCTATATGATAGACAACGACCGGGCTCGTCGGTTTAGAAATATTAGTGCCGCCATTGGGATTTGACAAAAGAAATACCCGAAACAGCTTCGCTCCACCATCGTAATCCACCCATGCGTCCCATTTCTTCCCGTTCTTGAGATTTTCGTTGTCAGGCCGCTTCTTTTTACCATCTGTGAAACTGAGGCGAGAAATGGTGGTGGAAAAATACTATTGACGTCGATTCCCACATGATTGTCGTCGACATCCCATTTATCGCGATACGTGTCGAACTCAACCGCGACAACGTCGTAGGGTGTGCTGCCATACGTCGAGTTGTTGAACAGACCAAAGCGACCGCCAATGGGTTCCAGCGCTAAGTCGAAAGGCACCATGAAAAACGCCATTCCGTCGCCATACCCATTGCTTCCATTTTGCTTACTAATCACAAACTGGAAATGTGTGCTGAAATTCGCCAGAGCTTGAGAAGAATCATCCCACAGCGGAATCGATTTATTGTAACTCACCAAACCAGAGCTAATAGAAATTTTCTTTCTGGTGAGCTGTATGACGTCGTTGGCTTCATAGAAAGCATCCCTATTCTGCACCAAACCGGTTTCAGTAGGGAAACTGAAGTTGATGCCTTCTGTCTCTACCACACAAACCACAGATAAGAAAAAGGACACCAACACGAGCTGAAAATGAGGGAGATTTGCCATCGCAACTGTAGCAAATTGCTAGTGATATTTGACTCTAAACATTGACGAGCACATTGATATACACAATTTGCCGCCTGAATTCTAGATCTTCACGTCTATCGCCTACAAAGGAATAATAATCAAACCGAGAACAGCCAAATCGTTGTTCCAAGAAATTTATTTAGAGAGGAATAGCGCATAAGCAGGGTCAATCTTTCCTCTATATCAAACAGCCCCATTAATTTACTCATCGTTTGTCGTGTTCTTCTTGGTCTGTACTGTTTGGTATTTTTCATTTGTTCAGTCCGCTGAATATTTCAAATTGTCCTTTCGATGGACGTTTTTAATTGACTTTTATATTAGAGTCCACGTCCTTTATATAGCACCATCTGTATTAAAAGCATCATTAATGCGGTAAGAACTCTGCAAAAGCTAAAGTTAATCACTGTCATTTTGCAGTTTGTAAAGCATGAATTGAGATTTGACGCCCGCTGTGAATGTTTTTGTGTTTGAAATGTAATGGACATTTTCGAAAAATGATAAATCGTCAATCATTAAAATTCAGATTTATTAATATTGTATAATAATTGTAAATATTTACGCGAAGGCGTTCCCCTATGGGAAAGGCACCTCCGGACGTTTCTACGACTGTCCTAATTTTGACAGTTTGATGGCCATCTGGACGTTTGTTCTTTTTCACCTATTTTTAATAGTTGTTTTGTTCTTTTTTGCCTATTTTTAATAGTTGTTTTTTTGGGTGCATCTTTGAGTCTGAAACGATTTACTATTTTTAATAGAAGTTTTTGTTTTTGCGGGACTATTTTTAATAGTGCTTTTTCATAGGCTTTAAATTCCTTGGGCAATTTTTAACAAACCGCGAAGATCAATGTGATCGGGCCATGGGCTCACAGTACAACCAGGCTCGCCTGCGTGGGCGAGGGCGGGTTAATTATCAGCACCAGAGATTTCGCATCGACTCCGCTTGTTAACGCCGCTGCAAAAACCATTACAGTCGATCCTGGCGTCATTTTACGGGATCTCCTCGACGAGGCCGCGAAGAAAGGCTTGGCTTTCCCCACTTCGACTTCGTGGGACGGCGTCTCCGCCGCCGGATCGGTGAGCACAGGCGCCCATGGCAGCGGCCTGGTCGGCAAGGGTTCCGCCATTAATGAATACGTCGTCGGATTGAGAATCGTCGTCCCGCGCCTGCTTCTCAGGGTTACGCTAAGGTTATCCAGTTGAGAGAAGCCGATGCAGATTTGAAAGCTGCGAGATTTTCGCTCGGAACTTTGGGCGCGATCTCGCAGATAACGTTTGCGCTGCAGCCCATGTTCAAACGCTCTGTTTCGTTGAGTCTGGAGGATGATTCAGGGTTGGAGGATCGGCTTGTGGGGTTTCTCAGGGGTTCGGAATTCGCAAATATTTACTGGTATGTTTCCCATGGAAAGGCTCTCATGGGGAAAATTGACAGGGTTTCTGCACATGTGCCTGGCGTTGGTGTCAATAAGGCTTCTTACCAGCCCACCACTGTGCTCAAAACGGAAAAAAGCGCCACCAAATGTGAGTGTTTTCTTGTATAGTTTTCTGGGTTTGTATTACATGATCTGGTTTTGTGTGGTTCATAATAGTTGTGGTTGCGAATTTCTTTTTAAAATGTGATTTTCTTGATTTAACAATTAGTTAATTTAAGTGCTTTCTTTGTTTGGGGTTGAAGAGTCTAAAGCGCTGAGTGTAAATTGTCGGTGTGTTAGTGTTAGTGTGAGATCGTTTCTCTTTTTCTAATATTCGGATCAATTTAATGTTCTTAAAAAATAATAGATAAATCAGAAATAATTTGATAAAAAAATTAGACACAACTTATTAAAAAAGATTTCACTAAAAATAAATTTCCAAATAATTAAAATTGTGGAAGAAGTGATTTTTTTGTCCTAAAGAAATATTTGTTTGATTTTCGTAGTACCTAACCTGTTGAAAAATATCTCATCTTGAATGCAATTGATTGACATAATTTTGGTGGTAAATAATCTTCACATATTTCAGGAGCAAATTCAGCCGTAGCAATCAATACATTAAATAAACTTACTCCTGTTTAACACATGACAAGTACCAGTAGGTATCTTAATGAATATTCACTTTTTTACTTAAATATTTTCTATACTTTTTTTTAGGATTGAAAATACTTAAATATTCTCAGTACTTCAAAATTTCATGATTTTCATTTAATGTCAACCGTGGTTATATCATTATTTATATGTTTTTTTATTAAAATGAATATGTTTGAAATAGTGTTTATGCATTTGATTTATGTCATATTCTTTTCAGTCTTTTAAATTTTTAATAAATATTAATATTTAGTTTTTATTTATTATTTATTATTTAATATATGTAAAATATAATAATTTACAATTTTAATATATGTTAATTAAAAAGATATTTTTACAAATTAAAATATGTTATGAATAACAATGTAAATGAGAAATATATTAATAAAAACGTAAGTGTCGAGAAAATGTTATATAATATACATATGAGAAAAAAATAGTACATCACAATTTTTTATTAGATATAGGGAAAATTTTTGTAGAGAACTATGTTATATAATATACATATTTTATTTAATTAAAATAGATGTCAATAATTTATTTAAAATAAAAATAATAAAACTGTAATATTAATAGGATAGATATATGCCCATTACTTAAGTGGATATTTATATATTTTTAAATTAAAAGATAAATATTCTGATTTTTTAAAAATATTGCACTAATATTATATGACATACACAAAATAATTCTTAAATTTAGTTAAACTTAATATTTCTCTAAAATTGTATGAAAATAATATTTTCTTAAAATGATTTGAGTTCTTTAAACAATCTTCGTAAAGATAATTTAGAATGAAATGTAATTCTTGCTTATGAAAGGTTATTTAGTTTTGTGTATTGAAATATAGTCAAATGCTTACTTTGTGGTTTTACATTGATCCGGTTTGGTTTTGTTTGGTATGCAGATAACACCTTTGAAGCTAAAAAAGATGCAAATGCACTGTGTGATGACAGCGGGACTTCAATGAACAACAAAATAGCCAAAGGCGGCGGGTTTCTCAATGATGGGATAAAATTCGGTGGGTTTCGGTGGTGGGATTCAATCACAAAATGCAAGCAACAAGAAGTGGGATGCCAAGACTACCACAAGAAGACCGAAAACCAATCATGGAACATGGATGTGTATTAGGAGATCGAGCAAATGTTGATCGAGAAGCACGAAGGTGGTATAGGAGCTTCAGATATTTGGGCCAAATGTCTGGGGGTCACTTGTTTAGTCCCACATGGATGGATGTGTATCGGAGGGTTTCGCGGCCCACAAAACTGTGAATTTGCAGCAATTTCTCCTGGTGAAAAAGAGGTTCGATCCGAACGGCCTATTTTCCAATGACTGGACAGACGGATTGTTGGGCATACAAGGGAAAGGAGTGGAGGTTTTGAAGAAAGGATGCACTTTGGAGAAATTGTGTAAATGTAGAGAGGACATCCATTGTGCACCCGAAAAGGGTTACTGTTGCATGCAGGGCCGAGTATGGAAAAATGCTCGGGTTTGCAGGAAAGTAACTTCTCAAAATATTCCATCTTCCTAGTTAGGTGTTATGGCTTTTATGTGATACAGAATAAATTTTCAATCTAGAGAATAGTGAAGGAGATGTAATTCCACTCAACAATATTTAAATAATAAATATACCGTTTTTGTTTGCAAAACGCCTCAAAGAAATGTGGTCTCATGGAATGCTATGATTGTAAGATATGCACAAAATAGCTCTAACAATGATGCACTCAAACTCATTGAGGTAATAAAGAAATTTGGAATGTACCATAACCATTTCAAATTTGTTTATATATAATTGCATATTCTGTCTCATTTTAGTTTCATGGAGAGATAATATGTTAAAGCACTTAGTCATTCTTTCAATCTACTTTGACTACAACACTTCACATTCACTACATTCTTGAGAGTGAGTATTAGCAAACTTACATGTCTCACTTGAATTTGTATTCAAATATTACACAACTAAGTTTTATCTAACATCCCTTCTAATGTATTTCGCAACATTTGTTCTGACTTTAATAGAAAATTAGTATTGTCAATCACACCCCTTATCAACATCAACTACAAAAGTAATAACTATACCTCTAAATCAAATAACATATACTTGTTCGGCGTACACATCTCATGAAACACATGCGATTGCTAGTTTTTAATTATATTATATATTAATTACATGAATTTGTAATATAATTTATGAATAATGATATAATACTAAACATATTTCTATTATATTATATTCATAAACAAACAAGTTGTAATGTTCACATAAATATTCAAAACAAAGTAATTATTTTACACAGTACAAAATTTATTTACCGTCACCAAATTTGGACCACACAGATGGGGGTGACGTCAAAATTCATCCCTGTTGGAAAGCATCATTTTAGTATACAAAATTTTATTTTTAAATAACTCCACGATGTTGATAAAATTTTAATTTGGAAGTATATAATAATAAAGATAATCTATTTCTTTTATTTTTTATTTAGTAATTGCATCTAATATACCATTTTTTTATTAATTACGTCGTTCTCCAAACCGGCGCGAAGGTTTCAATCTGACACACGTGACTTTAATAGAGGGGGTGAGTCTGATTTGGCTGATGTTAATGACCTGATCCATCGGTGCTATCCACGTGGCGGATTCATTAGAAAACGATAGTAACCGATCTCTAATCCACGTTAAGACGTTTTAACCTAACAAGAATTTCGGATAGAGGAATGATTTTAATTTCTTTTTAAAGCAAATGCTGTCCTTCCCCAAATCGTTGACCAAAGAAGATCACGGATTTACTTATTTTACTCCGGCTTTTTGGCTGTTCTCACTCTTCTTTTGCACAGTAATTGTAGTTCACACCTGGTATTGCCAATCAAAACCCTTTCATACCCGTTGCCCCCATTCAACTGCTGCATCGAATTCATCGAAGCTCTCGCGATTCACACGTCCACGTGTGTCGAGCCTGCGAGTAGGGTTGAAGTTTAAGGCCACCCATGCATATAGTACACTAAATTTAATCGTAGGTGAAATGTGAAATGAAAACGCTAGGGGATGCGTCGGAGAAGTTAAAGCTGAAGGGATCAAAATAGTGGTAGATGAAGAGGGGTGAAGAAGAAGGGGTTTGAGGGAGGAGATGTCCAAGGGTGCGGAATGAGTTATGAGGAAACAATGCGAAACACTTCTATGATACAACCACGTGTCTTATTTGTCAATTGTTTGAAGGAGAAAGGGCATGGGGTGTGCAATTCATTGAAAAAGTATTTTGGAGATATTTGAGAACATAAGAATTGGTTGAGTAATAATGTCGATTTCAATAGTTGTATGTAATCTCAACCCTTGTGTTTTTGGGCAATTAGAACAAACATAAATGTAAGGGGGATTCTCTTGCACCTCTTTAGACACTTTAGAGACATGGATATACATGGAGTGGACTGGCATCCACGGTAGATATTTGATGCACATTTACCAATAGGGTTTCTTTGTAGCTACGGTTGTAGCAATTAGGGTTTCCCTCAACAACGGTTTTGATGATGTTATCCATCAACAAAAACTTGTACAAAATGGGCTTCTTTTTTTTTTCATTTTATTTTTTATGGCATCAAGATTTTGGATTGAACCATATTTAATTAGTTAGATAAGACAAAGACATGAATGGAAAGTTTGAAATACGAAAGTGGGAATGAAATAATTGCATGGCTCGTACCATTTCGATGGCTCAAATTAGAAGACTTAAATAATACGTGATAGTTGTGCTTCACTATATCGTTTTTGTAACGCCCGCTAAAATCTCCCACTTGAGACCCATGAACAACCTAGGTTTAGTTACAAAGTTATGGAATATTTTTATTTTTTTAAAGTATTAACAACCAAAGTCTCAAGGACAATTAAATTCAACTGATAACTTTTCCCATTATAATAAAAGGGAAAGGCTAGCGCTTTGATCCTCAAGATCATCCTAAGACATGACAGGAGAGAATACATGGTTTAACCTTCGGGATAAACAAACAATGATACAAAACACACAAGAAAGATGATGCAATATAATAAAAGTAAATGATAAATATTTTGTGATTGGGTCTTCAAGAGGACGCCCTGCAAAACAAAGCTTAGTAATTTTATTTATAAATCCAAATGTCTTAGACCGATCATCCTACAAAAAAAAGGGTTAGTAGTTTGGAGCAAGAATAATATAACTCAATGTGTAGCTAAAATGACAATATTTAGCAAAAATTAAAACATGAATAAAGTATCATATAAACTGTTAAATTGATGCTTTTATTGCATAGGATACTAGGAGTGAAAAATTGTGGAATAACAACATCATAGGATATTCGTATTTGAAATATGTGGTATACACAGGTGTCACATTTGCGCATATGTGACAAATGACGAAAGCAATGTAATAGGAAACACCCGTGGCTATACACACATAGTTTTTCTTAGGTTTGGGGTATACACACATAGTGTGGTATACATAGATGTGTGTATACAACACTATGTGTGTATAGCCCAAACCTAAAAAAAATTGTCAAGGAAAATTTGTGTATACTGCAATCCTAAAAAGCTAATGTGTGTATACCACACTATGTGTGTATACAACAAAGCTAATGTTTGTGTGTGGTTTACACATTTTTCATGCATTAGATTTTTTTTAGGTTTGTGGTATACACAAATGTGTGTATAGTGTGGTAGCCTTTTAAGGGTCAATGTTTTTTGGGAGTCTAACATCAGTACTAATTTAGTAGCAGGTTGCTTCGTCTACTTATTACCTAGCCCATTTTTTAAAGATAATTTTTTTCTATTTTTCATTCATGGCAGCCATGGTTTTCTAAGAAAATTTTATAACAAAATTATATATACTTCATAGAATATTGCTCTACAAAACATTTTTTAAAATGTCTATTTGTGAATAGTTTTAAAATCAGAAAATCGAATAGCCCGTAGTAGTTTTAAAATGTCTATCTGTGAATACAATTGTATAGACAAATTTTTATCTCTCTTTTATGGTATACACACAATGTGCATATCACAATCCAAAATACCACACACAATTTGTATATCATAATCCAAAATACCACACCCATTGTGTAGCTTGCTATTTGATACTATAAGTATATCATAGTGTGTATATTGCTTGTGTATTTTTATCTCTTATGTGGTATACATGCAGTGTATATTGCAATACTATAAGTACATGTCTATCTATAGAACATAATAATAATAATAATAATAAATGTCTATCTTGAACAACTTTAAAATCTTAAAGTCGCATAACACCTAAATGTTTTTTAAGATATAATGCTTCTCCCCAATTCCGCGCAGTTCACCTTCTTGCCAATTCTGCCACAGACCGAATAAAGTTGCAGAGTTTTTGGTTTTGGCGCAGGTAAGCTTTGCATTAAATGTTGTCAACTTTTAACGTCCTTTCCTAGTCCCATCATTTGTCAACTCGTATCTGCCTTCGGATCAGCCTCGTGAATGAAGTATCGTGATTGTTTCACAAAAAAAGGTGACTAGGCTGACAAACTGGATGCCACAAAGGAAGATGTAGGTCCCGCACACAACTATGCATATATGTCATCGATATGACATTTTATGGTCATTAGTGTGGGGGGCATGTGATCTTGTCGCTAGGATAGCCGACTTCAAATCAAACTACTACAAGTCTACCATATGACTCGAAGCAAAGTATATTCATTAAAAAAACTAGACAAATTAGAAACATGTGTGATGTGATATATTTGGTGTAGTATTAGTGAAAGAATAGATGCATGTACCTAGCAAATATCTAGAAAAAGGTAGACCTTGACTTAACCATAGTTGTGAGTCAATATGATTGATATATTCTACCTGACCGCACTAAGTGTACGTTTAAGTGTTTCATGATGTGGCCTTTTCCACGAAATTTCTGGGGTGATAGGAAAGATTGGATTTTTCATCATCACTACTCGTATTCCATTTCATATCAATTCCTTGGAAGTCAGAGTTTGAAAATTTTAACTAGTTTTGTTTCGAGATGCAACTTAGGCTAGGCGATCAAGATGCAAAACTAAGTCGTGGATTCCATTTTATAAGACAGAGGACAGTCGTTTGATTTTTCATCCTTGATAGAGACATCGTATTAAAAATCATGGCCGGTTTCTTCACCTTTGTTTCCTTCACGGGCCCTTAATAGTCACTCCTACTTTACATAACATGCCAATCTTTCTTATCACCCCAGAAATATTGAGGAAAAAGCCAGGGCAGGAAACACTCAACGTCCATTTCACTCTCTTATCTCTTATACTTGAAGTCTTCCATATATAATAGCTCTGTTCCATCCTTGATCGGACAAGAATAACTAGTCTCAAGGAAACTACCAAGAAAAGCTGTAAACAATGATATTGTTGACTACCAAGGAGCCTGCAAATAATGATATTGTTCACTTGGGGACCCCCTAGTAGGTTGTAGGTAGCAAACAATGACATTTTTCACTGCATAGTTATAAGTAATTTATAGGAACATGTCTTCTTTGTTGAATGCATAGTTAATAAGTAATGTAATTTATATAGGATCAAAGTACTACTAATCAGCTGATTCCGTAAATTATTGATATTTTCATACCCCTTCCCTATATTACTTCAAAACGCTTGTATTCTTGATTTAATACATATTATTCCTTCTTTTTATCCATTCATAAACCTCAATGATCTAAAAAGGCTTAGTAGGTAATGTTGTATTTTCCTTGATTATTCTTACTCCATTGCATAACAATTTTCACTAGATTTGTTGCCTTACAGTTTGATGTTCCAAAATTTTAATCTTTATAGGTTTAATTTAAGTTCTTTATATAATTTTTCGAGAAATAGATGTTTACATTATCTACACAATCATTCTTTCTTATAATACAATAAGATCAACTTAGGCATAGTGACAACATTAGTGGGAATAGGATCCTCAACGACATCTATAACCTCCTCAAATAAAGGATCCTCAAGATGAGATAAAGAAGAAGAATTAGGCATGGAAGAAGATGAAGAATCATGAGGTGGGAAGCGCTCATCAAATTGAACATGTGTTCAAAAAAGAACCTCATGAGTATCAGGATCTAAAATTTGATAAGCTCTCATGTCCTCACAATACCCTACCAAGATTAAGGTTTTGCTCTTCTTATCCAAGGCTTTCCTTTTCTTCTTTCACACAAAGGCCCAAACATGGCTTCCAAAGACTCGAAAAAATGAGACATCTAGCTTAGTGTTGGACCAAGATTCCTATGGAGTCAAAAGCTCAAGTGTTTTGTGTGGTGTGTGATTATGAATGGGTAAGTGCGGGAAGTTGATGGACAAATATAGGGTCATCCGTGGACATCATATTGCAAATAACAACATAATATCAACTTGTAGGGATTATTAGCAATACATACACTCAAAATTAGACAAAATTATATTAATATTAATTTTAGCATCCGGAATCTAGTTTCTAAAATACTAATTTTTGTAAAAAATGGATAAGATTAGCTATATTAAACAATCAAAATTCAATGACTTGGTATTTTTTTTTAAAAACGTTGATAAGATTATAGTCCGTTTGCCCACAATTTGGATGACCAAAAATTGATATATATATTTTTACTTTGGTGAGAAGTTATATGCCACTATCTATCTTGGGATGGATTTTATTTTGTATTTTTTTGAGTAATATTTTTTTTTAATGATTTTTTCCGTGAAAGTGGTATGAAAACATAAAGAAAACAGAGCACTTTCCGTTTGCCCGCCATAACTTCATCAAAAAATATTGAAATCAAATAATTTTTTTTTAACATGTATATAATTTCACCACGGTTGGGATGGTATAAGTTTTATCACATTCTGATAAGTGAAACAAATTTTAGTCTTAAACGTAGACATAAACATTCACGGGAAAAAGTGTCTTAAAGACCTACTATTAGTAAAAAATTATAAAATGATATTTATCCTCTTCTATTCACTTTAAAATCAGTATTTCTACAAAGCTAATAGTCTCCCCTACACAATGGTACCATTTTTATGACATAGTTTTTACTTTTCGGCATGGTTCAAGTCCATGAAGACTAAATTTGATGTTTTGTTGTTTTTAATGTAAAATTCAAGATTTGATGTCCACTTAATTGTCCCCCAACTTGGTGCACTTACCCGAATGTAGTTAGCACAACCATCGCTTCTACGTAGTAGATAGGAGGTAAATCTTTAGAATGAATCATACAATTATCCATTTCCTTCAAAGTTCTATTATTTTGTTCGGTAAGTCATTCTGTTGTGGAGTATGAGGAACAACATTCCCATTAGATAGGGAATTTCCTCACCTTTCGGTGATATAAAGAATTCCTCCTAACTCCTCATATTTCTCAAGTTATGGACTGACGGAACTTGGGGTGAAAATTTTCCCAAGAGTGGGCTGCAGGCACGGGAGGAAACTTTTCCCAAGTCAGCTTGGGGAATTGGGAGAGAGACTTTTCCCAAAGGTGAAAAGAAGACTAGAAGAGTGGGGAAGAAAACTTTTCCCAGACGCGGGCCGGCAGAGCGGGAAGGCATTTAGCACTTTTTCCCTTTTGGGACAAAGCGAATTTTACACCCGCACCTCCGCCGACGCCCAGGGAGGCCATGTGGCAGCTCCTTATTGGCTGCAGTCAATGGGTCGGTGAGGAACATTTGGAAATTTTGACTATTTAAAAGGAAGGCAAAAAGGTCGAAAGGAACTGTGCCTCCACCGACGCGAGAAGATGTCAAGTTTTAGCCAACCTGTTAGCTTCGGTTTGGTGGGCCAATGGGGATAATTTGGAAATTTTGCCCAAAATTTTTCTGAAGTGTTAAGGCTTAAAAATATCCACTCCTCCGTCGACGCCTCGTGAAGCCACGTGGCAACACCTGATTACTTGCGGGCTGGCGGGGCTGTGGGGAAAACTTACAAATTTTTCTAAATTTATTTTTGAAAGCACTTAAGGTTAAAATCGATTTGAGCCTCCACTGACACCCAATGAAGCCACGTGTCGATCAATGATTGGCTACGGGGTGGCGGGGCCGTGGAGGAAAAATTGCCAAATTAACTTTTTGGACTTAAGATCATTTTTAGACAAAAATAAGGCTTCATGGATTAATGGAGTACGGTAAAATTCATGAATTTACAACTTTTGGGAAAAAAGAAAAAAAAGGAAATTTTTAGCGTGTGGGTCCACCCAAGAATATTTTATTCATTAAAATCTGACAATTAGATTATTTTGAGCCCGAAATGAAGTAAAAACTTTATAAGGCCATAACTTTTGATTGGGAACTCGTTTTGAAAAACAAGGACTTTTTGAAAGCTCTCGACATCCTCTTTTCACAACATCCTTAGGAATTTGATTTTGATAAAGTTTAAAGGGTCAATTTTGAGAAAACGTCTTTCTGTCACTTAGAAAGTGAACTGGTATTTTTAACTTATGAATTTTGTTCAAATTTGTCGTTAATTCTTTTTCCACTTGCCAAATAGGCATGGAGGATTTTACTTGGAATATTTTAGGATAGATTGCAAGGTTAATTTTTCTTGATTGATTTGCATTCAAAATTTATCAATTTTATACAACAAGAAGTTTGTAATTTTGCCTTTGCCCGATTTGAAAGGTTCTATAAAATTTTCATAAGTATTTTGGTATGTTTGGGGTCATTTTGACCTTACAAATAAAATTTGATATTTCATTTTTTCTTTTTAATGTTGCGAGTTCATTCTGTTCAATTTCTAATTAGTAATTGCCAATATAAAAGTTATCTAATGAGCTCAAATTCGAATAGATTTATTTTCATTTTCCAACTTTAAACTATGAATTCATTCCAACCCAATCTAACATACTAAGTTGACTCAAGAAAAGTATTCAAATGCCAAATTACAATTCTGATTTCTAAAACATTTATTTAATAAAAATAGAGTATTATGACATTTCTCCATATGTATTCACTTTTTCATCCTTCCAACATAATTTCAAAATACATTCAACAATCAGATTTCAATACCCAATAATGCCATTTGAGTAAAGTAATACAATCCTTTATTGATTCAAAGAGATACCTTTACAATTTCTTCTTTCATTCCTCAATTACAATATACAAAATATGATTTCTTTCACATTCTTTCAAAAGTAGAAAAAGAGTATATCTCTTTCACAATTCAATTTAAAACATTTGTAGTCCATACAAACCATATTTTCATACCAAATAATATAAAAGATCATCCACTTCAAGTGGGAAAAGGTTACATTAAGAAATGATCTCAGCAAGGACTGTCAAACTATCTTCTTTCTCAGTTCCAGAAAAATAGTATGAATTTCCATCATTCTCCAATTTGGTTACTGATAGAACAGAGGGAAAGACAATTCTCTCAACCAAACCAAGACATCTTATGAAAAGGAGAAGCCATCCTTCTTCATCAGCCCCGAGGCCCAACCACATTGCAATATGAAATGATTTTCTTTAACTCATGGCAACAATAGCCTTCAACAACACAAAGACATATTTCTCATTCAAAACACAGTAAAAAAAAAAAACTACAATTTACACCATAGAAAAAACAACAAACAAACAATTAGGCTTCATCATGCAAGCCAAAGGAGCAAGAAACTATGGGGGATGTTGCTTATGCATCCCAAAGGGAAATGGGTATCACCACCAAAATATATATCATTTCAAATACCTGACATGCCCTTATGCCTCCCCCAAGTACCCCTTATTCCTCACATTTCCTTATGCCTCCCCAACCTCTTATGGCACCCCATAATGAGTAAAGAAATGCAAGCTATTTCTTTGTAAGGTGGAACCCAAATCCCAAATCCCTCCACACTTATACCTCCCCAAAAACTTATTCCTCCCAAAAAAAGTGCACCATAGTCTTCTCCTACACCATCCCTAGGCCATCTACCCAACCAGCCAACAAATAAAACAACACATTCAAACATTCAACCATTCACATATGCATACAAATAAAAGGAGAGTATTTCCAAGAGCTAAGCTCTTACCTCTCCATGATGGAGTTTGTTCCAAGTTCAAAACAACAAGCTCTCCAATGCAACACAAACCAAGAGATCAACAATCAACAAGTATGCAACAATCTCCAAATTTCTCCCAATTTGCAAGAGCTCCAAAAACCCAAAGCAAGTCGCCAAAAATGAAGTGATAAAAGTGAAGCAAAAAAAACCCCAAAAACAAGCCAAGGAATTCAAATATATAGAAGAGGAAAGAGAAGAGGATGAGGTGGATCCATGTGGGATGCCACATCACACATCCTCAACTCCAACTCATAAGTCAACTTCAATCTCCAAGGCACAATAAATAAGCAGGTGAATAAATGACAGTTTTACTTACACACTCAAATCAAACCCACACCTCATAAGGACTGAAATTGAAAGCATGTAAGAAAGTGCAATAAAAGCATACAACTTGACTTACAAAAATGCATAATGAAGGCTAGATTTAAACCCTCCAACCATAGGTAAGGTTGACATGCAAATTTAAGAGGTATGGGACAAGTTTAACTTGTCCCATAAGCTTCCAAAATCAGCCTCCAAGGACAAATTTGAATTTCAAAAGGAGGTGGAGTGTTTCATACTCCAAAATTAATTTACACATCACTTACACATTTCTTACAACACTTTAATTTTAGGCCAACAACTCTAATAATTACTTTCTTATGTCCCAATTTGATTAATTAATTTTAACAACATGTTTACTCACATTAATTTACCACAATTAATAAATAATGAAAGGGGTAAACACATCACTTAATAAACACATACAAACATCAATAAAAAGGAACCAAATAAATAAATACACATAACCCTTGGTCACATTTAAAGGTGATCCCCCCATGGGAATCCCTAACAAATTAAACACACACACACAAACAATACAAGTTGCCATGGTGACCTTGTTGAATTCATCTAGAATTCCAATGTGGTTGGTCTCCAATCCCTCGATGTTTGTTGTGATATTTTTAACCTGCACAATACAAATACCCCTTCGGCCTCATGGCCATATCAGAACATCCAAATGAATATAATATAATTTCAAAATCATCAATATATATATGAATCACAACAACATCAGACAATCAACAATATCACTTACAATTTCATCAACAACTATATAATCATCAATTTTAAATTCAATTTTCTCGGTCTACTCAATATATCCAAATATCACATGTCCTAACAACATCCATATATATATATATATAACCATGTCCAACAACATGTCAACATCTATATAAAATGTCTCTAACAATCATCATGCATCATATATGAATCAGAGTCAACAATAATCCATGATCTGACATCTAACACCATACTAAATCAAAACTATAATAATGTCCATAATATAGTCAACAATATCATGATCAATATCAAAAGTGTCGAAGGGAAGTGGGCACTACATCCCCCTCCCCTTAGACTTGACTTCCTCCGGAAGTCACTGGAAAGAGAGATATGAACAAATGCAATAGAAAAAGGATCACTCCATTATGGGATTGCTTGCTTCAAACAAATGTGGGTCTACAAAACCTAATTTTGGTCCAATGTAATTCAGTAAGAAGAAGGGATATTGCAAGGGATGAGTTCTAAACTTTCTACATGCAAGGCTATGAACACTTAAATCTAGAGAGTAAATTTACACTATCAACCAAGATACCACACATAACAATATAACATGAAGAGTTCAAAAGAGTCTTAAGAGTAACCACCAAGTAGAGGAATAATAAGGAGAATTCCATGAGTTTGAGAATGACCACATAGTTTCCCAAGGAATACAACATACTACAATAATAAAATTTAAGGTTTCTACTAAGTTTAAGCCATGATTTCAAGGTTCGTTGTCTAGACAAGGCTAGCAAAAATCAACTATGACCAAATTTGCACAAGGAACAAGTCTACTCAAGGTCCCACAATTTGAGGATCACACAGGATGAGGTTAATCAACAAGGACACCTAAATCAACAAAACATTTAAAATCAAGGAACTATTCAAGGAAATCACTTCTATAACTCGAGAGGGTACAATTAACTTTTCATGGTAATACAAGCGAAGTCAAGACCACAAGTTTTCCTATAGTCTGATTTTTACACTTTTGTTTTAAGAATCGAACACACCATACCAACCAAATCTAGATAAGTCAACCATTTAGCAAAAGAAATATATATATATATATATATATATATATATATATATATCCCCTAGCAACTAACATATCAATACAAGTACCATACATTATAGCACAATGGGATTTATTTATCTTATTTCCTACTCAAGCTTGAAATAACCATAAAGAGAGCACAAGAAACACCAAGGACCACTCAAGGTCGCTAGGGAGAAGAACAAGTAACACGGGGTCCAACTACAATCCAAGGGTGCATCGTATCAAAAGCAAATAACATCATCTTGCACTTTCCATCCTAATGGAAAAGGGGCAACAATAACAAGGTGACCCAAGAAAATATGAAGAAAAGAAGACTTCCCAAAGTTATTTTATATCCTTAACATATGTTGCCTTAAAATTACAATAACTTAGGTCTCCAAGGACAAGACAACACAAGGAGGTTGCTTCTTAAACAACAGATAAGTCTCAATCCAAAAGGACCACAACTCACACTCATCAAGCTATGGGACGATAAGGGTATGATGACCCAAAACTCCCACAAGAAAGGCACATACATCTATGAATAAGAAATTACTAAGCAACTAGAACACATTGCTATCCACTAGGTGTTTCACAATTTTAGGTAGGTGACAAAACTACAGGTTCAACTAAACATTGCACTCAATACACATAAATCTTACTTATTTTATAACTCAACTAATTAAGTCAAAAGTTGTATGTTTTCATTAATAACATTCCTTTACGAGTTTTCTTAATTAAACTTCCTCCTATTATGACATCACAACTTTGTTTTATAAGGACCACTAAGGGGGCATGATATCTCGCCATTCTGTAAAGGCAGAAAAGAGAAAAAGTATTTATTTTACTCCTAGGGGAGGTAGATGGACAAATTTTTCCTTTTCTGTTCTTCTACATGTTTTTTTTTCTTCTATTAATCTACCAAGGTTAAAGCAAGAACCATTTTCTCTTTCTATGTTCCAATTTATTTGTTAAGCTTCAAGGCCAAATCTCCTCAATTATAGTTTTATGATGTTTGGGTGAGTCAACTTGTCAATTAAAAATTTAATGAGAAGGAAGGGTAAACATATCACACTATTACTTTTATGGGAGAGAGAGGTAAATCAACACATCACATTTTTAATTCTAAGGAAAACAAGGGACATTCAACATAGAAAACACATTATTACTTTTGTAAGAACTAGGAAACAATCAACCAACATGGATCACAACAATATTTCGAGATTTTTTTTTCCACTAATTACAAGTATCATAAAACATTCCTAGTGGGTTTCTACAAGTTCTCAAAAGAAGTTACAAGGAAGCCCATTAAGGAAGCATAATTACTTTTACTGATCTACTAGGGTTTAACAATGTTTGTTGTTTTGGTGAAAACATTTTACTCACCTGATAAGACAAGGAAAGTTTTCAAATCTACACCCATATTACCACAGGATACCACCAACCAAGCAATCAAAATGAAAAGGAAATATTTTAACTATAAGAACACCACATACTCGCTAGAAAGTCAAATGTAAGTAGACAATCAGCTATCTATTCAACATGGCTTTACGACCAAGAGTTACAGTTTTGCAAGAAGAATCACATTATAAAATACCACCGAGATTAAATTATCAAGGTCTAATTACACTATCATCACCAATGTCATGGTCCAAAAGACTCAAAGCATCCATAAGTGTCTCCACGTAATCCAAAATTAATAGGTCATAGAGTATTATTCATAGTAACTAAATTTTTTTAAGGAAAGGGTAGACTTATTTATAGGTCAAGAGGGAAAACAAACACACTTAATTTACACACAATACTCGAATGGGATTAAATCTAACCATAATTACCAAGATGCATACAATCCTCAAGTCACTACTTAATATAATGAAATGAGGAACTCTTGATAAAACTTAGCATGCCATCGAAGAGAAGCCACTACCAGAAAACAATTTTCCACTAACATCCACAACTATCCAAAAGCAAACCGATCCCACCATAATTCATCAACCCACAATTAAACACCTCTACTCCGACGAGGTTCAAGCTCTTACCAGATTGTAAGAGAATCACCACCACCGCTAACAAGTGCTACCAACTAGAATGCACAACACAACGAACTCTCTTCCCAACAAGGTCGAGTAATGAAAAGGTCACTCTAAGATCCTAGATACACTCAAGGTTCTGTGCATCTAAAACCAAGGCATAACTTTAAGCACCTAAGAGGAAATTCAAGACACCTAGGGTGTACCCCCATATGACAAAATGTATGAATACAAGAAGCATAGAACCAGCTCATCATCATGCAAGAATAAATCCACGTAACGTTTAGCTAAGAAGCCAACAACATAATGAGCTCCGAGTCACCAATCAAAATAAAGTCCAAGAAATATTAGCAATCAAGGAAAGTGGCTAAGTAGTCACATTGCAAAGTCTGAAAATTCTCGTAAAAATATAAATAACTAGAAGAGCCTCAGAGATTCTCAATCCAATCATAAAATAAGATGTTGGTCCTTGATAAAATGACACAAGTTTATGAATGTAAAATACAAAATGTTAACACCACATTCACTTCGCAGCCCTTCATGGCTACCAATAGGGGTACTCTGCCTCGAGGTCAGTTCCAAGGACACATGCACAGGATTGGGTCATAAATGACACCCAGACTTAATGTCCACTCTCCCATATAGGTAACAAAATGAAAAACTGACAACCAAACCAAATTTCCTAACTATTGAAGGAAGGAAGCTCTAAACAACTTCTAATTAACTCTTTGACCCCGTAGACACAACCACTATTGTCCAACCACAAGATTCACACCATACAATTTATCATTCCAACAACTCCAATAAGGAAGGGTCTCAACAAAGGGCTTAATGCATCATACAATTAAATCAAGTTTTAGGACTTGTAAAACAACACATTTTCAAAGGGGAACCAAGTTTCCACTACACTAGAAGTTCACAAAAATCAATTTAATTTGACATTCTTAGTTACCCAGGTTTAGAAAAACACCACTGAGTGAGTACAACAATTCAAACAACTTATTATTTTATTATTATTTTAATTTTGGTAGTTCAAATGAACAGAGTAATGTAATATTTCTTCATACGCATTTCTTTTTCAATTTTCAAACAAGTTTGTTTTCTTAGATTCAAAAGTGTGCTAGGTTTACAGTTCATGTCTCAAGTTTTCTAGTGTGCCCAAGGGTCCAAGATTTGAACCCACGACTCTGATACCAAGTGTAATGCCCGCTAAAATCTCCCACTTGAGACCCATGAACAACCTAGGTTTAGTTAAAAATTATGGAATTTTTTTTTTTTTAAAGTGTTAACAACCAAAGTCTCAAGGAAAATTAAATTCAACTAATAACTTTTCCCATTATAATAATTACTAATTCCACATTATAAAGCAACAAGTGTAATAAGTCCACACCTAGCTCAAATCTCCTTAGGGATTAATTTAATCACTAATTACATTGACATTTTAGCTAAATATTCCCGATTAAAATTTTAGGGTTAAGGGACCAAAACAATTAAATACCCAGGTATTTAATTCCACAAGATCTAAGACAAGAGCAAGGTTTAATTACAAAGTGGGGGAAAAGAATACATATTTAAAATCATCAGAGTAAATTCTTACTTACCCACTCCCAGAACTTGGTTAAAGATTCAATTTGATTTTTTCCATGATTAATGTAATTAAAACTTCCTAAAAATATTCCCATTAGATAGGGAATTTCCTCACCTTTTTGGTGATATAAATAAGTCCTCCTAACTCCTCATATTTCTCAAGTTATGGATCGGTGGAACTTGGGGTGAAAATTTTCCCAAAGAGGCCTACGGGCCTGGGAGGAAACTTTTCCCCAACTCGAGCCTGTGGAATTCGGAGAGAAAATTCACCCAAAGGAGAAAAGTGACCGGTGGAGCGGGGAAGAAATATTTTCCCAGATGCGGGTTGGCGGAGTGGGGAAGGCATTTCGTGATTTTTCCCTTTTAGGACAAAGTGAATTTTACACCGGCACCTCGCCGATGCCCAGGGAGGCCACGTGGCAGCTCCTTATTGGCTACTGGGTCAGTAGGTTGGTGGGGAACATTTGGAAAATTTTACTATTCAAAAGGAATCCAAAAAGGTCGAAAGGAACCCACACCTCACCTCGATGCCATGAAGATAGCAGAAGATTGGTTTGTGGGCGGTGGGGATGATTTGGAAATTTTCCCAAACGTTTTATGAAGCGTTAAGGATTAAAAAGATCTACTCCTCCATCGATGCCTCGTGAAGCCGTGGTAGCACCTGATTACCTACAGGCTGATGGAGCTACAAGGAAAACTTACAAATTTTTCCAAATTTATTTTTGAAAGTGCTTAAGGTTAAAATTGATCCAAGCCTCCACCGATGCCCAACGAAGCCACGTGTTGATCAATGATTGGCTGGGGGCGGTGGGGCCGTGGAGAAAAATTTCCAAATTAACTTTTTGGACTTGGATCATTTTTATGAAAAGAAGACTTGCAGATTAGCGGAGCAGTGGGAAACTTCATGAATTTCCAACTTTTGGGAAAAAAAAAAAAAAATGAAATTTTTAGCCCGAGGGTCCGCCCAAGAATATTTTATTCATTAAAAATTTTAACAGTTAGATTATTTTGAGCCTGAAATGAAGTAAAAACTTCATAAGGCCATAAATTTTTGTTGGGAAGTCGAGTTTTGCAAACACGAGGACTTTTTGAAAACTCTTGACATCCTCTTTTCATATAATCCTTACGAATTTGATTTTGATAAATTTTAAAGGGTAAATTTTGAGAAAACGTATTTCTATCACTTAGAAAGTGAACTTGTATTTTTAGCTTATGTATTTTGTTCAAATTTTTCGTTAATTCTTTTTCCACTTGCCAAATAGGCATGGAGGATTTTACTTGGAAGATTTTAGGATATATTGCAAGGTTAAGTTTTCTTGATTGATTTGCATTTGAAATTTATCAATTTTATACAACAAGAAGTCTGTAATTTTGCCTTTGCCCGATTTGAAAGGTTCTATAAAATTTTCATAAGTATTTTGGTATGTTTGGGGTCGTTTTGACCTTACAAATAAAATTTGATATTTCATTTTGTCTTTTTGATGTTGCAGGGTCATTCTGTTCAATTTTTGATTAATAATTGCCAGTATGAAAGTTATCTAATAGAGCTCAAATTCGAATAGATTTATTTTCATTTGCCAACTTTAAACTATGAATTCATTCCAACCCAATCTAACATACTAAGTTGACTCAAGCAAAGTATTCAAATTCCAAATTACAATTCTGATTTCTAAAACATTTATTTCAAAAAAAAGAGTATTATGACATTTCTCCATACGTATTCACTTTTTCATCCTTCCAACAAAATTTCAAAATACATTCAACAATCAGATTTCAATACCCAATAATGCCATTTGAGTAAAGTAATACAATCCTTTATTGATTCAAAGAGATACCTTTACAATTTCTTCTTTCATTCCTCAATTACAATATACAGAATATGATTTCTTTCACATTCTTTCAAAAGTAGAAAAACAGAGTATATCTCTTTCAAAATTCAATTTACAACTTTCATAGCCCATACAGACCATCTTTCCATCACAAATAATATACAAGATCATCCACTTCAAGTGGGAAAAGGTTACATTAAGAAATGATCTCAAGCAAGACTATCAAACTATCTTCTTTCTTAGTTCTAGAACAGTAGTATGAATTTCCATCATTCTCCAATTTGATCACAATAGAACAGGGGAAAGGCAATGCTCTCCACCCAACCAAGACATCCAATGAAAAAGGAGAATCCATCCTTCTTCATTGGCCCCTGAGCCCTAACCACATTGCAATAAGAAATGGTTTTTTTTCAACTCATGGCAACAATAGGCTTCCACAACACAAAGACAAATTTCTCATTCAAAACATAGTCCAAAAAAAAAATGTAGTTTGCCACCACAGAACAAAACAACAAACAACACTCAGGCTTCATCATGTAAGCCAAAGGAGCAAGAAACTATGGGGGATGCTGCTTATGCCTCCCAAAGGGGAAATGTGTATCACCACCTGAGAAAAAACTGCCAAAATATATATCATTTCAAATCCCTGACATGCCCTTATGCCTCCCCCAAGTACCCCTTATTCCTCACATTTCCTTATGCCTCCCCAACCTCTTATGGCACCCCATAACAAGTAAAGAAATGCAAGCTATTTCTTTGTAAGGTGGAACCCAAATCCCAACTCCCTCCACACTTATACCTCCCCAAAACACTTATGCCTCCCACAAAATGCCCCATAGTCTTCTCCTACACCATCCCTAGGCCATCTACCCAACCAGCCAACAAATAAAACAACACATTCAAACATTCAACCATTCACATATGCATACAAATAAAAGGAGAGTATTTCCAAGAGCTAAGCTCTTACCTCTCCATGATGGAGTTTGTTCCAAGTTCAAAAAAACAAGCTCTCCAATGCAACACAAACCAAGAGATCAACAATCAACAAGTATGCAACAATCTCCAAATTTATCCCAATTTTCAAGAGCTCCAAAAACCCAAAGCAAGTCGCCAAAAATGAAGTGATAAAAGTGAAGAAAAAAAAAACCCCAAAAACAAGCCAAGGAATTTGAATATATAGAAGAGGAAAGAGAAGAGGATGAGGTGGATCCATGTGGGATGCCACATCACACATCCTCAACTCCAACTCATAAGTCAACTTCAATCTCCAATGCACAACAAATAAGTAGGTGAATAAATGATAGTTTTACTTACACACTCAAATAAAACCCACACCTGATAAGAACTAAAATTAAAACCATGTAAGAAAGTGCAATAAAAGCATACAACTTGACTTACAAAAATGTATAATGAAGGCTAGATTTAAACCCTCCAACCATAGGTAAGGTTGGCATGCAAATTTAAGAGGTATGGGACAAGTTTAACTTGTCCCATAAGCTTCCAAAATCAGCCTCCAAGGAAAAATTTGAATTTCAAAAGGAGGTGGAGTGTTTCATACTCCAAAATTAATTTACACATCTCTTACACATCACTTACACATTTCTTACAACACTTTAATTTTAGGCCAACAACTCTAATAATTACTTTCTTATGTCCCAATTTGATTAATTAATTTACCACGCATTAATTTAATAAATAATGAAGGGGTAAACACATCACTTAATAAACACATACAAACATCAATAAAAAGGAACCAAATAAATAAATACACATAACCCTTGGTCACATTTAAAGGTGATCCCCCATGGGAATCCCTAACAATCAAACACACACATGAACAATACAAGTTGCCATGGTGACCTTGTTGAATTCATCTAGAATTCTAATGTGGTTGGTCTCAATCCCCGATGTTTGTTGTGATATTTTTAACCTACACAATACAAATACCCCTTCGGCCTCATGGCCATATCAGAACATCCAAATGAATATAATATAATTTCAAAATCATCAATATATATATGAATCACAACAACATCCAAACAATCAACAATATCACTTACAATTTCATCAACAACTATATAATCATCAATTTTAAATTCAATTTTCTCGGTCTACTCAATATATCCAAATATCACATGTCCTAACAACATCCATATATATATAACCATGTCCAAAAACATGTCAACATCTATATAAAATGTCTCTAACAATCATCATGCATCATATATGAATTAGAGTCAATAATAATCCATGATTTGACATCTAACATCATACTAAATCAGAACTAAAATAATGTCCATAATATTGTAACGCACCAAAATTACCAACACAAGAACACAGTGAAATACAGGATAACTTTTTTTTGACTTGCTTTGACTCAACACGACACAACATGTCGTCACAAGGTTACTGACAACACTTGGAATCATTTGTTACTGGGAAGACCACAAGGTCAAAGCAAGGAAACGTTCACACTTATCAAGGACAATTTATTTTTCTTTTGACAAGACAACATGAAAGCCCAATCCACATGACACACTCACGGCTAGGGCAAGCCACAGTAAGAAATGGTTAGGGTCTATTTATTTTGGTAAGACACCCTTTTGCTCATGACTTAAGTTTTTAGAAGGAATCAATATATGGTTCGCACAAATTCATCTCACCAACTAAGTTAATTTCTTAAACACTGTGGAGTAGTTCACTAAAAGTCTTCTCCTACTTACTAAGTCTTAATATCTTCCAGAAACTAACCATTGTTTTCCTTTAAGCTTGTTTAAGAGTTCACCCCAAAGGGATAGTGTTTGCTAGTTTAGCTAGGGGTATCAATTTATAAATGTTTACTTCACAAAGGATGTTTTCATTTTGATCACTCATGGGAGTATTTGATTTCAAATAGATCACCTTTACATTTATTTGATGAATATAAAATTATTATTTTGTTTAGCTTCTTTAAGGGTTAACCGACTCATTTTACTTTACTTATAAAATATTATCGCTAAGTCTTAGAAAGATTTAACTTAATAATTTATTCTCAAGATCAAGTTTTACAATACTCATATCAACGTAAAATTGAAAGCCATTTCTCACAAGGATAATTTCAAGCTTAACTACACAAGAACAAGACACTTTATTTCACCATTACCAAACAATACAAGACAAGAGGTCATACCAACTCTCTTTACAAGCAATGTTACACAATTTACATCACATTGGACATTTTTACAAGGAACTTCATAATGGTACAGATGAAACTTTTACACTCTTTTCTTCTAGTCTACTCGCATAATCCATCTGCACAAATATTAACTAAAGTCGGTTCGCAAGAACTGAGCATGTTAAGGCTACACAATGCAATAGTAAGCTAACAATTAACAATATCAAGAAAGGAATATTCTAAATTCAGAAATGGATTAAAACACAACTCACAACTCCAATATTAATCTCATGAGAGAGAAAACTAAATCATCCAACAAGGAGAAAGTCCAAATACTAGTAAGAACAAAATTACATAAATCAAGGCAAGACCTTATGGGTTGGGAACAAGAAAGTCAAGAGTGTTGATATCTCCTTCATGTAATCCTATGGGTTACGTGATTGGAATCCAAAATTTACTCCATCCAACTAAAGGGGTCCAAGAGAAGATAAAGCGTACTAATTATGATCGTAGGCGCGAAGCAAAAATGACGTTATCCAATTCTTCCAGGGCTCCAAAGTAATTTGGGTTCGATGCCCTTAAAAGAACGCAACTATAGTTTTGGTTTTAACCAAGGAGTTTACCACTACCTCCTTATCGGATTTCTTAAAACGTAGTACTAGTTAACCAAAACAAAACCACTTTTCCAAAAGCGTACGAAAGGGACACAGAAAGGGCCATTATTCTACCCACAAACCCTATCCTAATCATCAACTTCCACATAATATAAGGGAAGACTAAACCCAAAAGTCGTTAATAATTTTTATATAATTCAGACAATGTCAATAAACATTAAAATAAAAATTGATTTCCCTAACAAGGCCACAAAATGGGACCTTTTAGTAACCAAGTTTGAAGTATAAGGTATTCGAGTTCGAAAACAAAGGGATTCGATACGCAGAGGGCAAAACACCAACGATGCCCCAGACTCAAAAGACCTTACCACGAGTACAAGCACAAACCAAGAACCAACGCACATAGCTATCAGGAAGGTTACGCAGTGCGGTCAGGGCTAGAAGTTCTATGAACTCCTTGCCAAAGGTATAGAAGATGGAAAATTTTACCCGATCCATGTGGGCTTATCGAGGAAAAGTCTTAGCAAATATCAAACAGATAAAAATAGCAGCCACCTATGATATTATCACTGAAATCAGCTGTCATCTAACAGGAAACGAGTTCATGAGTCCAGTACCATGGATTCACCTACAACTTTTGTTTCAGTCTAGCTAGTAATAGCTTGCTTGCGACCCTTAAAAAAAATTGTAGAGATTTCATTCAGTTAAACTTACAATGTTTCCCCTTGCTTTAATCATACAAGAGTTTACATCAAGAATTAGGTATAGTAATACTCTCAACACGTGGAGGCCAAAATAGATGCCAGGTTATCCCTCATCTAGACTAGGTTACTGTGATCAACCATATACGCTTCTAAAACAAACCCCAAATGCCATTTTCTAATCAAACATAAAGGAAGGAATGCCCATGAGGCTTAAACAAGTTTCGAGAACACAACGTCACTATTAATGTACCTTCTAGCAAAACAAGAGAGCCCTAAATAGAAAATGCGTATTTATTCAACCAAAAGAGGTATGTAGGCTTAACCTTCTATTTAGTAACCTTCAATTATAATTACCATCACATAATTCTTTTTAAGAGAAAGTCATATAAGCAAACAAAACTCAATACTTGTTTCCTTCCCTACGAACTAGACTACAACACTCAATATACGGTAACCCATTTAGACAAATATGAAATAGAGTAAGCTATAAGAGAGGAAGGAACATTCCAAGCAAAATCAGCGAAATTGGAATAAGATTTAAAGGAACAACCACACAATCAGGCAGTGATATAAACAACCACGAAAACATCTAGTCTAGGCGCCATTCAAGAGGAAAGAAAATTCATTTCAAGATACTGAAAGGAGGTAGAAAACTATTACAAGGAGTAGATTTAACATGCCTGGTTTAAAACGCCATCTCCATATGCATATGATTGTTTCAATGCCGTTGCTTGCCTTTAACCCAAAGTGCTTTGCGAGCTCGAGCTAGCGCCACAATCACGCAGTGAAAAACAGCTACAAACCAACCCCATGATTTGAAGCTCGGACACGAGACATACTGATTACATCATGCTCCTGGCTCTGAAAGGCATCAACCGTGATGAAACACAACCTTTTCCTTCATCAGATTTGGGGACAGCATCAAAATCTCGGTGAAAACATTCACTCTCAACTCTTGTATTTTCTATAATTCTCAGTCCAATTCTCAAACACCTTTCTTATCTATTTAATCATGATTCATAAATACTCGATATGAAACAGATCCGCCCTATGAGATTCTCTTCCATGAGTTACATCGCACCCTTAAAGACTTCTTCTAAATTGAATTTCAATCTTGAAGAAAACTCAAGAAGGTCGGTTCACCTTTCCTAGCAAGTTCAAGAGACGGGAATGTCAAAAGACAAGAACTATCTTTTGCACTTCTTCATCGAGTTAGGAGCATGTTTGAGGAATTAGAGCTCGATAGAGACTCACCAGCTTCTCTAACAATGACCCAAGTTTGAAATTAGAAGCGTGAACAACATTTTCTTCCCATTATTGAGATATACCCGTCTTTAGCGTCTACCGACTGTGATTCGAACTTCAAGAAGATAATGTTGCCATTCTGCAAGATTCCAGAGCTTTAACGTCTTCCTTAAGCTGTTATAGACTCAACTTTTACCTATTTTCTTGAAAAGCTGATACAGACTTCTGCTACTGGTTCTTTTTTTTTTTGTGTTTTGAAAGGCTTTGAGCACATCGAGGACCCCCTTCATGTTTGATTATGCATAATGATGGAAGAGTGGCCTTACTCAACAGTTCCATTCTGGTTTGATTAACCAATTTGTTGAAAACCTCAAAACATAAACTCTGCAAAAAAAAAAAGACAACTCATACTGCTTGCTCAACCACTGAGAAACGTATTTAACATCCTTTCCACTGAACTTCGAAAGTTTAGTTCCTTTTGTGATTTCAAAAATCCGGTGCACTTGAAAGATTACTCAAAACCCTAAAACTGTCTTCGAGTTTCCTTTTTGCATAAAAACAACTGTTACAGCTACTGACATGGAGATAACTTACATTATGGTTACCAACAAATTTATTCAAACTCCCAGGAAGCACTTCAAAGTTCGTTTGCTCTGGGTCTGAGAAAATATCCTGCTACCTTCCTCTCCCAAGACATTTTCTCCAACATTGCATAGATCTCCTGTGCCCACGGGTGTGATCTGTCACCAACACAAAAAGCATGCGCCATTAAAACAGCAAGGTCTCCACAGAGAATCTCTGTAATAGACTTCATCGGGTCTCCTGGTAACACTCTCACTGTCACTTAATCGATTTTGAAGAAAATATCTTAAAGGAGAGTCCCGAATTGAAAATGCATTCAAAACTGAACAGAAACAACATAGTCGGACGAACTGCTTGTTGGAGCGCTCAAACGGCTTCTGCCTCACAGAAAGAACTCCTGCCGCCTGGCAAATAACTGTGCAGGTTGTTCGTTGTGGGTTCCCCATCAAGAACACACCATACCGCACCCAATGAACGTGGAGGTAACACGCCTCCTGCAACAGCTTGCAGCTTCATCTGAACCGCCATATCAAACCCATGGCAAGGCGCTGGAAACAAAACTTCCGGAAAGCAAAAGAAAACAGTAGTGAACATGATCTCAGCCTCACCAGCAAAACCTTCCTCAAGATTTGATCGGCTTCTTCTAGGCGAGATCTGCCACCTGGACAGAGGCGACTTCTCAAAAAGAAAGGGCAAGACAGCCCAATCTACAACTTTATCTCGTTCTTCTACTACAGCTACGGGATTTTGCAACAACTTAACACGAGTGAGGTCGCATGCATCAGAACATCAGGATCAACACCGAGGGTGCCTTGGGATCGGCTCGTGGCGCGATCGCACAAAACTATCTGGAGGCCACTTTGGATTTTTCGAGGTACGTTTACTTCTCTACCCTGTAGCTGCTGTCAATCTCCGAACACCTCCTCACGGCACTGTCCTAGGAGAATTTCAAATCTACACTCCACTGGAACTGCCTGTACAGCAAGATTTTGCGAATCCACACCCAGAACACGTAGCAAAACATCTGTTGCAATATCGATGGAGTGCAAAACAAGCATTCGTGGTTTTGGGAAAAAAACAACAGGAGACCACGTGAACAGCAGGTGAAGTCAACGTTTTTAATGAATGAGCATGTGCACCAAAGTCTCTTGCGTGAGCAGGTAAAAAAAGAAAACAAAAGATTTGCCAGACAGGGAAAACAGTGGGTGCGGCCACCAGCAAGGGTTCTGTCACATCAACATTAATAGCTCCACCCTCCATGCCAAGAAGGAGACGAAGCTGACCAAGGCAAGGAAGTTTGGGGGGGGCATTACATTCTCCTCCCCTTAAGAAAGCATCGTCCTCGATGCGACATTACACATAGGACAGGAAATGGTACGCAACAAGGGATAGATACAGAAGAAAACACACCTTATGGTTTGAAATTTTAGTTGATTAACACACGGTCACAAGGTAGCCTTAGAAACATTTGGTAGAATTTTTAACTTTCAATGTTCTGTGAAGATTGGCAGTTCTTTCTTGTTGTTATTTCCATTAGCTTTTTTCCGTTAACATTGTTCTTAGTTTAATTCCTTTTAAAATTTTATCATTGAAGAGTTTTGGTTTTATTCTTTATTGTGGGTGCCCAACATGAACTGCTAACACAACACCTTATCAGGTTCACAAGACACTACAGATTCACAAGTACACAAGTATATACTTCATGATTGTATTACACCACATAAAGGTTACACAATTACGGAATAGAATAGGCACACTTCCCATAACATAGGTACTCATCACACATTAATGACTGACATACCAAATACTCAACCAAAAGAGTACTACAATCCACCAGACATTTCCTCAATTTGCATCAATGAAAGACTCACATAACCACAAACCATGTTACAGGTACATAGTGTCCACAAGGGAATCAATGACATGTCCACAACATCACAACACATAACCATCTGACATGAGTAACACATACATCAAAAGACCACTACCAAACATCACAATAACTCAACATATAACCTGAAACATCAACCATACAGACAAATATCATAAGCCTCCCTCAAACTCTTATGCCTCCCTCAAGTCTCTTATGCCTCCCTCAAACTCTTATGCCTCCCTCAAGTCTCTTATGCCTCCCTCAAGTCTCTTATGCCTCCCTCAAACTCTTATGCCTCCCTCAAACTCTTTTGCCTCCCTCAAGGAGGCCGGTTGTCCCCATGGTCAAAAGACACACAGAGTTTGGACACTCCTAACCCAAGTGACATAATGACGCGTAGTTCTCCATAACCCGCTAGTCATATGTACCCCTTGGGGCGTACCCCCATACAACGAAGCGGGTCCATAGGTCCAACCAATCCATGGTGCATCCCATGACCCTATTCCACACATCACGAACATTAGAACCAGCACAACAATCCAGTCAAAGTGCCAAGTGGCAAAGTACAAGCCTTGGGCAAGGCGGTAAAAATTCCAAATTTAAAAGAAGACCCCAAATCAAGCTAAAATAAATGGCCAAATAGCCAAAGTTAGTATCAAAATCCCCATGTTAGTGCCACAAACCAAGGAAATGCCCAAAATTATAAAGCATTGCAATCAAGAAAAGATGCTGGTCCTTGCAAAAATAAAGTAAAAAGCTCAATTTACGAATAAAATCAACTTATAATAATGTCACATTACGATAACTGTGTGGCCTTATCTAGCCACCAAAGGGGTACTCAACGAGTTGCTGGCACTCGGAACATCGAGCCTCAGCTCGTAAAATATATATATCAATCCCGCCACTCTTCGACAAGGCTAACATAGTCATAGATACACTAAGGTTGCATACATACAACCACATAGGGAGAGAGGAAAGAGTCACATGTAATCTACTAAATCGAGTTTTGGCTCGAGTTATTGACCCATGGTACACCGTTCCTCACTCTTAACATACACTTCTACCGATCTCTCTCAGGGTCGGTTAGTGTAAGGCTCACAACATAACATGTAACTACATCACTAACACCATGGTGGTACACACATAGCTACCATAACGTCTCACGTATGGTAGGTATACGGGGTAGATCACAATTATACATTCACAGGGCACAATACATCACTTTACTACATTCTGCACCCAAAGTGCAATCACAATACGATAGGGTTCATACACTCACCGTATGACCCTAATTCACGA
Organism: Taxus wallichiana var. yunnanensis; assembly: GCA_018340775.1. Taxonomy (NCBI): domain Eukaryota; kingdom Viridiplantae; phylum Streptophyta; class Pinopsida; order Cupressales; family Taxaceae; genus Taxus; species Taxus wallichiana. Next base: position 903,631,812 of record CM031240.1, on the reverse strand, counting down.
CATGAGGCATTACATATTACACAACTCATATATACGATGAACATAATAACATCACAACATAACAATAATTGCTTCATAACAAGGTAGTACACACATTTCTTCAGAACATGGTAAAAACATCATGATACAACTCATTTCTTTTAACATCAACTAGTCATACAACACATTGATACACCCACATATCACAATATGCCACATTGCTCCAACACTACGTCATCCACATTAGAATTCTTTTCACACATCTCAAACAATAATTTGCACGTGAATTCTTCCTAGAATCCACAAGAAGGAGAGAGAATACTCTCATCCCCAACACATCAACATAATGACAAATACGCACTGAGTGACATACACATCACGTGCGTTCACAATATCACAATTACGACAATAATCACATCACGCTTAAAGCACATTACTCTTCCAATATAAATCATCATCATGCAACATCATCATCATCATGCAGTATCATCATGTAACACCACCACCACCATGCAACATCACCATACAACACCAATCCGGCCCATAGGTTCGAGAGCATGAACCTACGCTCTGATACCAAAATGTAACGCACCAAAATTACCAACACAAGAACAACACAGTGAAATACAGGATAACTTTTTTTTTTGACTTGCTTTGACTCAACACGACACAACATGTCGTCACAAGGTTACAACCAACACTTGGAATCATTTGTTACGGGGAAGACCACAAGGTCAGCACGGAAACGTTCACACTTATCAAGGACAATTTATTTTTCTTTTGACAAGACAACATGAAAGCCCAATCCACATGACACACTCACGGCTAGGGCAAGCCACAGTAAGAAATGGTTAGGGTCTATTTATTTTGGTAAGACACCCTTTTGCTCATGACTTAAGTTTTTAGAAGGAATCAATATATGGTTCGCACAAATTCATCTCACCAACTAAGTTAATTTCTTAAACACTGTGGAGTAGTTCACTAAAAGTCTTCTCCTACTTACTAAGTCTTAATATCTTCCAGAAACTAACCATTGTTTTCCTTTAAGCTTGTTTAAGAGTTCACCCCAAAGGGATAGTGTTCGCTAGTTTAGCTAGGGGTATCAATTTATAAATGTTTACTTCACAAAGGATGTTTTCATTTTGATCACTCATGGGAGTATTTGATTTCAAATAGATCACCTTTACATTTATTTGATGAATATAAAATTATTATTTTGTTTAGCTTCTTTAAGGGTTAACCGACTCATTTTACTTTACTTATAAAATATTATCGCTAAGTCTTAGAAAGATTTAACTTAATAATTTATTCTCAAGATCAAAGTTTTACAATACTCATATCAACGTAAAAATTGAAAGCCATTTCTCACAAGGATAATTTCAAGCTTAACTACACAAGAACAAGACACTTTATTTCACCATTACCAAACAATACAAGGCAAGAGGTCATACCAACTCTCTTTACAAGCAATGTTACACAATTTACAACACATTGGACATTTTTACAAGGAACTTCATAATGGTACAGATGAAACTTTTACACTCTTTTCTTCTAGTCTACTCGCATAATCCATCTGCACAAATATTAACTAAAGTCAGTTCGCAAGAACTGAGCATGTTAAGGCTACACAATGCAATAGTAAGCTAACAATTAACAATATCAAGAAAGGAATATTCTAAATTCAGAAATGGATTAAAACACAACTCACAACTCCAATATTAATCTCATGAGAGAGAAAACTAAATCATCCAACAAGGAGAAAGTCCAAATACTAGTAAGAACAAAATTACATAAATCAAGGCAAGACCTTATGGGTTGGGAACAAGAAAGTCAAGAGTGTTGATATCTCCTTCATGTAATCCTATGGGTTACGTGATTGGAATCCAAAATTTACTCCATCCAACTAAAGGGGTCCAAGAGAAGATAAAGCGTACTAATTATGATCGTAGGCGCGAAGCAAAAATGACGTTATCCAATTCTTCCAGGGCTCCAAAGTAATTTGGGTTCGATGCCCTTAAAAGAACGCAACTATAGTTTTGGTTTTAACCAAGGAGTTTACCACTACCTCCTTATCGGATTTCTTAAAACGTAGTACTAGTTAACCAAAACAAAACCACTTTTCCAAAAGCGTACGAAAGGGACACAGAAAGGGCCATTATTCTACCCACAAACCCTATCCTAATCATCAACTTCTCCACATAATATAAGGGAAGACTAAACCCAAAAGTCGTTAATAATTTTTATATAATTCAGGCAATGTCAATAAACATTAAAATAAAAATTGATTTCCCTAACAAGGCCACAAAATGGGACCTTTTAGTAACCAAGTTTGAAGTATAAGGTATTCGAGTTCGAAAACAAAGGGATTCGATACGCAGAGGGCAAAACACCAACGATGCCCCAGACTCAAAAGACCTTACCACGAGTACAAGCACAAACCAAGAACCAACGCACATAGCTATCAGGAAGGTTACGCAGTGCGGTCAGGGCTAGTAGTTCTATGAACTCCTTGCCAAAGGTATAGGAGATGGAAAATTTTACCCGATCCATGTGGGCTTATCGAGGAAAAGTCTTAGCAAATATCAAACAGATAAAAATAGCAGCCACCTATGATATTATCACTGAAATCAGCTGTCATCTAACAGGAAACGAGTTCATGAATCCAGTACCATGGATTCACCTACAACTTTTGTTTCAGTCTAGCTAGTAATAGCTTGCTTGCGACCCTTAAAAAAAATTGTAGAGATTTCATTCAGTTAAACTTACAATGTTTCCCCTTGCTTTAATCATACAAGAGTTTACATCAAGAATTAGGTATAGTAATACTCTCAACACGTGGAGGCCAAAATAGATGCCAGGTTATCCCTCATCTAGACTAGGTACAACAGTCAACCATATACAGTTCTAAAACAAACCCCAAATGCCATTTTCTAATCAAACATAAAGGAAGGAATGCCCACAGGCTTAAACAAGTTTCAGAACACAACGTCACTATTAATGTACCTTCTAGCAAAACAAGAGAGCCCTAAATAGGAAATGCGTATTTATTCAACCAAAAGAGGTATGTAGGCTTAACCTTCTATTTAGTAACCTTCAATTATAATTACCATCACATAATTCTTTTTAAGAGAAAGTCATATAAGCAAACAAAACTCAATACTGTTTCCTTCCCTACGAACTAGACTACAACACTCAATATTGCAGTAACCCATTTAGACAAATATGAAATAGAGTAAGCTATAAGAGAGGAAGGAACATTCCAAGCAAAATCAGCGAAAATGGAATAAGATTTAAAGGAACAACCACACAATCAGGCAGTGATATAAACAACCACGAAAACATCTAGTCTAGGCGCCATTCAAGAGGAAAGAAAATTCATTTCAAGATACTGAAAGGAGGTAGAAAACTATTACAAGGAGTAGATTTAACATGCCTGGTTTAAAACGCCATCTCCATATGCATATGATTGTTTCAATGCCGTTGCTTGCCTTTAACCCAAAGTGCTTTGCGAGCTCGAGCTAGCGCCACAATCACGCAGTGAAAAACAGCTACAAACCAGCCCCATGATTTGAAGCTCGAACACGAGACACATACCGATTACATCACGCTCCCGGCTCGGGTCTCAAAGGCATCTACCGTGATGAAACACAACCTTTTCCTTCATCAGATTTGGGGACAACATCAAAATCTCGGTGAAAACATTCACTCTCAACTCTTGTATTTTCTATAATTCTCAGTCCAATTCTCAAACACCTTTCTTATCTATTTAATCATGATTCCACACAACACTAACTCACTCTTCAAAAGAACCTCGAGCCTTCCATTCGACATTCAACTAAGTTGACCTTTCAATCTTGAAAACTCAAGAAGGTCAGTTCACCTTTCCTAGCAAGTTCAAGAGACAGGAATGTCAAAAGACAAGAACTATCTTTTGCACTTCTTCATCGAGTTAGGAGCATTTTGAGGGATTAGAGCTCGATAGAGACTCACCAGCTTCTCTAACAATGACCCAAGTTTGAAATTAGAAGCGTGAACAACATTTGCTTCCCATTATTGAGATATACCTGACTTTAGCGTGTCTACCCGACTGTGATTCGAACTTCAAGAAGATAATGTTGCCATTCTGCAAGATTCCAGAGCTTTAACGTCTTCCTTAAGCTGTTATAGACTCAACTTTTACCTATTTTCTTGAAAAGCTGATACAGACTTCTGTTACTGGTTCTTTTTTTTTTTTTGTGTTTTGAAAGGCTTTGAGCACATCGAGGACCCCCTTCATGTTTGATTATGCATAATGATGGAAGAGTGGCCTTACTCAACAGTTCCATTCTGGTTTGATTAACCAATTTGTTGAAAACCTCAAAACATAAACTCTGCACATAAAAAAAAAGACAACTCATACTGCTTGCTCAACCACTGAGAAACGTATTTAACATCCTTTCCACTGAACTTCGAAAGTTTAGTTCCTTTTGTGATTTCAAAAATCCGGTGCAGCTTGAAAGATTACTCAAAACCCTAAAACTGTCTTTGAGTTTCCTTTTGCATAAAAACAACTGTTACAGCTACTGACATGGAGGTAACTTACATTATGGTTACCAACAAATTTATTCAAACTCCCAGGAAGCACTTCGAAGTTCGTTTTCTCTGGGTCTGAGAAAATATCCTGCTACATTCCTCTCCCAAGACATTTTCTCCAACATTGCATAGATCTCCTGTGCCCACGGGTGTGATCTGTCACCAACACAAAAAGCACGCGCCATTAAAACAGCAAGGTCTCCACAGAGAATCTCTGTAATAGACTTCATCGGGTCTCCTGGTAACACTCTCACTATCACTTAATCGATTTTGAAGAAAATATCTTAAAGGAGAGTCCCGAATTGAAAATGCATTCAAAACTGAACAGAAACAACATAGTCGGACGAACTGCTTGTTGGAGCCCTCAAACGGCTTCTGCCTCACAGAAAGAACTCCTGCCGCCTGGCAAATAACTATGCAGGTTGTTCGTTGTGGGTTCCCCATCAAGAACACACCATACCGCACCCAATGAACGTGGAGGTAACACGCCTCCTGCAACAGCTTGCAGCTTCATCTGAACCGCCATATCAAACCCATGGCAAGGCGCTGGAAACAAAACTTCCGGACAGCAAAAGAAAACAGTAGTGAACATGATCTCAGCCTCACCAGCAAAACCTTCCTCAAGATTTGATCGGCTTCTTCTAGGCGAGATCTGCCACCTGGACAGAGGCGACTTCTCAAAAGAAAGGCAAAGCATGACAGCCCAATCTACAACTTTATCTCGTTCTTCTACTACAGCTACGGGATTTTGCAACAACTTAACACGAGTGAGGTCGCATGCATCAGAACATCAGGATCAACACCGAGGGTGCCTTGGGATCGGCCTGTGGCAGCAGTCGCACAAAACTATCTCTGGGCCACTGGTTTTCTGAGGTACGTTTACTTCTCTACCCTGTAGCTGCTGTCAATCTCCGAACACCTCCTCACGGCACTGTCCTAGGAGAATTTCAAATCTACACTCCACTGGAACTGCCTGTACAGCAAGATTTTGCGAATCCACACCCAGAACACGTAGCAAAACATCTGTTGCAATATCTGATGGAGTGCAAAACAAGCATTCGTGGTTTTGGGAAAAAAACAACAGGAGGCCACGTGAACAGCAGGAGAAGTCAACGTTTTTTAAAGAATGAGCATGTGCAGCACCAAATTCTCTTGCGTGAGCAGGTAAAAAAAAGAAAACAAAAGATTTGCCAGACAGGGAAAACAGTGGGTGCGGCCACCAGCAAGGGTTCTGTCACATCAACATTAATAGCTCCACCCTCCATGCCAAGAAGGAGACGAAGCTGACCAAGGCAAGGAAGTTTGGGGGGATAGGTTTCAAGCTCAAAAATTATACTCAATGCTTCTTGCTTGCTTAGCTGTGATTGGTCATATGAGTGAGAAAGTTAGAAATAAGGAGAGAATTAAAAACCTAATTACACAGTTTATTATCTTGATCTTGGTCACATTATGCATGTGAGAACAATTTGATCTTAAACAGATTAAACTAAAAATGGGGAAAATCCAATAGGTTTGAGGTTCGAAACCCAAACAATTTTCTTACTTCTTGTAGCACTTTGTAGCCCCTCTTTTTAGTTCCAAGATTAAGTAATTGAAGGGAAATAAGTGATGCAAGACCAATTATAAATAATTGAGCCCCTCCAGTGGTTGGTCATTTGAGTGAAAAGTAGATTTTATCGCAATCCATATTTAGTAAAAAATAATTTTTTTTTCTGGCATCAAGGTTTTTTATTAGACAATCTTTAATTTTTTAGATAAGATAAATATACAAATGGAAAGTTGGAATTAAAAGGGTGAGAATAAAATACCTGCATGTCGTGTCTATTCCAAAGAACATATTATTTGCACCTAATAATATATGATATTTGTGCTCCACTTTATCATCTAATGGGGAAATTCTAATATGTTCTAGAGTCAAAACCAAACCATACAAATTTCTTCTTGTAGCACTTTATACCCTGCTTTTAGTTTCAATATCAATTAATTACATTAAAATAGGTGATGCACGAATAATCATCGATTATTTAGCCCCTCCTATGGGTTTCCATACAAGTGACATGGTAGATTTTATCTCGCAAATGAGATTTGATATATTTTTAATTTTTTAGAGTGTCAAGGTTTTCAAGTGGAAGATGGTTAATTTGTTAGATAAGATGAAGAAATGAATAAAAAGTTAAAAATTAAAAATGTGGTGATTAAATACCTATATGTTGTACACCTATTCAACAACTTAAATCATTCCCACCCAAATAATATATGTTATTTCTGCTCCAATTCATCATCTTGATCTCACTTTTTAAAAATTCTTTTGAAATATTTTTATGGATGCCATAGAAAATAGAGAAACAATTCTTGTCAAATTTAATTTGATATATGTATTCATTATTATACTCATTTTGTGTGGTTTTGTATTCATCAATGCACGATGGTATTACAAAAAGAAAATGTAATCTCGATGGTGATGCAAAGGAGAATGATTTGAAAATTAATGGATAGTCTACACAAGGCCCTCGCAAGATTTTCTATACATAACTCAATGTGGCTACTACAAAATTTAGTGATGACCAAGAACATTTCCATGAAGGATTGATGTGGAACAAAGGCATGACATTGGTTGCAACATAATCTCCTCTTATGTTTATATTCACAAGGATTATGAACATCAAGTTTTGTTCAGATGTCATGTCATCCTCTAACATTAATAGGGTAGGCATTACACAATGGTGAAAAAAACTAATATGTTGTTTATATTGGTGATGAAAGTGTTTTTAAGAATTAGCAACCTATGCCCAATTATAATTTTAAAAATGTATTCAACATAACTAAAAATAAAAAAACAATCATGCAATCTCTAAACCACTCAAGTATTAACAAACTAACACTCGAGTAAAGAGACATGAACATGAATACGAAGAGTAATGCGATTCAATAAAATCTATATATTTTATTAAAATATTAATGGAAATATCTTTTATAACCAATAAAAATTAAATATAAATGCTAGAAAATTTATTAATTTTAATTGTGAAATGAAATGAGCGGGACAAGGCACTTATCGCAATAATTACGCTTATCAAAAAGTGAGTCTAAACTGGAAAATGTGATGGAATAGGAGTATAAACTATTATAATCGAGGCTCGAGAAAAATATAGGGATGTTTGCAATACACGGACATAAATGCGGGAAAGGATAGAGGCACTTGCGGTTTCCCAATACCTCTATATGGGCACTTTGGAGTCTATAGAAATGGTCATATCCTGGTTACGAGAGTGTCACTAGGAATTCACATTTATCTGTTTTGGTCACCTTTATGTCACACTTGGATCATAAAGGTACCTGTAAATATGAAAACAAATATTCTCCTACAAAACCATAAAAAGGAAATGAAATCCTAAAAAAGAAATATGTAAAATGATGGGTCGACTGTCCTTGCATTTGTCATGGTGGTAAAATTATGGCTGAGAATTGCACTACATCTCGTAACCAATGTAGTTCTATGTGCCTACGTGTGTAAAGGCCACCCTCACACAAATGATGCTAAGAACGTGGTAGCTAGATAAAATGCAAATGTGTGGATGGAATAGAATGAACTCCTCTTCCTATGTAGTGTGTATGTAGTGTAATGTGCTTAAATGAAGTCCCTTGAGATATGTAGATAGATATCCCTTGCTAAGAATTGTATTCCCATATATTGGTTTGTATGTTATGTTTATATAGGGATATCTTACTTAAATTTCAATACTAATGACCCAACATGCCAGCTAGTACTTTTGGATATGAGAGGGAAAACTAAAAAGACCAGCCTCAAATATAAAAAAAAAATCAAACATAAAGAAAACATGAGCACCCAAGATGGAAAGGAGTACAAGGTGCTAATGTCTAGTCCTGGGAGCTTGTCTAGAAAAAGGGATGACAATTGAGTGAAGACTGATAGACATGGATCCTTATGACTTGACGAGAACTAGGTGTATGAGTGACAAGTGTGGAAGACAAAAGCAATAGAAACCAAAAAGTAAAGTGGATGGACTATGGAATGGGTCATTAATGAATACTGTTCTTATGTAACATCCATATATAAAACAACATACTTGGTGGTATAGTAAATAGTAGTAAGTGTGTGTTTTTGTGTCTAGATTTTCCCTCACTTTATGTTAGTGAGCGAAAGATTGGTAAGATAAGGTAGACAAAGATGCATAACTAAGAGAAGTCCAAAGAAACCAATGTTTAGAAGTACATGCATATGTGGTAGAAGTATGTTCCAAGTGAAAACACATAGCGTGGTGAACTATGGCGATGTTTCAATCCATGTTGCGTAACGAGAGATGTCGGACCATTATGAAGAGAACTAAGAGAGATTGATGATTGCAGTGTTAAATGATTGGAGATTTTGATTTTTTCATTGATTGAGATTTTTGGGGTACGAAGTGATAAGTTCCTAAGCTGGTTTCTTATGTGTGAAAAAATGAGGATTTGGGTGTCTGGCGTTAGAGGAAGAGGTTACGGAGAATGTCCGATTTTACTCTCAAAATTTAAATACATCCTCAAAAGGTGTAGTCGTTGCAGACAGAAAAACAACATATTATTTTGTTTTGGATCTAATTTTACTAAACATGAAAACCCAAATACAAGCAAGTATAGGAAAGGGAATTCCATCTCATTTCTCCCACTCCATGGGTGTCACCAAAATGTGTATGAGATGGATTCCATGTTAGGTCATCTAGAAGCAGTCGCAAAATGTAGAGTAACTTCCCATGTTAGGTCATGTAGGAAAGTGGTGATATAACTTCCAAGTTAGGTCATCTGGGAGGATAAATATGTTGTGTTGTGTTGATTGATTGATGTGATCTAAATTAGTAATAAGTTTTTATTTTCAATATTTGAATGTATGTAATTAATTTATTGGTTACTCATGGAGAGATTTTACACTTGTTTCCCCGAGTTTAGGTCATTTGAGGGAATCACTAGAAAGTGGTGTGAAATGTCACATAATGTATGAGGAAATTTCACAATTAAGGAATTAGAGATGTAGAATGATCGCGTAATGGTGCAAGGGGAATTATATAATGACCTTGATTGTATGCCCCCTTTTAGTGAAAGGGAGAGTGATGATGAGAATGAAATCTAAGTTGAAAGGAATCGTGTAATGATGCAATAATGAATGTAAGTATAGATATCACAAAAGTATGTGTATATTGAGTTGGAATGATGTCGAGGATAACTAGTGTTTCGGAAGGTGTATGATACGATAGTAGGGGATTTCCTAAGAGAATGACATAAAAAAGAAAGGAATCGAGTAACAATGCTCAAAATATGATTGAAATAGTGCATTATGTATTAGTTAAGAAAGGAAGTGTAAATAGTGACTATATCGTGGTAGGTAATAAGGAATTACTATAAATAGTAAATACACAATTCATTGGATTATTACATCAGTGTGATTTTGAGTTCTGAGTGTGCAAAGATGCCTCAAGTGAGAGCAACAAGATTGAGTCACTTCAAGATGGTGGTAACAACTGAGCTAGTAAGTGTTACTTTTTCAAAACATGTGTTGTTATTGTTAGCTAATTAATACATATGTTCGTTATTTGTTAATGAACAGTTTCATAACCATTTCTTCCACGGCTTCCTCCCTCTCAGCCTATATAATGGCGTGAGCTCTGTATCATTGAATGTAGCAATATATACAATCTATTTGGAGCTCTATCATTGGTATCAGAGCAAGTTTGAGTACATGTCCCGTTTTTTTGCTATGCGTGCGTGAAGGAGGAGAGGAGACTGAGTGCTGTCCGCTTTTTTTTTTTTTTCTGTGTTTGTGGAGGGATAGTTAGAGGAATGAGACTGTCCATTTGCTATTTTTTGCGGTGCGTAAACAGCGTGTAGGGAGCGATCAAATGTTCTTTGAATGCCATGCTGCTTCAGGTATGCTAAGAACTTCTTTGACACAAATTCCCCCCCTCGATCTGAGCGGAGGAGAAGAAGAGGCTTCCCAGACTGCCTGGTGGCTTGCTGGTAGAAGGTTTGGAAATTTGCAAGTGCCTCACTCTTCTTCCGAAGGAAATATACCCACATTTTCCATGAGTAATCATCAATGATGAGCTGAAAGTATGCAAAACCTTGGAAGCTAGCTAGCAGGGGTCTGCACAGATCGGTGTGAACAACCTGAAGATGCTCTGTAGAATGATAAGAGCTCTGTTTGAATGGACCTCTATGTTGTTTTCCCGCAAGACATCCCGAGCAAACAGGTAAGGAATGGGAGAGTGGAGGAAGCCCTCTTACCATTTCCTTCACACTGAGTTGATGCAGAGCCCGATAGAAAGATGACCATATCAAAAGTGCCAAAGTGCAGTGGACTCTGCCGTTGATGCAGAGAGAGCAACGCTAGATGAAGTGACCGCATCCAGTGCAAATAGACGGCCCTTCAGAAATGCTTGAGCAATGACTGACTCTCCCTGGGAAATGATGTAGGACTTGACCCCTTTTTCAACAAAGAATTCAACCTGCATTCTATGGTTAAGAAGTTGACTTACAGAAAAAAGATTTGAAGTCAAACCTGGAACATATAGCACCTTTGTGAGTGTACATCTTCGTGTTCCAAGAGGAATGATGACATCACCAATCCCTACCGTAATATACTCTTGATTGTCTGCAATGGTGATCCGATCTCCAGTGGGCCGGTCACTCAGAGTATGGAACAAATTCTTGTTGCCAGTCATGTGTTTGCTTTGGGCCGAATCAATCAACGGACATCTTCGACAACTGTGAAGTCTCTGAGACTAGAACAATGTCAGAATGAGTTGTATCTAGTACCTCTTCATCAGAGGTGGCATCCTGCTGAGCAGCAATGTGGCCCTTCTGCTTCTGATTACGAGCATGCCATCGGGATTTCTTGGAATATCCTCGGCCAAAAGTGCTCTCTTCGCCAGAATTTCCATACTTGCGACCATTGTAATAACAGTTCGCAGTCGTGTGCATATCCATGGAGCAAATGTGGCACCACCGATCCGCCTTGTGATTATCTTTATGCAGGGTGGCGCCTGTGATGGCCACTACGAATATGGCTGCTGAGCATGCTGCTTCTGATTTTGGGGGGCTGATTGCCCTTTCCGAGGCTTATGTTTTTACCTTGTGATAAGAGCCTTGTCTTCAAAGGCTTCTTGTACATTTTGCATGGCTTCTTCCTGCTGGAGATAATTCACCAGTGGTGGCAAAACTCACCTCCTGTTGAGTGATTGTCAACATGGTGATCAGTGTCCGAAACCGGGAAGGAAGAGCTCACAGGTGAGCGGGACTAACAACTTGTCGTCCACTGGTTCACCGAGTGCAGAGAGTTCTACACGTAACTCAGCTACATGCCGCAAGAAGGCTTCTACTAATTCGCCATCATGCATACTCATCGTATGAAGCTTTGTCTGAAGTTGCAACTTTGTCGTCAGATTCTTAGCTTCGTAGATGGTACACAATGTGCTCCATGCCTGAGAAGAAGTAGTTGCTTCCCGAATGTATGGCTGCACCTCATCAGAAAGACTCAGGGTGATGAGCATTAGCGCTTTCGCATCAGCCTTTTCATATTTTTCCAACAGATCAGCGTCTGTGGGAGGGGCGTCTTTGCCAGAGACAATCCCCCAAAGATCTTCGAATTGAAGAATCGTCCGCATTTTGGTTTTCCATGCGGCGAAATTTGGCCCTTTCAAGAGTTGGGCATCGGATAGCAATATTTTTGGAGTAGACATTTTCAAAAACTCAAAAATGTATTTTATTTATTTATTTATTTTTCAAAAATGGCTACAATGCTTACTGAAGGAATCTGTCCCAAAGATGGGATCTATAGGCTCGTGCAGTGAGACGCCGATGCTCTTGTGGGCATTCTATTTCGCGTTCGTCATCTGCATCATAACCACGTTCAAGTTCTGCATGAATCCACCGTGCTTGACATCGAACGTCGAACCAAAAATATTCCAACAGTCCTCGGTGCACAATCTCGTCAAAGAGAATGTTCCCAGTGTTGTGTAGCTCGTTGACCAAGGCAAAGAACAACCCAGTGGTGTCTTCGTTGTCATTCAATGCCCAAATATTTGGTGCATTGCTCACGGTGCTTTGTGCATCAGAAATTTGAGACATACGCGCACACACAGCTTTGTAATTTCCCGGCTTTGCTTACACATACAGGGGTTTGGATGGTCTTTCACGTGGTTCTACAGGCAGTATGATTCTTCTTGTCTTCCACGCTCCAAGGACAGCACACAGCTTGCTCGCAGGTAGAGTTCACGCACGGGTTCTGATTCTCCACGCACAGCAAGCAACTTCCACGTAGGCGGAGGACGCACCAGCAATACCAATGAAGGTGCAGTTCACTTTGGAGATCGGATCACCATTGCGAGACAATCAAAGAAGTTCCTAGCATACAGAAGCAAAGCATGGCATTCAGCAACATTTGACTGCTCCCTACACACCCCAACAATGAAGGATTTCCGAGCGCCACAACAGGACTGTCATGGAGATGGCTCGTTGTATGCTCTCGACCGCCAAGTTGGAGGATCAGTTTTGGGTAGAAGAAGTCCAGACAGCAGTGTATCTACTCAACCAGCACCCACAAAGATCTTGCAGAACAAGACACTGGAAGAGGTATGGACTAGTCGTAAACCTTCTATTCATCATTTGAGAGTTTTTGGTTGTACTGCATATATGCATGTTCCAGATAAGAGAAGGAAGAAGATCGATCCAAAGACACTGCCATGTCTTTTCTTGGGGTATAGTACTACCTCAAAGCATATCGTCTCATGGTTCTGAGAGACGAAGAAGATCTATGAGAGTCGAGATGTGGTATGTGATGAGTCATCCTTTGACTCCCTGCCACACAATGGAGATCCAGTACCGACCTCGTCACATAGATTGCTCACACATCCAGATGATGAGCAAGATGATTCTTCTCAGAGAGAAGAAGAGCTGAGTGGAGACTTGTTCGTTGATCTTGGCACACTGGAAAACACATCTTCACATCAGCAGCACCAATGTCCAAAATGGGTCCAGAGTACCATCAGGGATGCACACCTGAACTCACTTCCAGGTACTTCTACGGGAGTTAGAACATGAAGTCAAGCTAGACATGAGGTAAATTTTACACTCATGAGTTCAGTTGTTGAGAGCACCGAACCTGACACTGTTCGTGAGGCATTAGACCAACCACAGTGGAAACAGGCTATGGATGCTGAATATGATTCCCTGATTCAGAATCGGACGTGGGAACTTGTCGATCTGCCTCCAGGTAAGAAATCCATTGGCTGCAAATGGATTTTCAAAACAAAATATAAGGCAGATGGTTCAATCGAAAAACACAAAGCACGACTTGTTGCAAAGGGTTATGCTCAGCAAGAAGGAATTGACTATGACGAGACCTTTGCACCCACTGCGAAGATCAAAACCATCAGAGTTGTATGTGCACTGGCAGCACAAAATGGATGGAAACTTCAGCAGATGGATGTCAAGAGTGCTTTTCTAAATGGTGATCTACAAGAAGAAGTGTACATGGCCCAACCTGAAGGGTTTGTAGACGAGCATCAACCACAGAAGGTATGTCGTCTGATAAAGTCTCTTTATGGACTCAAACAAGCACCTAGGGCATGGTATATAAAAATTGATGATCATCTATTGTAGCATGGATTCACTCGTAGCCCCTCAGATACAAATTTATATATCAAGAAGGTAGGAACAGAGATTGTCATTCTGGTTTTGTACGTAGATGATCTTGTGATCACAGGAAGTTCTGACAATCTTGTAGATGATGTAAAGAATGATCTGAAGAAATCCTTCGACATGACTGATTTGGGGCTACTTCACTATTGTCTTGGCTTAGAGATATGGCAGAAGAAGAATCATATCTTCGTCTCCCAGATGAAATATGCCAAGACACTCCTGGAAAAGTATGGGATGTCAGATTGTAAACCAATGTCCACACCTATGGAAAAAGGTTTGCAATTATCTAGATTCCAGGATTCACCACAGGTAGATGGCACTCACTACAGGCAGCTTGTGGGGAGTCTCATTTACTTGACTTATACCAGACCAGATCTTTGCTTTGTTGTGAGCTATCTCGCCAGATTTATGCAGGAGCCGAAGAAATGTCATTGGATAGCAGCAAAGCATGTGTTGAGATATGTCCGAGGTACAGTTGACTTTGGTCTGGAGTATCAGAAGAACACTCAGTTCTTCTTACAGGGATATACAGACTCGGACTATGCAGGATCCGTTGATGACAGGAAATCCACTTCAGGATATGTTTTTCATCTCGGATCTGGACCTATCTCGTGGATCAGCAAGAAGCAAACTGTTGTTGCTCTCTCATCCACTGAGGCTGAATACCGCACTGCACGAGGAGCTGTGTGTGAAGCAATTTGGTTACGTCGCATTCTTGCAGATATAGGGATTCCTGAAGAGAAACCTCCCATCATTCACTGTGACAATCAAGGTGTGTTGAAGCTTGTGAAGAATCCTGTTTTCCATGAACGAACAAAGCATATTGAGGTCGAATGTCACTACATTCGTGAACAGGTCTTGAACCACCAAATTCAGCTCCAGTACTGCCCTACTGATTTTCAAGTTGCAGATATTCTCACCAAGCCTCTCGGTAAGGTGAAGTTTGATTTGTTTAGGGGGTACATTTGTAAGAGCAATGTATTAAGGGGGGGAATGTTAGCTAATTAATACATCTGTTTGTTATTTGTTAATGAACAGTTTCATAACCGTTTCTTCCACGGCTTCCTCCCTCTCAGCCTATATAATGGCGTGAGCTCTGTATCATTGAATGTAGCAATATATACAATCTATTTGGAGCTCTATCGCTTATAAGTTGTTTTTGATAAAATTTTGAATTTTTTTTTCAAATTTCTTGATGTTTTGGACTTGGACAAGAGTGATAAGGACACTAATGACCTTTGGGACACTAGCGCCTAGTAATGGATGCTAGTGAATTATCACTAGGCACCCAGTCCTACTCCTAGGAGCTTGAATCCTTAGAGGTTTGGGTTGAGCCCAAAATGATGCAGATTTGAAAATTGATGCTTAATGATGTCGTATATAGGTGTATTTGCATATATATGAGATGTTAAAGTATTTTTGTTGTTGATTTGTGTTTTTAAGAGGGACATCCATTCGAGAGAGTTTTGTGGTTTTCACCATTTGAGTACATTGATACGATTGAGGTTTTCAGATGATGATTTGGATGTTATAGACCATTTTGGCCTTTGGAACATAGCGAGGATGGGGATGTGACCCATAATATTCCTATGATCATAGATTTTTTGAGAGGTATTGTAAAGATACTTGCACCTTTGGTTACCTACGGGGAGATGAAAATGACTCAAGAGGATGTGTATCACATACTACGATTACCTATCATTGGTAAAAGGGTTTAGGTGATAGCCGTGGATGATGCATAGAGGAAGATGATGTCTATTAGGCAGTATTTTATAGGGAAGAAAGTTCATAATGAGGTCCATGTTGGTGCTAAAAATAGTCTCGCCCCATTTTACCTTAGAAAATCTATCGATTTATGACCTCTGTCACTTTCTTTTTCCCATGTTTTACCTGGTTAATCTTTGTTACCATTTTGAATCTATTCTTGGGTCATAGATCACTTATGGGTCCATGGTTTGCTCCTTGTTTATTTGTTCCTCTAGAAAAGGTCTGTAATTTGGGTCTCTCATTCTCTGTTCATCTAAAAACTCAAGTTCTCCCATGTTTTCCATTCTCCATAGTCGGGATTTGTTTTCCTTGTCATTTCTACCCTAAATACTTGAAGAAAAATGAATGGATGTATCTCTGAGAAACTTATTTGAGCCTTGTAACACTTCTAAGTTCTCTGTCCTTTGAGAAATTTTCATTTTCGGGATCAAATGATCAATTTTCTATATTTTATGGTTTGATGGGTGTTTTTACCGGTCAACTTTACATCCTTGCATTGATAGGGGACATGACAACTTTTGGTTGGATGCGGCTTGGCTACTTCAAAATTTCTATGAAAGGCATTAACTCAAAATTTGTCCATGTGGAGGAATGATGCTCATTTGAGGATCTAATTTTTGGTTTGGCCTTGGAGTAGTGTTGGGAGGACACGTGGAGGTTTCGCTACTTTTCCCGACTTAGAAAATTTTTATGCAAGCTAAAACAGTGTGGTAGAAAACGGGGACACGTGGCGAGCCCATGCTCATTTAGGGTCTCGCTTTGGGCACCATTTTGAAATTGTGCCATGGAGACACGTGGAGGAACCACACATGTTTGGGGACCAGCCCTTGAGTTTCATTTTAAAGAAGCGTCAGGAGGACACGTGGAGGCCTCCGCTCACTTTGCATTTTCTTAGACTTTTCAACGGCCAAAGGAAACTACCTTGGAGCATGACACATGGTGCCTTCCACTGAGCTTCAAGCATTCAGAAAAACTTTACCGAGCTAGGACATGTGGCGAGCCCACACTTGTTCAAGGTATCAAATTTTAGGACCATCTCAAGGTGTGCCATAGTGACAATTTGGCGGTTTGAAAAGTCAAAGGGGTAGGAGGCGGACCATCGGGGCAATTTGGATTTTTGCCCCTTGACATGCAAATGACTAAAAACATCAAAATGGCCCACAGGCCCGATAAAGGAAAGGTCAAAGCTTGCTCCAGTCAACGGCGGAGGTGCAGACTCTGGGAAATTTGGAAAAATTTCTTTTGGGAGAAAAGATTTAAAAGTAAAAGGGGAAGCGTGGTTCCGTTGGAACCACATTGGGACATGTGTTGGGCCCATTTTTAAGGGTGGAGCTACGGGGAAAACTTGGAAAAATTTCCTTTTTCCAAAAGAGGGTCAAATGGTAGAATTTATCCGCGGTTCCTTTGGGACCCACCTTAGGACATGTGTTAGGCTCATTTCCCAAGGGTAGAGGTGCGGAGCAAAATGGAAAATTTTTCCATTTTTCCAAAAGTTGTAAAAATTTAGAGGAAGCCCCCGTGTCTATTTTTAAGTTTGAATCTTCCACATGGATGGCCCAAATTCAAAGTAAAGATCAATGACAACTAAGAGTCTAAATTTGATTTTCCCCCATTTTATTGAAACATGCCTAGAAGTGTGAGTCTTCATGATTTCTTGGTATTTCCTACATGCCAAAGAGAAGGGAGTTAATGTTGATATCTAAGTTTGGTGGGAAGATCTAGAATACATCTTTCGCCATTAAAATAGTCTGACTATCATGCTCAATCAGATTTCCCATTTTTCTTCTCACAAACACACAAGGAGCCAAATTTGACAAATTAGGGGCATAAGTGGTTGGAAAGTTGAAGAAAGAATGATCTACCAGAGGAAGGAGTTGAATGCGAGAGATATTCAATGAGATCTACTTCTGGAGCACCGGTGACTTTTACAGATCTGATTCTGAGAATCACGATTGTGATCATGGCAAGCACTGGTAGCACTCAAGGTATAGGATTTTGGAGGGGAAAAGGGGTCCCTATTGTAAATGTTATAAATGGCATGAATTTTTCATGCAAATGGTTGGAGTGTTAGGGTCGAGACTGATTTTTCTAATAGAAAGCTTGATAAAGCCCATATTTTTAGAAGCATTTGAGAAGCTTGTATATCTCTTTTATGTTAAATCTGATCATGTCAAGGTGGTTGCAAGTGTACAACCATTGACAAGCTCTGAGATTGTTCTAGAAACTTTCCCCTGCTGATAGATTTAATCAAATTCGAGTTATTCTATGTTGTCTTGAGCAAAATGTGTTTGTTTTATTTCTGAATGTATGCAAGTAGTTTTTCTTGTTTCTGTTACAATCTTGTATTAAAATATGATTCAATCACACAGGTCTCAATCCTTGTGACAATTTAGTGGCATCTACAATTTCATTTCTCGAAAGATCCTTCATCTGGGAGTGAAATAAATGATTTAAAATCACTTCTCTTTCATGTCTCTGTTTGAGAGAGATTATCTAAGCCTATGGGTGAACCTTAGGAGGCATGATTTTGCTTAGAGTTTGATGCTTTGTTGGGTTCTCTAATTTGAGCCTTTGTGTTCAATTCTCATAGATTATATGAAAATGTGCTGGTCTGGGCCTCCATTAAAACACATATTTTGTTTAAAGAAACATTTTTGTTGTTTTGTGGCATTCTATTGGTCTAACCTTTCATTTTGTAAGATTTCTCAAGGATCCAGTGAGCAAAGTTCATCCTACCTCACCTCCCACCAAAATTCATTTAAAACAACCAATCCTACCTGTACTACCCCTGTTTGTCCTATGTATGCACAAATGCATAGTTTCCATTACCAAAGCATGTAGAAACAAATCAAGATTTTAAATGTCTTTAGTAGCCTAAACCTTGTCCAGAAAATATCTCCACTATCTAGAGTGACAACTCGCGAGAGTTAGATTTTGTTGCATTGATCATATTTTCTCAAAGGTCTCCTTGACCACTTCATTAGGAAGGATATCTCAATCTCCTCCATAAACAATAGGCTACAAAAGGGTCCTCTTACCCTGGTTCAAAGGCACAACCTAAAATAGTGAGGACAGATCAAATCCTCTTGAGGGTGCTATCCATTTCTCCACATTTGAGTGATAGAAGGCTAGTTAGATCTCATCCCGGACTACAAAAAGACTCATCATGATCTAATCTATCTATAAGTTTCTTGTCAAGTTAGTGATGTTGCTCAGATTCTGAGGGAGAATAAATTTGGATACCAACAGTCCAGATCAGCCTGGATGTGGTTATGAGGTCAAGGGTTCCGCAATTGTGGAGTTTCATTTCCATTGGGATTGCTTCACTAGTTACAGTGGAGGCTAGTGGTTTAAGCATCTTGTATAAGATGCATGATATTTGTCATCGAATAGATCATGAGGGTACAAGATATTTGTAGGCACGATGTGTATTGGCCCATTTTTATAGGGGTTTGTATATATTTATGCGGGATGAGCACAAGGGTGGTATTTGAGGTACCACATTATTACATGAATGGTCCAATGAGCATATTACGATATTGAGACCGATTAATGTACCACGAGGAGAGTGGGCGAGGCCATATATTTTTTTGGGAGAAGGGCAGGTATTTGTGGTGTTCGTGCTCAAAATTGTCTCGCCCCATTTCTCCATTAAGGTCTATCAATTTATGGCCTCGGCCATAAATTATCCCCCGTGTTGTGCTTGAGAAGTCTCTTCCTTTTTTTTTACCATAACTAGTCCTTCTTGGGTCGAGGATCATGTATGGATCCATATTTGTTTCCTTGTTTCTCTCGTTTATCCGTAAAGGTTTATAATTAGGGTCCCTCGTTCTCTGTTCATCTAAAAACACGGGCTCCTGTTCTTTCCATTTTCCACATCGGGATTTGTTGTCCTTTTATTTTTCTCTAAATACTTTAGGAAACATGAAAGGATGTAGCTTAGAGGAATGTGTTTGAGCCTTGTAACATTTTTAAGTTCTTTGTCCTCGAAGCAAATTTCATCTCAGGGCTCAAATGATTGTTTATCTCGCATTTTATGGTTTGTGGGAATTTCTCCTAGTAAAATTTACATCTTTGCATCAATAGGAAACATGGCCTCTTTTAGTTGGACACAACTCAGTGAGGCACTATAAAATTCTATGGATCACCTTGACCCAAAATTGTTCCACGTGGAGGAATGGCACTCATTTGAAGATTTGCTTTTTGGTTTGGTTTTGGAGTTGCACAGGGAGGACACGTGAAGGTTTATGTTGCTTTGCTCACTAACAAGTTCTAGAACAATTCTAATCTGGTAGAGTATACTTTACTTTTATTAATAGTTATTAGAGGTCATAAGATCAAAAATTTAGGGTTAGAAGTTTCAATTAGGTTCAGAGGGAAATTCCTCACCATACCCACTCTCTAACAGGATTAAAGTTTAAAATTTATTTTTCTCACACTTTTTGCATTAAAAATTTCATTAAATCTCTCCCATTGGATAGGAAATTTCCTCACCTTTCCATTGATATAAATAAGTCCTCCTAACTCCTCATATTTTTCAAGTTATGGAATGGCGAGCCTCGGGGTGAAAATTTTCCCCCAAGAGCAGGCCTGAGGGCCCAAGGGAAAATTTTTTCCCAAAGGGTGGGTTGGCGGGCCGTAAGGAGACCTTTGGAAAAATTTTCTTGCACAGGGAAAAATTGACATTTGTGCCCGCGTTCCCACGGTTCCGCAAGTCGACAAGGGACACATGGCGCTCCGTAAGGCAACACGGGGAAAAGCGGGAAAAGGTCGGGCGGTGGGAGACATTTGCAAATTCCCCCACGTGAGGTGAAAATTTGGATTTGCACCCATTCTCCTACGAGTGCACAAATGACACGTGGTATCTCCTAAACCAACGTGGGGAAGGCAGGGTGGCGGGGAGACAATTGGCTTAATGCCCCGAAGGGTTAAGAGGGTACATATACCTACACCTCTGCCGGCACCTCGCGATGCCACATGACAGCCCCTAATTGGATGTAGGTTAGTGGGACAGTGGGGGAAACTTTGAAAAATTTACAAAAACTTTCTGAGATGCAAAAGACAAAAAGGGACACATTCCTCACTTGATTGGTTGTGGGCCGACAGAAAATTCAGAAAATTTAAAAAAAAAAATCCGGAAGCATTAAGTTAAAAAGGGGATTTGCCTCTCCACTATGACCTCATGGTGCCATGTATCAGCCTTTTATTGGCTATGTGCCGGTGGGGAAAATTTTGAATATTTTCCAAAAAAAGAAAAAAGAAGCTCCAAGGGAAAAATTCGGGCCGCAAGCCTGCCAAATAATTTTTTACCAAAATTTTAACGCCAAGTGAAGAAAACTTCAGAAGACCATAACTTTTGATAGAAAGATCAATTTTGGGAAAATGAGGACTTTCTTGAAATCTCAAAACGTCCCTTTTACTTAGAGATAATTAATTTAGATTTTGATAAAGTTTAAGGGGTAAATTATAATAAAACGGCCTTCAGGATTTTACAGTGCGAACTGGTGAATTTTAACTTGTGATATTTATTCAATTTGATCTTCCTCCTCTCTCAACATGTCAAATAGACATGGAGGATTGTTCCTAAATGGATTTAAGGAAGGATTCAAGGTTCAATTTGTCTGATTGACTTACAATTTGAACATTTACATTTCTTGACAAAAAATGACTGCAAAACGGTTTGAGCCTAATTTTGCTAAGTTTTGACATATTTCCTTTAAGTTTTTTTGTCTATTTGAACTCGTTTAGGGCCTACTACTTCAATTCAATCATTTAATTTGTTATTTCATTGTTGCAGGTTTGAACTGTGCATTTTTGGTTGAGATAATTTCTAGTTTTAAATTAGAAAAAAGGGATCAAATTTTAAAGGGTCTATTTGCCATTTTTCTTCTTCCATGTATTTAGAATACGTTCCAATTCCAATCTAACATATTTGGTTGATTAAAAAAAAACCATTCAAGACCAAAATACAATTCGATTCAATTTCTTTTCACATTTCAAAGAGACAAAATATTGTATTTTTCTAACATGTTTTTCTTCATTTCAACAAAGATTTCAATACATTGATATGATTAGATTTGATACAACAATGTAGTTTGAGAAAAGAATTACATTCATTTATTGATTCCAAAAGAAAACTTTACAACTTATTTCTTTCATTTCTTCCAAAATCATTTATTGTATCTGGGCAAACAATACATTTTCTTTTCACATGTTCCACTTTACCACTTTTCAAATAGAGATTTCATAGAGTATGCAAAACACAAATTTCCAATGGAATAACATCATATGGACAAGACAAAACCATTTTCATTAATTCAAATGAACTCTTACAACTTCCTTTCCATTTGATTACAAAATATAGTATACCAAACACATATCATTCTTTCACATTCTTTCTAAACAGAATACAGAGTATAAGTCTTTTACATTTCAAATTTCACTTGCAAAACTGTACAACATCTTTCCATTACAAACATTTACAAGATCATCCACTTCAAGTGGAAAGGTTACAATGAGATTTAATTTCACAAGGGACTATCAACTGTCTTTTCTCAACTCTAGAACAACAATATACATTCTTCTCATTCCTCCAATTTAATCACAACAGAGTAGGGGAAACATAATTCTCTCCACCCAACCAAGGCATCCAATGAAGAGAAGAATACATCCTTCTTCATTGGCCCCGAGCCCAAACCAAAATGCAATAAAATGTGTGATCCAAGTCATAGCAACAACAAGCTTCCACAAACATACAAGCAAAGATTTTCACAATAAAACACAAATTAAAAATACAATGTAGTTTTACAACTACATTAACACATGACAAAAAAATACTAAGGCTTCATCAAGCAAGCCAAAGGAGCAAGAAGCTATGGGGGATGTTGTTTATGCCTCCCAAGGGGAAAAATGGGTATCACCACCTGAGTACAACCCACCAATATATATATATGAATATCATTTCAAACCCTTCCTTTCCCTTATGCCTCCCCCAAGTACCCCTTATTCCTCACATTTTCTTATATCTCCCTAACCTCTTATGGCACCCCATAATGAGTAAATAAATGTAAGCTATTTCTTTGTAAGGTGGAACCCAAATTCCCAACTCCCTCCACCCTTATACCTCCCTAAAACCACTTATGCCTCCAAAAAAATAACTCCATAGTCTTCTCCTACACCATTCCTAGGCCATCTACCCAACAACCCACAATATATACCAAAACATTCACACAAGAACATTTACATAAATAAAAGAAGATCATTTCAAGAGCGAAGCTCTTACGTCTCCCTAATGGAGTTGTTCCTAGTTCAAAATAGAAATCTCCTTCTAATGCAAACAATCAAAAATAAATCAACCCAACACAAGCATGCAACAATCTTCCCAAAAATTCTCTAAGCAAGACCTCCCAAAACAGCAAGAAAATTTTCCCAAAAAGAAGTCTCCAAAAAGTGAAGCAACCCAAAACAAGGCAAGAATTTTGAATTTTAGAGAAGAGGGAAGAAAAGATGATGAGGTGGATCCATGTAGGATGCCACATCACACATCTTCAACCCCAACCACAAAGTCAACTTCATTCTCCAATGCATAATAAATAGGTGGGTGAATAATATGACAGATTTACTTACACACTCAAACAAGTCCATACCCCATAAGGACTGAAATTAAATTATGTAAGAAAAGTGCAATTACAACATTCAACTTGTCTTCCCAAAATGCATTACAAAAGTCTAATTTTAACTCTCCAACCATAGGTATGGTTGGTAAATAAATTTAAGAGGAATGGGACAAGTTTAACTTGTCCCACAAGCCTACAAAAATAGTCCCCAAGGACAATTTAGAATTTCTAAGAAGGTGGAGTGTTTCACACTCCAAAGTTAACTTACACATCAATTACATATCTCTTGCAACACTTCAATCCATAGCCAACAACTCTATTAATTAAATTCTTACGACATCTTTTAATTAGTTAACTAAAAAAGTATGATTGCTCACAATATTTACACACCATTAAATAAATAATTAAAGGGGTAAGTGCAACACAAAATAAACACATGCAAACACAACAAAAGGGGCCAAATAAAATAAATACATAAAATCTATTTGTCACGGTTAAAGGTGATTCCCCATGGGAATTCCTAACAAGATAAGAAACACACACAAACAAAACTAGTTGCCATGGTGACCTTGTTAAATTCATCTATAATTCCAATGTGGTTGGTCTCAATCCCTTGATGTTTGTTGTGATATTTTTAACCTGCAAAACTACAAATACCTCTTTTGGCCTCATGGCCATTTCAAAACATCCAAAATAATATAAATATAATTAAAAATCAAAAATCATCTAGATATATGAATCACAACAACATCGAGGAAATCTAACAATATCATTATAGTTTTATCAACAACTATATCATCATCCAATAACTTTTCATTTCTAGGGTTACTCATAATATCCAAATATCACAAGTCTGAACAACATCCATCATATAACCATGTCCAACAATATAACATCATCAACATATAAAGTGTCTCTAATAATCATCATGCATCATATAAGAATCAAAGTCAACAATAATCCATGATCAAATATCTAACATCATACTAAATCAAAACTATAATAATGTCCATAATATAGTCGACAGTGTCATGATCAATATCAAAAGGTGTCAAAGGGAAGTGGGCACTACATCCCCCTCCCCTTAGACTCAACTTCCTCCTAGAAGTCATTGGAACAAATGTGGAAACTAAACTCGTAATGAAGTAGCATCATCCCATATAGTGTAGTCTCATCATATCTGTCCCACTGCACCCAAATCTGATCAACCTCTCTTCCTTGAAGGCCCGTGTTCGTCGTGCGATCTAGGATGCGAACAGACTCCACCATCACCTACCCCTGATCCTACACTTGCAATGATGTCCAATCTAACACATGAGAAGGATCTGCAACATATCTCCTGAGAACTGAAACATAAAACACATTATGTACGTGATACAAGCTAGGTGGCAATGCTATATGGTAGGCTAAAGGGCCGATACACTCTAAGATCTCAAAAGGACCCAAGAATCTAGGAGCTAACTTAGAACCTTTTACATAACGGATAGGGCTCTTATGTGCCCTGACACAAAGAAACACCTTCATACCCACATCAAAACTACGGTCGGTCCTATGCTGATCTGCATACTTCTTTTGTCTATCATGTGCCTCCTGCAGTATCTGTCTAATCAGAACCACCTGCTGCTCCATGTCCTACAACAATGGTCCAAGAGAAACCCTCTCCTCTAGCCTCGTACCAACTAAGAAGTGTCCCTGCAATCTCTACCATACAAATCCCGAAAGGGAGCCATGCCTATAGAACTCTGAAAACTATTATTGTAGGCAAACTCCACCAAGTACAAGTACTCCTCCCATCTAGAATTTTGATCCATCACATACATCCTGAGTATGTCCTTTAAAATCTAATTCACCCACTCAATCTGTCCATCTGTCTCAAGGTGATATGCTATGCTGAAATTAATCTTCGTCCCGAGGGCATGTTGCATGGTAGTCCAAAATGGGAAGTGTATAAAGGATTGCGGTCACTAATTATCTTTTGTAGAATCCCGTACAACCTAAAGATCTCATCCAAATGTACCCGTGCCACTGCACTAGTTGTATAAGTGGTCTTCACCGAAGAAAAGTGAGCGACTTTTTTCAATTTATCCACCGTGACCATGATGGAATCATGGTGATATCTCGACATCGATATCCCAACAATAAAATCTATGGAAATGGTGTCCCATTTCCACTCTAGTATAGCATGATGGAAAAGAAGGCCAGCTAGATGTTGATGCTTATCCTTAACTCTCGGAACTCTAAACATCGTGAAATGAATCGGGCCATGTCTCTATGAATTCCTCTCGAATGATATAACTATCTCAAGGTGGCGTGCATCTTCTTCACCACGAGATGGGCTGAATAGGGAACATGATGTGCCTCGCCAAGATGTCCTACCTCAGGCCTCCATCTTTGGAAACATAAATCCAACCTCTCGTGCTCTGAGAAAACCATCTACCTCTAAGGAAAAACCATCAATCTTCCCTTCGAGGGGTCTCGAGACTCGATCTCTGCTCGAACTGCAATGTAGAAGCTGTCAAGAGGAAGTTATTGAAGAATCCTACTCCATAAATTTGTTCTCACCGAGGTTTCCATAGGTACACATCTCCATCTCGCCGAGAGTGTCTGCCACCACATTCTTCTTCCCTTTCACATTATCTATCTCCATATCATACTCACAAAGCAACTCCATCCAACACCGCTAATGAGTGTTGAGATTGGGCTACGTCAAGAGGTGACAAATAATCAAGTGATCTGTCCTAAGTGAGAATCATTGACCAAGTAAAAAGTGCCTCCATCGAACCAAAGCATACATAACTAAAGAAATCTCAACATCATGAGTCGATAATTAAATTGTAATCTTTGAGTTTGTGAGACTCAAAAGCCACTACTCTACTCTACTACATCAACACACCTCCAAGCCCTGCTAAGGAAGCATCCGTACAAATGAAAAACTCACCTTGTGGATCTGGCACTACAAGAATATGTGTTGTAGTGAGACATTCCTTCACTATACTAAAGGCCTACTCGCACCGTCGACCAAACAAACTCCTTCCCTTTCCTCTGAAGGGAAGTGATGGGGTTTGTAATCCGAGAAAAGTCCTGAACAAATCTCTGGTAGTAACATGCTAATCCCATGAAGCTGTGCACCTCATTCATAGTAGTGGGTGATGGCCAATCCATAATAGCTATAATCTTGGAAGGATCAACAACGATACCTTCCCAAGAAATGATATGACCCAAATACTGCACCTCTGTTTGAAAGAGAGCACACTTCTCTAAGTTCCCGTAAAGTTTCTACACCGAAGACAAGTGAAGAACATAGAAAATGTGCCCCTTATGCTCCTTATGCATACGTGAGTAGATAAAAATGGAATCAAGGAAGATGAACACGAAGCGATCTAATAAGGTCCCGAATACCCCATTCATCAAACTCATAAATACTACGGGGGCATTAGTCAAACAAAAGGCACCATTGTGAACTCATAGTGGCCATATCTCATACGAGAAGGTGGTCTTATGAATGTTCACCTCCTAAATCCTTAGCTGATGGTAACCTGACTTAAGATCAATCTTAGAGAAAATCGTGGCTCCCTTCATCTGATCAAACAAATCATCAATGCATGGAAGGGGATAACGATTCTTGATCGCATTACTTTTAGCTAGCGGTAATCAATACACAACCATAAGGATCCATCATTCTTCTTCACAAAGATCACTGGTGCACCCCAAGGGGATACACTAGCATGGATAAGGCCTTTCTCCAAGAGGCCCTCTAGCTATAACTTGAGCTCGAAAGCTCGGGGTGGTCATACGATTAGGTGCTCATGAGATAGGCACTACTCACGGAACCAGATCTATATGAAAATCAATCTCACATGGGGGTGGTAACCCCGGCAGCTCCCCTGGAAAGACATATACAAACTCTCTCAAAATAGGGTGATCATCTACCAATGGTCCACTAGACCCATCCTCTACGATCTGTCACACGCTATAACAGCATACATCCTGGAAACCCAATCATACAAACCGCTTAAGATGCATAACAAAGATGGTGCAAATAGAAATGGTTCTCCGACCCCTAAAATCACTTACTTAACTCCCAAATCACCTACACAAGATATAACCTTGTGGTAACAATCTACTCTAGCCCTATGTGTAGATAACCAATCAATACCCAAGATGACTCCATATGAGCCCAAAGGAAGGATACAGAGATCTGAGGTAGTGGTGAAAGGTCCCAAATCCACAACACATTCCTTAACTAAGGAGTACACGGACATCTTGGCTCAGAAGCCATCTCAACATCCTAATATGACCCTGTCTAAGCGCCACCACCGCATCGCTCTACTAAAGATGGTGCAATAAAAGAATCAAAAGAACCAGAATCAAACAAGATGGAGGTAGGAATACCACCAATGCTACCTACAGTCTCAATAACTATACTCTAATGCTCTGCCTGATGGTTCTCGACCATTGCATACATCCTATGACTACGCCCCATATAAAAAATAGTAGGCTCTAAGATCTATGTCTTACCCTTGTTGTTAGGGTTCTGTGGGTAGTCTCTCCAAAAATGTCCAGTAACACCACAACTAAAAAACCACCTAATCTCTCCCCATGTAACAGTCCAACAAGATACTCAGAAGGTCTATGGTGTGGATCCGGATGACCGGTTGTAGTTTGTTGAGGTATTTACTAGTGAGCTCCCGTTGAGTGAGCTCTCTATGCACCCTGTGTCATGATGGGACCCCTAGGAGGAGGCCCCATACTCCGACCTCTATGTGCATCAAACCTATGAGGAGGTCTATAAGGTGAGAGGAACTACTGCCGATACGCTCTGCTGGGGTCTAAAAGATGACTGTGTTGAACCCTATCAACCATGAGGAAGAGGTATTGATCCCCTTGATCTCGTTGTCCTACATCGATGTATGCAACTCGTAGTCGGTCTCTAGCACGATGGGTATTTCCCGAATCTCTTCGCTCTATATTACTTCTCGATGGCCTTAGCTAATGTCTATGGACAATGGATCCATCTTTGCACCTCCATTTTCTTGATTCAGCCTCGGATGAACTGTGAATCTACACCGCTCATCCCTGTATATAACCAACATACCGGAGTAGATCAAAAATCTACTCTCATACTTAGCCAATGTGAGAGATTCTGTTGAAGTTCTTGGAACTCATCTATTCGCCTCTGTATGAACCTCCATGACAAGTATCTATTCCTAAAACACTCCTCGGAGAGCTCCCACATAAGCTGTCTCGAGAATCAAAATGGAGCTTCGCTCCTCTATTCTCCACCAAACACCAGCTCCATCCCTCAAGTAGATGGATTACAACATGAGCTTTTGTTTTCTAGAGCAAATAAAGAGCTCGAACCATCTGTTAAAGCTCACCAACTAGGCCACTTCCGAAATACACCTATGTCACCAAAATAATGTGATGGTCGAAGCTTTAGGATCTCCCTAATGTGATCTGTAGCTATGGTCTGATGGCCTCTAGGTCTCTCTGCATGCTCATCCCTAAGCCTAGGGCTCCGAGACCTCTCTATGTCTTGAAACTCGATCATCCTGTCCCCTCTATTGTGACTCGCCTGGATGACTCTCGCATGGGATTTCTCTCCTCTATGCTCCTCGCTAGGTCAAGGAGATACTTAACCCTCAATGGAAGGGACTCTGTCATATCTGGTTGTATGTCCTCCTACTGATCCTCCGCGTAGAGTGGCATTAACATCCTAAAGAGTCTACAAAATATGGGGTAGGATGGTTGCTACAGCATGATCTGGTGATGTTAAGTCTAGGTCTATGTGAAAATAATCCTCATTTTGTTTGCACCTCCTACATAGAACAAAATGAGCGTTAGTTCATCTTCCTAATTTTTATTCAATTTCCATGTTTACTAAAATATGTAATTTCTAAACTAAGTTTTTTTCTAGATTTAAAAGTGTGCTAGGTTTAAGTTTCAAGTCTCAAGGTTTCTAGTGTTACCAATGGTCCAAGATTTTGAACCACTACTATGATACCAAGTGTAACACCCACTAAAACAACCCACTAAAATAACACACTTGAGACCTAAGAAACAACCTAGGGTTGGTTAGGGAAAATTATGGAATATTTTTTTTGGTTTAAAAGAATCTACAACCAGGTTACAAGACAAAATTTATCACTAATAGGTTCCGGAACAATTCTAATCTACTAGAGTATAATTTTCTTTTATTAATAATTATAAGAGGTCATAAGGTCCAAAATTTAGGGTTAGAAGTTTCAATTAGGTTCAGAGGGAAATTCCTCACCATATCCACTCTCTAATAGGCTTCCCTAAATCACACCCATTGGATAGGAAATTTCCTCACCTTTCCATTGATATAAATAAGTCCTCCTAACTCATCATATTTTTCAAGTTATTGGCGGCGCAGGCCTCGGGGTGAAAATTTTCCCCACGAGCGGACTTGTGGGCCAGGTGTGAAAATTTTCCCAAAAGGCGTGGATGGTGGGCCACGGGAGACATTTACAAAAATTTTCCCACATGGGGAAAAATTCACATTTGCGCCCACATTCCCACAATTCCACAAGGGACATGTGGCACTCCTAAGCTAGCACGGGAAAAGCATGGAAAGGTGGGTCGATGGGAGACATTTACAAATTCTCCCACATGGGGTGAAAAGTCACCTTCGCGCCCATGCTCCTATGAGTCCACAAAGGACATGTGTCATCTCCTAAACCAATGCAAGGAATGGGGGCAAAGTGGGGAGAAATTTATCTTAATGCCCCGAAGGGCTAAGATTGTACATAGACCCGCGCCTCTACCGCCACATCGCGATGCCACGTGGCATCCCCGATTGGATTTGAATCAGGCGGGACAACGGGGGAAACTTGGAAAATTTTCCAAAAGTTTTCTGAGATGCAAAACACAAAAGAGACCCGTTCCTCCACTGATTCCTCTTGATGCCACATAGCATCACGTGATTGGTTGCGAGCCGGTGACGAAAATTTGGAAAACTTTCCCAAAATTTTCTGGAAGCGCTAAGTTAAAAAGGGAATCCACCCCTCTGCTATCACCTCATGGTGCCACATGGTAACCTATGATTGGTTGTTGGCGGTGGGTCGACAGAGAAAATTTCGAACATTTTCTAAAAAAAATTTGAAGCTCCAAGGGAAAATTGGTCGCGGGCCGGGCTGCCAAGGAAAATTTTCCCAAAATTTTAATGCCAAGTGAAGAAAACTTCAGAAGGCCATAAATTTTGATAGAGAGCTCAGTTTTGGAAAACGAGGACTTTCTAGAAATATCTCGATGTCCTCTTTACTCAGAGATCATTAATTTTAGATTTTGATAAATTTTAAGGGGTTAATTTTAAGAAAACAGCCTACAGGATTTTACAGTGCAAATTGGTGAATTTTAACTTGTGAGATTTATTCAATTTGATCTTCCTCCTCTCTCAACATGTCAAATAGACATGGAGGATTGTTCCTAAATGGATTTAAGGAAGGATTCAAGGTTCAATTTGTCTGATTGACTTGCAATTTGAACATTTACATTTCTTGACAACAAAATGACTATAAAACGGTTTGAGCCTGATTTTTCTAAGTTTTGACATATTTCCTTTAAGTGTTTTTATCTATTTGAACTCATTTAGGGCCTACTTGTTCCATTCAATCATTTAATTTTTTATTTCATTGTTGTAGGTTTGAAATGTGTGCTTTTTTAATTGAGATAATTACAGTTTGAAATTTCAAAAACAGGATTAAATTTTAAAGGGTCTATTTACCATTTTTCTTCTTACAAGTATTTAGAATACATCCCAATTCCAATCTAACATATTTGGTTGATTCAAAACAAACCATTCAAGACCAAAATGTAATTCTGATTCAAAAAAAATTCACATTTAAAAGAGACAAAATATTCTATTTTTCTCACATGCATTTCTTCCTTTCAGCGAAGATTCGAGTACATTGATATGATCGGATTCAATAAAAAAATGCATTTTGAGAAAATAATTACATTCATTTATTGATTCCAAAAGATAACTTTACAACTTGTTTCTTTCATTTCTTCCAAAATCATTTATTTTATACAGGGCATACAATACATTTTCTTTTCACGTGTTGCACTTTACCACTTTTCAAACAGAGAGTTCATAGAGTATGCAAAACACTGATTTCTAATGGAATAAAATCATATGGACAAGAAAAAAAAATTTTCATTAATTAAAATGAACTCTTACAACTTCCTTTTGATTTGATTACGAAATACACTATACCAAACACGTACCATTCTTTCACATTCTTTCTAAAAAGAATACAGAGTATAACTCTTTTACATTTCAAATTTCACTTGCAAAATCTGTACAACATCTTTCCATTACAAACATTTACAAGATCATCCACTTCAAGTGGGAAGGTTACAATGATATTTCATTTCACAAGGGACTATCAACTATCTTTTCTCAGCTCTAGAACAACAACATGCATTCTTCTCATTCCTCCAATTTGATCACAACATGAGTAGGGAAAGGAAATGCTCTCCACCCAACCAAGACATCCAATGAAGAGGAGAAGCCATCCTTCTTCATTGCCCCCTAGCCCCAACCACAATGCAATAAAAGGTGTGATCCAACTCATGGCAACAACAGGCTTCCACAAACATACAAGCAACATTTTCACAATAAAACATAGTCCAAAATAGAATGTAGTTTTACAACTACATTAACACATGAAAAAAATACTAAGGCTTCATCAAGCAAGCCAAAGGAGCAAGAAGCTATGGAGAGGATTCCACTCATGCCTCCCAAGGGAAAAATGGGTATCACCACCTAAGTACAACCCACCAAATATATGTATATATATATATATATATATATATATATATATATATATATATATATGAATATCATTTCAAACCCTGTCATGCCCTTATGCCTCCCCCAAGTACCCCTTATTCCTCACATTTTCTTATATCTCCCCAACCTCTTATGGCACCCCATAACAAGTAAATAAATGCAAGCTATTTCTTTGTAAGGTGGAACCCAATTTCCCAACTGTCTCCACCCTTATACCTCCCTAAAACCACTTGTGCCTCCCAAAAATAACCCTATAGTCTTCTCCTACACCATTCATAGGCCATCTACCTAGCATCCCACAAGTATATACCAAAACATTAACACAAGAACATTTACATAAATAAAATAAGAGCATTTCAAGAGCCAAGCTATTACCTCTCCATGATGGATTTGTTCCTAGTTCAAAATAGCAAGCCCCTTCCAATGCAAGCAATCCAAAAAAATCAACCAAGCACAAGAATGCAACAATCTTCCAAAAACTTCTCCAAGAAAGAGCTCCGAAAAAAGCAAGAGAAAATTCACCCAAACTGAAGCCTCCCAAAAGTAAAGCAACCCAAAACAAGGCAAGACATTCAAATTTTATAGAAGAGGGAAGAGAAGAGGATGAGGTGAATCCATGTAGGATGACACATCACACATCCTCAACCCTAACCAAAAATTCAACTTCATTCTCCAATGCATAATAAATAGGTGGGTGAATAACATGACCGATTTACTTACACACTCAAACAAGTCCATACCCCATAAGTACTAAAATTAAATTATGTAAGAAAAGTGCAATTACAACATTCAACTTGTATTCTCAAAATGCATTACCAAATTCTAATTTTAACTCTCCAATCATAGGTATGGTTGGTAAATAAATTTAAGAGGAATGGGACAAGTTTAACTTGTCCCACAAGCCTCCAAAACAATCCCCAAGGACAATTTGAATTTCTAAGAAGCTGGAGTGTTTCACACTACAAATTAAACTTATACATCACTTGCACATCTCTTAGAACACTTTAATATAAATCCAACAACTCTATTAATTACATTCTTATGATATTTTTTTATTAATTAACTAAACAATATGATTACTCACAATATTTACACACCATTAAATAAATAATGAAAGGGTAAGTGCACCACAAAATAAACACATGCAAACATAACAAAAGGGACCAAATAAAAGAAACACATAAAATCCCTTGGTCACATTTAAAGGTGATCCCCCCATGGGAATCCCTAACACTAACAAACACACACACAAACAAAACTAGTTACCATGGTGACCTTGTTGAATTCATCTATAATTCCAATGTGGTTGGTCTCCAATCCCCCAATGTTTGTTGTGATATTTTTAACCTGCAAAAATAAAAATACCTCCTTTGGCCTCATGGCCATATCAGAATGTCCAAAATAATATAAATATAATTAAAAATCTAAAATCATCTAGATATATGAATCACAATAACATCCAGGACAATCTAACAATATCATTATAGTTTTATCAACAACTATATCGTCATCCAATAACTTTCCATTTCTAGGGCTACTCATAATATCCAAATATCATAAGTCCGAACAACATCCATCGTATAACCATGTGCAACAAAGTGTAACATCATCAACATATAAAGTGTCTCTAATAATCATCATGCATCATATAAGAATCAAAGTCAACAATAATCCATGATAAAATGTATAACATCATATTAAATCAAAATTATAATAATGTCCATAATATAGTCGATAAGTGTCATGATAAGTATCAAAAGGTGTCAAGGGGAAGTGGGCACTACAATACCCAATCGTATATTTATCTAATGGTTTATAATTTCTATTATATTGTAAATGAAGAACCAAATTATATGAAAAATTATAAAAGACAAAGGTGAGGGTACCATGCCTATAAATAGTATATGTAACGTAAGAGGTTTTCAGGATGGTTCTTCACATTTGAAGAAGCTCCAAATCTCCCTCTCTCTCAAAGATTCTACCTAACAGTTCACTTGTATGAAGAACGCCACCATTTTTACTATTCAAGATGACATCCAAGGCCACACATGTGATGTACCACAAAGCATGATGAGCTCCAATAAACCAATGAAATTCATTAAATTAAACCAAATCCCTATATTTCAAACCAAACCAACTTTCCACAAAATACACATTCATCATCTCAACATCTTATCTCCCTCCAATCATAACGGTTTTCACATTTGAACACCAAAATACGTTTTCAACAACGAATCCATCATGGACACAAACACTCAACAAGCTATTATGCTCACAAACAACCATCGGGTTATATTGGTATGCGGGTCATTGACTTGCTTAAAATTTTCTGTTTATAATGACTTAGAAGAGGCTAATTAGGGTTATGGAATTTTTCAAAAGTTGTTTCACCAAAACAAAACAAAAAAAACGTGTGTATATACAGCAATTAGCTCATTCCATGAGGCTACCTTCACTTAAGGAATTCTTACAAACAGTTGGCGTGCTTTGTGTGTATGTACCCTTTCTTTACATTCATTCCTTGCGAGTAATTAGAACTGAATCATAGGACAAGGGTGGGTTTGTTGGCATGGCGAGTGGGATCTAAATTTAAACAAGTTGATTTCATTTTCTTGAGAGTTTCCCAGGGGATTCAAAGCGTCCATTTAGTGCACATCCTGCTATCATTTCTTCCCCACATTTCACTTCAAGCATTTTGGTAAGCATGTCACTTGCATTATCTAGGAATTTAAAGGGGACGCATCACTTATGGTATCAAAGAAACCATTTCTAAAATCTCCCAACTGGACATCCAAAAAATATTCTTAACAAATTCCATTTCTTGTAAATCATGAAATCAAATCTATCCACCACACCACATTTTTGTTTGTTAAGACACTCCTCCAAAAAGCTCATGTGCTTGTATATGCTTCCACAATTTGCAAACAATTATACTAGAGCGCTTACAACTACAACAATTGAAGAAATTGATCTATCTCTTATCTTGTGTTGGATGCACATGCCCCATTCAAGAGATCTCATGTTCGACGCGAGGCTAGTAGTATGGAGGTAACTACGAACTGATTGGTTTGATACCTATTCATTGCTTTAGGTAAAACTACCCCCTTAAAATCCTCTTCTTCCTACCCTCCCGCTACAACTATCCCATTTCTGCTATATTAACATTGTAAACTTCGGTTTCGGGTAGTTAATGCTTATGGATCTGAAATAAAGTAATTGTATTATTATTCAAGGGAAAATGACAGGTCTACATGCTTTGATGGATGCCCATACCTTGATAGGACTCCTCCACACACCACCGCTTTGATAGAGCCCACCGCCTAATCCAATTAACTTTAAATTTTACCTACTACTTTCAAATTTCACCTAATCTTGCCCTCGTACGCATCCCATTCTGCTAAAACAATTTATTTTATGTCCATTCATTTTATATTTTAAATTTAATTGTGATCATTATTGGATCTTGTCAAAGGGAATGTCACACTAAATTCTCCTCCCCTTATAAGAGCATCGTCCTTGATGTGACACAACACCAAGGTTAGCTAGAGCGATGGCTAAACAAAAATATTCAACAACGACAACTCTTTCCTAGTGAAATGATCTATGTCACTAAAACGTGATGAAATGATAGAGGGAAACTTTGACAAGTTGTTCGAGTTTTGTGAAGATTGGCAGTTCTCTTTTACTATATTACTTAGTTAGTATTTTCGTTTAAAGTATTTCTTATCTCATACTCTTAGTATTTCATTTCTTAAGATTTCGGCTATCTTATGTTCATGGGTGCACAACAAAAACTAACATCACAATACCACATCAGGGACAAACCAACACTAATGGTTTGCAAGACATATTTCTACATACTTCCATGACTATATCACATCAGAAGAAATCAACTAATCCCATGGACATAACATACATATCTTTCTCAACATAGTACTTGTCACACATATGCTCTCGACACAATAGTACCCATAACATAAGTAGACTACTTCAACATTGAATTCCCAACAGGTACACATATAAAGGTTTCACACAACTTGGGACAATAATTGTAGCTACATAGTGTCAAGATGGAAACAAAATCATGCCAACAATGAGGAGCATCAGTCCTCAACATCACAAAACACAAACGGACTCACAAGAGTACACATAAATCATAACACCAACTTCATGCACCTCTCAAAACATCACAAAACAACTCCATATACCTCCCAAAGCATCATAAAACAACCAGATACACCTCCAAAACATTACAAAACAACTACATATACCTCCCAAAGCATCACAAAAATACATATACCTCCCAAAATCATAGAACAACTCCATATACCTCCCAAAGCATCACAAAACAAATCCATATACCTCCCAAGCATTAATCACACACACACACACACAAATCTCTTATGCCTCCCTCAAGTGTATCGTATGCCTCCCTCAAGTCTCTTATACGTCCCTCATGTGTCTCTTATGCCTCCCTCAAGCAATAAAATAAATATAAATTTTCCTTTTCGCTCCCCAAAAGAGGTCGGTCACCCTATGGCCCTAGGCGCATAGAGTCCAGATACCTCTAACCCAAGTGACATAATAACTCATGGTTCAATAACCCACTAGTTATCTGTAATTCCTTGGTGCATACCCCCATATAATGAAGCGGGTTCATAAGTCCCACCACTCCATGGTGAATCCAATGACCCTATTCTAACAAATTACGACATTAGAACCGTCATAACAATCCATATCAAATGCCAAGTGGAAACAATCCCACGCCTTGGGTAGGCTATAAAAGTTTTAAACTTGATACAAAATTTAAAACTGAGAATAGCAAATGGCTACTCAACCATGGTTAATGAAAAATTTGAATGTTAGTGCAACAACCAA
This sequence comes from Taxus wallichiana var. yunnanensis, assembly GCA_018340775.1. Lineage (NCBI taxonomy): Eukaryota > Viridiplantae > Streptophyta > Pinopsida > Cupressales > Taxaceae > Taxus > Taxus wallichiana. The sequence goes on along the minus strand of CM031240.1, from coordinate 903,594,492 downwards.
ATAAATGCCCAAAATATAAGAACTCATCGATCAAGAAAACTAATGGTTCTAGCAAGAAAAGGAAAGTGTTTGATTTACGAATAAAATACATGTATAGGATTATCAAATTATGATAACTATGTGGCCTTATATAGCCACCAAGGGGGGTATTGAACAAGTTTGGAACTTGGAAACATTTAGCCTTAGCTCATAAAATATCATATCAATAATACAACTGTCATCATCTTTGTCTGAATCATCCCACCACAACTTCAACAAGGCTCAACATAGTCAAAATCACATAGGTTGAATCCATATGATAACCATATCAGAGAGAGAGAAAGGAGTACAAGTCACCATCTACTAAGCCTAAGGTGTCCATGAAACACAATATGCATGACACCCGTTGAGCAAGTGTCACACATACCAAATGAACAAAAGTGGGTTTTCAGCCTATATAAGGCTCCACTTCCTATCTCATACTCGGCTCGAGTGACTGGTCAACCGTACACATTTCCTCACCCCAAACATACATCTTTACTGATTTTCCTTAGGTTTGGTTAGTGTAGGGTCCACAACATAACACATAACTACTTAACTAACACAATGTAGATTCACACAAATTAACCATAGTATCTTACGCATGGTATATATATTGTGGTAAAACACAATCATTACTTTCATGAGTTACGATAGATCACATTACCACATTCTCCCGCACCCAAAGTGCAATCACTATACAATGGGGATCATACACTCACCATATTCCCCAAATTACGACATGAACCATCACATATTACATGAACTATATGTATGCCGAACACAATGTCTAACCTTACAACAACGTGACACACACGATTCATCACAACACGGTGATGACATCACGATACAATCCAATTCATTTTACACCAATTTTTTAATTCAATACATTAATACACATTCATATCACATAATGCCAAAATGCTCCAACACTCTGTAATCCACAATAACATAGTTTTATTACACACAACAAGGTGATAAATCACACGTGAAATCTTCATATAATCAACAAAATAAGAGAGAATAATCTCATCAGAATCACATACACATGATACTAATACGCACTAAGTGACATACATAACATGTGTGTTCACAATATCACAATTACAACATAGTTAACATCATGTTTATATAAAATTACTCTTCCAATATCCACAAGAATCATGCACCACCATCACAACTCCAATATGTCCCAGAGGTTCCAGAGCATGAACCTTGCTCTAATACCAAATGTAGCGCCCACATTTTACACACACAAAAACAATAGTAAAAATACCAGAATAATTTATTTTTGACTTACATTGCCCACTACACAATGCCACAAGGGCTCCAAGTAAAGAAAAATCAACAAAGCACAAGACACTTACATAAGTCATCGAATCACATAGACACACGAAAACACCATATACATGTCGATGACACACTTTCTCCAATGAATCAAATGCTAGCAATAACTCAGCCACAAGAAAAGGGACTTAAGGATTGACAAACCCACAACACATCATTACCATGGTTACATCTAGGTTACGATTAACATTCCAATAACATTATTATGTAAGTATAATTTTCTCCCTTTTCCACCTACAGATTCTTAAATTCATTTCACATTCCACTTATTGTTCGACCATTTAATTTTTCTCTTTATCCCTTATGACAATCTCCATAACTTACATAAGTATTTTCCATATTTCAAATTGCATACAAAGATCCTAATTCTCTCATTCTTATGTTAATATTATGCTTCCCAAACACTTATTCAATGTTTAAAATTTACCCTTTCTACACAAGTGAATCTAACGTGATGTCAAGATGAAATATTAGGATTAAGGGAGACTTAGATTCAAGATAGCTTTTTTCCAAAACATTCTTCGATCACGGTATAGTTATTTCCCTACCATAGTTATTATAGTTCAATAACTTGTTGAATTCCATATATATATATATATATATATATATATCTTTTTTTTTCTCGAAGTTTGATCACACCAAGGCAATTCATATTCTTTGTAACACATGAAAATGTTTAATTAATTTATAAGGACACCAAGAGTGACATTATTCCTAACCTCAAATCTTGTTTTACTCTTATATGATTTACTCTTACATCACACTATGGTCTCATTATTAGCATAGTTTTATAACAGAAGGAGTTACGAAAGTATTTGACTAACATCTTGAAGAAGTATATGATTGGAAGAACTACGACTGCACACGAACCTCCAGTTAACCTCCCAATCAACTGAGGTTTAGTTTAATTCCAATTACACCTAAGAATCTATGCCTCAACTATAAAGAGTTTAAGGTGAAAGGACATGCTTATGATAGATAACCTTCATGAAAGACCAAGGTGATATGTTGATAGAAACCAAGGTAACACATTTAGCTGAGAGGAACTAAGAAGTTCATTTACAAGAGTTTAAGACCTAGAACAACTATTTCATGATCTCCATTTATGTCGTCAAGGATCCAACAGGGATTTCATTCACTGATGAAGATAATTGCTAGATCTAATTTCGTAAGACCTGGAAATCCAATAGGATACTAAGGGAGTAATAGCCCTACTTACTCCACAAATGGTAAGGTTACACCGCATAGTCGTTGCTTCAAACAAGGACTCTTAAGGTGACTTCCAAGGTGGTCTTCACCACTCAACATAGTGTCGGACCTGAAGAGAAGACATTATCCTTCGGTTACCAAAACTTGAAGGAAACCACATACTTTGGATAAAGTTGGACCATGTCGTTCCTAAAAGATGGGTTCACGACAATGTCGCTAAACATAACGACTATGACGGTAAACTCAAACTAGGGGTTTTATTTACCTAAACTAGGAGGTTCCATCGAGTGCAAAGTTTAAGTTCATTCTACGGTTTTCAATTTCTTCTATGGTAAAAAGGATCACACATGAAGACATGTTATGCACAAATCTTATACTAGGGTTGAGTGCTTTGATTAAATCACTTTATTACATTTACAAGGTACGAATGTAAAATAGTAGTTAATTAATCATTTATTGAATGCTGAAAATGCACTCCAATATATTAACTTAAAATTCATTTACTATGTGTGTGTGTGTGTGTATATATATATATATATATATATATATATATATATATATATATATATATATATATATCACTACTAGAAATGAGACCCTTTATCTACAATGGTATCCACAATAAAAATATATTGTGAAGTAATTGTGGATATTCCACAATTTTCTTCTATTATAAGAAAAAAAAAATGTGGATTTTCTACAACACCATGATAATCAAATATTAAATTGTGAATTATCCACAATACAAAATATTTATTGTAGAAAACTTATAAAAACACATTTTTTCCACATTCAATAGAGTTTAACTAATTTTGTAAATTATAGATGAAAGATTCATAAAAACTTGTATATAAATATACACCTAGCAATTAATTGTATAAATTTTACACTATCATTGTAGGATTGTGGATGATTAAAATATTATAAATAAAATTATAGTGTAGATATTTTTAATACAATTAATCGAATATAAAGAGATTTGTTTTCTATTTCAAAAATGATTATTAAACTACATTATAAGTAAAATTAAATATTGATACTTTATAAATATAAGTTTAATATTTTGTATTTCCATAATGTTATTTAGTACTTTTAGGAAATCGTCAAATTTTATTACATATAATTTTATATGGATTGATTTATATTTTTGGTTAAAGGGATATACAAGTAACTTTTTAAAAAAATACGAAAAGTTTGAGGTTCATTTATTTTTGGTGAGAGTGTATGTGTTCTTATTTTAAAAATTTCTATATAAAATTAACATAATATTTAAATTTAATTATAGATAAATTATTAAATACCAAAACATAAATAAATCATACTTAATAAATATTGATTACTTTTAATATAATTCAAATATTTTGCATAATTAATATTAATAATATTCAAGTATTTTATTTAATAATTTAATTCATTGTAAAATCAGTTCAAATGTAATGTTAATTTCACCTTCTTTAAAAACCAAAAAAACTTTAATCTATATACTATTTTAAATTGTAAAATATTCAAATCAATATCTTAAAATATCTGTATCAAATCTTAAAATATCTCTATCAATCCGGAAACCCTTAATCATTCCTAATTTGAGCCATAAATAAAGCCGAAAAATCCTATGATGGTTGCGTAAGGAAAAGCTCTATTTTTACCCTACAAATAAAAATAAAACCAGTATACCTACAGAATGAAAACCTTGTAGAAATGTTTCTAGCTTTTGGAATATTTTCATTGTGTTATATTATATTTTACAGGTTAAGGACTGCACATCGGCTGCAAGGAGAGGTTAATAATCATGAGTGCATATGTAATTATTTTGTTGTTTAATATATGTACAAAACGAAATGATTTTTTTCTGCAGGTTATCGGGGTTGTAAGGTCTGAAAAACGAGTCTGATATAAGGAGAATGATCTTGTTGAATCCATCAATTTTTCATGGATCATAAAAGTAGATAAATAAATTATTATTTTTTACATTATTTAATCAATATTTTCAGAGCTCAGACAATTTTATTTTCATGTGTCTAGTATTTTGAAGTGTGATATCAGCGACTGAATGGAAAATCCATAACACCATAAATCCGCCCCTCAAAATAATTTTGAATATACACTCTAATATTTCAACTGCAGAATTGGATCATATATTATGAATCCATAAATAGATTAAAATTCTCAAATGTTTAGAAATTTGTTCTCACGGATACCTTCATATTCCTTTCCCTTTTTTGGTTAATGTATTTTTAGTTTGCACTTTCATTTTTTATTAAAAAATTATATTTATATCTATCTTGTTTCATAATTTTTATATTTATTTTTTAAATTTATATTGCTAATTACGGTATGAACTTTGTTACTTGAGTATTGTATTTAAGTTATATATTTTATTATATATAAAAGATAAAACACATACATATAATAAAAATTAATCTGTAATTAAAATATTATTCTATCATCTCTAAATTATGGGAAAAAATATATTACTCTACATTGTTTTTAATAGAAAATTCATTATAATTATTATTTTATAAAATAGATTGTACATAATATTTTATTAATATAATTTTATAAAACTTGATTTAGTTCTTATCAAAGTGAATCAAAAATAAATTTTAAATTATTATAGATATAATTACTACTTTTTAATTATATAAATCGTAATAAATTTTCAAATTAAGATATATATATATATATATATATATATATATATATATATATATATATATATATATATATCACCTTATGATTTATGATATTAACTCAAATTTTTAGTTGTATCATTTTCACAAATTATTATTGTAGCATTGTCACAATTTTTCTACAATATAATGCTTCCACAAAATATTTGTGGGTGGAGTCCACAAATTCGGATTCACAATTTCAACAAAAATATCCACAACAAAATTGTAAAAACATTGTGGATACATAACCCTTTATCTTGTAGTGTATATATATATATCAAACCCTTTTTTCCATACACAACTATGAATCAAATTGAACATGTGATTAAATGCACATTTCCTAAGATATCCCTAAAACTAGCATCCTCTACATATTAGCAAAATTCAAATATAACATTTATGTAGGAGGAGACTACATTATACATATATTCACTTTACAATGACCTATAAACATTTCAATAATAAATAATGAATTACACATCACCTTTTCGCCATATTTCTTGCATCCTGCAAAACCATGCGAACATGAAATTAGCGATAAATCGTTGGCATGGAGTCAACCCTAATCTAACATAATTGGTCTTTAGTTTCTAATTTACATGTAATAATAATTATAATTTTCATTCCAAAGAAAAGGTTTAGAAACATGTATTTGTTTCATTTCATTTCATAGCCAAGGAGAGAGAAAGAGAAAGGAAAAGAGAGAAACATCATTTTGTCAAAACTTTTATTTCACACAAGTTACACTATAGAGTTTTTAAACAGATTATTCACATATGTCAAAAGTTTCTAGGTTGGTTTTTCAACTTGACAAGGGTTTACAACTTTCTTTTTACATTTTCCTACTAGCTACAAAAATCTTCAAAAAAATGCTTGGAGGATAAGAAACCACTTTCAAACATTGTCCAATAATGAGTAAACACACCACGGAAAGCTTCTATGTGTCTTATAGTATACAACAAGAATTCACAAGAACTCGATGGAATTCAAAGCGGTGCATGGTTTACGTTTGGAGGCTAGTTTTATGAGACCATTGGTCGTAATTGGCCTAGTTATAATGATAAATTTTTTTATCTTGATGGAACAAAAAACCATGTCTAAAATGGTGTTTGATGGATGAACGATAAATGAGAAACTTCATACAAGCTCCCCTATGTATGGAGAATCCACAGATTCAAAGGGACCGAGAACTAGCAAACGGTTTTAAAAGGAAACACATTTTTGGAGCCACCGGTCATAAATCATTCCAGTTTGACCTAGTCAAATCTGCGTTCAAAACAATTTTTCAAACTATCAAGAATTTTTTTACTGAAACAAAAGGTTCTAGGAAATTGTCTAGTAGAAATGTTAGAGGTTTGCGAAGGTGGATAAGCATTTAATTTTCTAGGATTCAAAAGGTGAGTTGATACATCACCAACTTTTCAAATTTAAGAACTTCCTATAGCTGAAAAATGGTTTAACAGGTCTCCTAGAGGGGGTGAGAAAAAATGAGAAAAATTGGTTTATCAGTAGTCAATATAAACTTGATACAACGCCCTCCTCCCACGTAACAAGAAACACAGATGGGAGTTAATATCTCTTTTCTATGTTATTGTTGTTTTACGAGTTCCTTAAAAAAATTCTAACTTTACAAGTTAAAAAAATTGTTTTAGTTGATGTAACATCTAGCTCTCGCCAATACCAATGGACATGAGCATGCACAAGGTTACGGTAGCAACATGGTTGATGGTCAAATTGTAAATCAAAATGTAGATAACTAGATGGATTTTTATTGTTTCTCACTAACATTCTAATTAAAATACCCAACTGTATATTTATCTAATGGTTTATTATTTCTATTACATTACAAATGAAGAACCAAATTATACAAAAATTATAAAAGAAAAAGGTAAGGAGACCATGCCTGAAAATAATATCTGTAACGCAAGAGGTGTTCTAGGATGGTTCACCAACATTCCACAAAGCTCCAACTCTCCCTCTCTCTCAGCATTCTGCCTAACAATTCATGTGCATCCAGAACTCCACCATTTGTACTATTCAAGATGACATCCAAGGCCACATATGTGATATACCACTAAGCACGATGAGCTCCAATAAACCAATGAACTTCATTAAATTAAACCAAATCGCTATATTTCCAACCAAAGCAACTTTCCACAAAATACACATTCGTCATCTCAACACATTGTCTCCCTCCAATCATAATGGTTTCCACATTTAAACAAATTTTTTTTTTTTTCAACAATGAATCCATTATGGACACAAACACTCAACAACCTATTATTCTCACGAAACCATTGGGTCATATGGGTATGTGGTTCATTGACTTGCTCGAATTTCTCATTTGACAATGACTTAGAAGAGGCTGATTGAGGTTGTGGAGTTTGGATTTAAACCTTCCAAAAACATTTGCTTGAAAGTTTCAAAATTTGTTTCAACAAAATAAAACAATTTTTTTCTGTCTATATCAAGCAATTAGCTCATTTCGCGATTTGCCTTCACTTAAGGCATTCTTACAAATAGTTGGCATATCCTATGTATGTGCCCTTTCTTTGCATTCATTCCTTGGCGAGCACTTACAAATGAATCATCGAGAAAAGGGTGGGTTTGTTGGCATCGCTATTGGGTGAGAATTTAAAAATGTCAATTTCATTTTCTTGAGAGTTTCCAAGGTGATTCAAATCATCCATTTAGTGCATGTCCTATTATCATATCTTCCCCACATTTACCTTCAATCATTTTGGTAAGGTGTCGATTTGCCTTGTCTCGGGCATTTAAAGGGGACGCAACTCTTTTGGTATCAGAGAAACTATTTCTCAAATCTCCCAACTAGACATCCAAAAATCTTCTTAACAAATTCCATTTCGTGTAAATCATGCAGTCAAATCTATCCACCACACCATGTTTTTTTAAGACATTCCTACAAAAAGCTCATGTGCTTGTATATACTTCCACAATTTGCAGACACTTCTACCAGAGTGCTTGCAACTACAACAATTGACAAAATTCCTCTATCTCTTATGCTTTGTTGGATGCCCATGCCCCATTCAAGAGGTCTCATTTTAATGAAGGCTGGGAGTATGCATGTAACTGAAAACTGATTGGTTTGATACCTATTCGGTGCTTTAGATAAAATTTCCCCCTTAAAATCATCTTCTTCTTCCCCTCCTTCTGCAACTATCCCATTTCTGCTATATTAAGAACGTGAACTTTGGTTTCAGGTAGTTAATGCTATTGGATCTGAAATAAAGTAATTGTATTATTATGCAAGGGAAAATGACAGGTCTATATGATTTGATGGATGCCCATACCTTGATAGGTCTCCCTCCACATGGTACTACCTGATAGAGCCCACTACCCTCATCCAATTTCCTTTAAATTTTACCTACTACTTTTAAATTTCACCTAATCTTGCCCTTGGTACGCATCCCAACTGCTAAAATAATTTATTTTATGTCCTTTCATTTTATATTTTAAATTTAATTATGATCATTATTGGATCTTGAAAAGGGAATGCGGCACTATAGTTGTAGCCAAGGTCTTGTGAGTTAAGGAAATTGCACTCTAGTTGGACTTGTAAAATTTAGTAGAACCCTTGGTGCGAGATAGGAATATATTAAACCTAGGATCACTCAAGAAGTAGAATTTATGGTCGAAACATGAAATTAACCCGTTGTTATTAGGAGTAAATCCTTAAGATGATGAAACAGATGTAGTTTGAAATGTGAAATTCATCACTCGAATTCAAAGAAAAATCTCTATAATGGGAACACATGTGTAATGTACCCTTCCATGTGAAATATGATTGTAAAAATATGAATTCCTAATTGGAGCAACGGATCATGAATCAAGAAAGATACAATTTAATTAGTTAACCTACATAGTTGGTTGTAATAACTTGAAGTTGAAAAGAGTGTATTTTCAGTATCAAACAATGATATGAAATGAACTTGGGATAGGTCTTCTATTGATCTAGTAACCTTCCTTTTTCATCTTGTGAATTTTCCTCCTTGTAACAAGAGTATTTTTCCAAACCAAGTAAACTCGAATCTTTCAAACAAATCTTTAATTAAAATATTAGGTGGTGTATATGTGTATATATGTTTCTAATCAAAATCAAGCTATATAAATTTATTTCCATAAGAGAAGCAAGTGAATTCTAAAGGAACCACTATAGGTGAAATGTTAAAGAAAAATGTTCGACCTAGTTGTAAAGGAATTAAGGAACCCATGTTATGTGTTCATAAGACAAAACTTTAACATAGCAATTAAATATTAGGAGACTTATAGTTGTTTAAAACAAATTTATTTAACACATGAGCTATGCATAACTAATGGTATTGGAGAAAGGAACCAACCACGCATTCTCTATTGAAGACTAATGCTCTTCAAAATAAAGTAATTGGAGTTTGAAAAATAGGAGATTTTAAACCATATGAGTTTAATCCTATTGAAAACTAGAAGTTCATACAATGGAAACCTAAATGTAATGAATATATAAACCATGAAAATTCCATGTCGTGGAGTATTCCTATCTTGTGTTTCTCACTGTAATTGGGTCATTGTCATGGTTTAGGTCGTTTGAGTAAGACATTGATGTGTACCATATGTTATCGTATTGTATGAGTGGGTTAATATTCATGTCAGTGTCCTACATGATGTCGAGTTTCTTTATTTGTATTCCATGTGGTGTTGTGTATCGTGCAATTTAAGTCAAAAAAATAAAAATAAAATGTTCTAATAATTCTATTGTTGTATTTTGGTGTTGAAAATGTGGGCGTCACAAATTCCTCATTATTAGTGGGAAAGTTAAAACTTTCTTTATATTTCTTTCTCTATATGTATTTAGATTAGGTTTTTACATATATATAATAATTTTTATTTATTTCTAATATGTTGGCCATAAAAGTGAATCACTCGCGCCATTACAACCTTATTCACTATTGTAGTAATGCCTCTCCACATAATTACTATTTTGTATACAATAATAAAAGACTTTCATAAATCCAAATTATTAGTTTTGGCCAATTTTGACTATATAACAATAAATATTTGTAAATAATATTTATTTAAAATAGACATTAATAAAAAATAATAATAAATTATCTAATTGGTTTAAATTTGAATTAGGAGAGTGTTTGAATAAAACATAATTTTCTGTATGCCTTCTTTACCGACAGATGCAACAGCTAATAATAATTTTTAATCAAACTGGTGTCTCGTTTGGCAAATAGGTGCCTATTGACTCTTATAAAGGTTCCCTGAGGTGAATAACAAATCAGTTTTTCTGATCATACTTTAATATCAAGGATAGCAATGGACGACAGAGATGAAGGCAGTGCCCATGAACTTTTCTGTCGAGGAATTCGGAACTCCAAAGCTATTTGCTATTTAACGGTGTCATTGCAGTGCATATTAGCCATGGAAGTGACCAGAAACATATTTATGGACATGCAAAGCAGTGATTCTTTACCAGATGACTCGCTCATAAAATACATACATTCTTTGTTTCTAGAAAGGGCGCCATCTAAAAATAGCAATATGTTCTTACCTTGGAGAAAAACGTCAAAACCAACTGTATTCCTCGACAAACGGTTACGCCAAAACGATCTCGCTGAGCATTGTCAATCTCCGGAAGGAGGATACGAAGTGTTTGGGTTGGAGGGAATCATTAAAATTCTAATCCGGGAAGAAAATTTAAAGCAGCCAAGGCAAAATCTTCTCGGAAAATATATTCGCAGGGTCAGCTGCATGAGCTGTGGTGAGTCATCAGCTTATCATCACAGTAATATGTTTCTGCCATTTCTGGTTGAGGATAAGTTGGAAGAACTTTTTGAAATGCTCCCAAAGAACGAGGAATATAAAGAAGAAGATCCGAAATTTAGATCTATAAAAATTACTGATTTATTTAATTTCAAAATCCACCTTTTGTCTAGGGTTATTATAATTCTTCTCTTACCATGGGTCACACTTATGGTGATTTTACTGAAGCACATCTTAAACTCTCTTCCACAACATGAGAAGAAAACAGCTAAATCTTCATCTAATCATGCATATTACGTAGTTCCTCCTCTTACATCCGGGGCTTTGACTTATTACTTGCTCATGCTGAAACTTCTCCGCCTGGATCATTTTCTTTTCTAAACGCGATTATCGTTCGAATTTCACTTCTAATAACTTTAATAACAATGCATCTATTGGGTTAGTCTCTATTAATAATAATAAGGTTGACCCGTCTTGGCCCATTAACGGGTGCTCTATTCCAATTCCAATCGCTATTGGTCATCCACTATCATAAATTTCGTATCCCATGAATAACTCATACGGTGTTATCAAAATTAGTGTTACGGTAGGCGCTCTTACTATGGTTGTTCCCTTCCTTTTCGGACAAGTGGTTGATGGTTGTGACATGCTTCTAGGCCTCAATTGGATCCGTAGGTCTAATTCCATCATCTCTATGAATAATTTCTGACTCAAATTCACTCATAACGATAATGTCATTTCTATTGACGGTGTTCCCCATCTGCTACATGGTTTTCATCTCCTCAAGAACTGGTCAATGCATGTCCTACTTCATCTAGTACATCACAATCCATGTTACTTAAAGCGCAATCTACTCCTAGTTCACCTACTTGTACACCATATATGTGGCCTCAGTGCTATACTACTCCTACACATCTACATAGGCCCATTCTTTGTATAGTTACTACATATCTATGTGGGTCACCGCCTTATTTTATTCCACGCAGGAGTCCATCACCTCCGCGCTTGGCTTCTCTTTAATCTCCATGAAATATTAATTTTGTTATGCCTACACGCTCTTTAAACACATAGACTTCACGCACTTGCACAACATCTATCTACTATTCAACCACTAGTAGAATATGGTCATGTGCTATCATCACCACATGAGTTGGATGGAGGGCCTTTGTCCTTTATTTTCATTGGATAGTTCATTCTATCACATGCACTTGGGGGCATGACATATTTATTTTCACCTCCCCATCCTAGAATATTTTCGATCATAGCATTCACATATTCATCTAAAAATTAGAATCCTTATTACACGATGACACACTCATGTGCTTCACTCACACTTGATTTGTTGAGGGCATCCTACACACATGGACCCTACACATTGTACGATCTACATTACACATCATGTATATTCACACATCTTAGAGTACATATTGCATTATATATATTACATCTCGTATACTAAATCTTACATTTACTCTACATCATGCATCTTTAAACCTTTACGCATCTACATACCTCGTATAGTTTATAAGTCATATTATTAGTCACTCTTCGTACCTATATTATCTACACATCATACATTACATACTATATACCACACATGGTACATTCTACACATCATATGGTCATCTCCCATCATCGCATATACTACACATATATACATGTATGTGCTGCACTCATTATCCTATGATGCACTCTAGTCTCGCCATCCATACTTGGATTGTTCAGGTATACATCACAAATGGACCTCATAAGATTAATGCATTCATCATTCAACCTTCTATCACATGAAATTACTAGTATAGTAATATGTGTCATAGGATACTTTTTCAATTTAACTTACATCACTTAGTGGTATATGCTTAAGGGTATAACGCCCTTCTTCTCCTCATCTTCTAGTGATTTATGTCATAGGCTACATCATCACTTATTATAATCATCACTCCTTCTCTAATCTTCTCATGATATACACTTAGGCTACAAGGTCACGCACACTTCATCCTTATGTTGTATTTCATCACTACACACTCAACACAACATGCTACACACAACACATACTTTGACAATTTCCTACTAACACACTCTTGTTTACAGCTCATTCTTGATCTGTTGAGGGGGAATAAAAAAATGAGCCTCACCACACACACTTCCATTCACTTGCGGAGCATGCGGTTCCTATCATTCACCCTAAATTTCATTCCATCCATCCACAATATGATGCATATCTTTGACATATTCATTTTTTCTTACATTTTCTCGTACATTCACACTTTATTACACATGCTAGATAGATTTCTTGTATTTCATTATATTTACGATACACATATGTGCGTTAACAACATTTTCTATTTGTGATCATAGATACATGGCTTCTACCTATACTATGGATGTTTGCTACACTACTAGTCCACCAACGGTCAGTAGGGGAATCCACCTTTGTATACTAGAGGTGTTATTATTTAATTTTTTAATTAGCATTCTACTTTATTGGTTATACATGTAGTGACTAAATCACACAATTTAGGTAATTATTTAGCCCTGGTCTCATACTACTATTCACATGGTTTTGAGTGAAAAGGAATACTAATTAACACATTTCTTTGGGCATTTTACTTTTCTTTATGTCATTACTTTTGATCTTTCTCTTGTATTTACCTATTTGATTCTATCAAACACTATTTTTCCCACTCTGATTGGGGTGCCTCGGTCCCCTCTCGGGTGCCCTAATCCTCTTTACACTTTAGTCTCATATTTTAGGAACTTTTTAGCCATTTGAGGTTTTCATATTTTTTATGGTTGGCCTTTTCAGGGTTAATTACAAAATCAGAATAAGAGAATAATATAAAAAAAATTATGATACCATAATAAGGGACAAAGCGCTAATAACTTATTATCACCACCTAAGTTTGCATACATCCAAGGAATCTATTTCTCCATTTGCATCCATCTAGCTCCATCAGTAGGGATAAATCCTTGTTCATCTACATTACACTTCATAGAGAGGAAGTTTATTCTATTCCATGCACCATTTACTTAAACTCTACATCTAGTTATTGTTGGCTACTCACACGGTGCAGACTGAAACAAGAGAACATAGAACACGATTTTCACACACACACACATGCACACCTAGAACTACATTTAAAACCACAAGATTACACTATTTAAAATCCCAGATAAGAAGAACAAAAGAAAAATAACATGTAACTCAACAAGAAAACAAAATAGAAAATGGAATGACCAATGAGGTGCAGCTGACCATAGGAAATTAAAATGAATCAAACAAGTGTAGTCAACATACAACATTACCATTTCCTATTGCAAATGCAAATACAAGTACTGCTACAAGATAGTGCCATTTAATTTGTGTGAAATCTATGCTTATTTTATTTTTATCATCAATAAGAGTTAAAAGTAATGTGATTATAGATTGAACTAGGAAGTTTCTTTGTGAGTTAATTGTGTAAAAGTATGGAAGTGGGAAAGTTAGATGTAAGATTGTAAAAATTAAAATGCCATGTTTATGTGAATATGATGATGTGAAATTGATCATCTTCTATTAGATGTTGTAAACCTCCTTGATTATCTCAAAATTTATTGTGAGTCATTAAGAAACTATTATGCTTCCTTAAAATCTTAGTGCTACCTCTAAATTTACATTTGTAAGGAATTTTTTTAAGACTTGTCAAATGAGAAAAGATTTGATATTCCTTAATATTTATCAAATTCTTCAATTGCTAAACAATATTACAATCCACATACAAATATAATGTATTCAAGAAATAGTATAGTAGTGTAGAGACAATTTTTACATATGCAAACACCCAATATAAAGACTATATATTTGGTTGTATGCATGAATTGTACTTTGAGCAATTGAATGTTTAAAAATTAAAAAAATTAATTTACAAATTTGTATTTTATTTAATTATTTGTGAATTATTTTTCACTCTTCCTCGATGTAATTGTGTATTTACACAAAAATAAAATTATTGAATTGAATTAAAATAACATAAAAATGGAAAACCAGTAACAAGTAAAAATATTAAATTTCCACAAAATAATGTCAAAACAGCCCATAAATAAAAACATGACCAATATTGTAGAAGTTCAATTAATGTCATCTAAGTCATATTTGTACAATATTAGAAAAACCCATAACTCTCAAGAAATAGAATTTAAATAACATAAATAGCTAAAGGAGAAAATTAAAACAATAGAGCATATGTGGCTACACATAGGAGAATCATGATTTAATAAGAGTTGTAAGAGACGTATGTATATTGAGAGATGTTGAATGTCTCATACATCACAAGGAACACGTATAAAAGAATCTAACTTAGAATAATTATAAATAATCATCTAAAAAAGTAGTACCATTGAAAATAATTAAATATGAAAAGCTTGCTTATTATGTATGTGACAAGAAGATTATGGTTATTTTATGTTTGCATGATGGTTTACTTATATTTTACATTCAACATTTCTCAATATAGACGTCTCTTGCATTTTACATTCAATTTATCAAGTATAAATGTTTATTACAACTCTTATCAAATAATAATTTTTATCATATGTACTAGTGGTTCCTCCTGGGGAGTAAGTCTACGCCGACAGTGGTGTAGGTGGGGGTAGTCTTGTAGATCAGGGGGGTTGTGGTTGTGTTCGGTGCTTGTGGACATATTACGAATTAGTTTTTTTGATGTGATGTAAGTTGGGTCGGTTGGTGGTTTTTGATGCGTTAAAGACTTGTATTAGTTAGGAAGGTGAAGGGTACATCATAATCAAGAAATTCAATTATGTTGGGATTTAGAATGGTTATCGTTGCTTTTTCCATTAGTGTATGTGTGTATAATTTGTATGATTATTCCATGTGTATTGAGTGCAGGGTTGCGTTGCGAGAAGAGTATAATGGTATGGGTGTGTAGAGGAATGTGTACATTGATGGGTGTTTCACATCATTTTTGTAAGGATTGGGATTTGTTTTGTTTTTTTAAAATCGTATGGTAATGTTTTTCCCACTAAGTTCAAAGATATTTAAATTATCTCCCCTTCGTTAGTATAGTTAGTTAGTGAGATTAATTGCAGCAAGCATGTTTTTTTACTATAGCCATCGGTTGTAATGATTTTTTAAATATTTGTTTCCTTGAAAGTTGTTGGTAGGTACATGTGAAGGTTGAGTGGCTTGTACATTGGTCCTGTTGTTATTTTCTTAGGGGTTGGGGTTATATTATTATGTATAGATTTGTTTCAAAAGGATTTATATGGTGATCTCGCTTGGAATGGTGACTATTGCGATTGCTTGTTATGCTTGTTTTTATCCATGTGTAACCAGGATTTTGTAAACTGGAACTTTTTCTATAGGTGGGCCTCTTTTCTAGTGGTCCCATAACCTATTTCCATCGTAGATGTTGTACGCGGCTAAAGTTATTATTGAGACCTACTACTATAGTGTTGAAATTGGTTGTCATGTTTAGAGTGTTTGCATGTGGATGGAAAGAATTTGTATATGAGAGGCATACTATGTTGGGAGGAAATAGAATTGTTTTTATTCGTAGATTGTGTATGAGAATACAAAATATAAGTTGAGGTACATGTAAATTGTGAAAGGTCATAAAAATTAAATCTAAATAGAAATTCATGTGAATAATATGTGTATAAATTTTTCGTAATTTGGTAACAAATTTTATTATTTTAGTTTGTCGTGATAGATGTATTTGGGTTTTTGTAGCATTTTCACCTTTTAAAAAGCACAATGTGAAATGTTTATTATACATTGAATGTGGAATATTTTTTTAATGTCTAATATTTAATATTTTGGTTCTATTTTGAATTTCTATGCTTTGTTGAATCTTAAATGTGTACTACTAATTAAGAGCATGGGTATATGTATTGTTTACCATAGACATTAGTTTTATCGATTTGTATATATTTTTTCTTTCTTAAAATATTTTTCTATGTACATGTGAAGGATTGAAGGATTCTACAATGATTTTTTTAGTTTGTTAGGGGTTTGGGTTATAATATTGTGTATAAAATCACTCCCTTAGGATTTGGATGGTATCCTTGCATGCGGTGGTTGTTTTTGTAGTGCATGTTGTTCTTCTTTTAATTTTCTTTATGTAACGAACATTATGTAAACAATATCTTTTCTATAGGTGTGCGTCCTTCAAGTGCTCTTATACGCATTCCGATAGTAGGTATTAGATACGAATACGGTCATTAGTAATGTGTACTGCTATATTTATCACCATATTTATAGTGCTCGCATTGGGATGGAAAGAATTTGTATATTAGAGGCATACAATATTGGGAGAAAAGCAGATGTTTTTGTAAAATATTGTATATGAGAACAAGGAAGACAAATTGAGATATATGTAGATGATGAAAGGATAATTAAAGTACACAAATATGAGTAAATGAAATGCTATTTACACTAATAGGCTTCATTGAGTACATTTTTATACTATGTCTAATTTATTTATCACGTTTATTGTTTACCATTTCCTTTTCCATTATTCAAGAAGCTTTACATGAATCATAAATTATGTGTGTATGAATTGAAAAGTTAAAATAGGGAAGGAAAAGCAAAGGTAGAGATCTTGATGAATTTTGTAGTTTTATTTTTGTTTTTTTGTTAAATTGAAACTTCTTTAGGTATGTGTTATACATACAAATTTCCAACGTAAGTTTTTGGGGAATTTGGAATGTATTTATTGAGTCGATTAGGAGTAAACCTTAGGTTAAAATGTGTGATTAAGTGTACTCTACTCTCTATTGTTTCCTTTCACTTAGAGGAGTTGAAATTGTGTAAGTTAGATTGATAGAAATTTGTATAGGAAAAGTAAATTGTCTAAGTTATATATGTGTGTGTGTTTGTGTGTGTGTAGATATAAATATGGTTTGTAGTGTTTTTCAAAGATCGTATGAAAAGATTTGTAATGGGGTAAGATGTTGATAGGGTGATGAGGTTAATACATTAAGTAATTTTCATGTGTCACTTTCTTTCGAACATTGAGGTCATCGCAAGAGAAGGAGAAGAAAATAATAGAATATTTAAGGAATTGGGTAGGGGTTAAAATGTGTGGATTATGTTAATAGGAATTCAATCGATACTAAAGTTATCAAGCAATATGAAATAGGAAAATGTTATATTACAAATTGTGAAATGTTTTTGGTATGCTCAACATGAAATTTATCAACAAAGGAAGCTATATAATAAATCGAAAATAGTTGTGTGTGTATTTACATATTTTCATTTATTTCATTAAAGATGTAAAATCTTCCACAAGGGATCTTTATTATCACCACAATAGTTTACGATGTATTATAATAGTTTAACCGACTCAAATTTTTATTTTTATTATTTCTACAACGTCTAATTCAAATAGATATAAATTTGTATGCAAAGAATGAATCAACTCAGGTGTTTTCATTAACGTAATAATTTTTAAAAAAGCATTAGTAGATTAAAAGTACTACAATTGATGGATGAATAAAAGAATCGAAAATATCGTATTGAAAATAATAATTACCATTTATTAATGACAAATTGTTATATGTAGATTTCCAAATTCACATATGGAGAAAATTTAATTACATGTTTGATGTGGCGGTGAAATCCTTTCATTTCAAATAAAAATGTGAAAGTGTTTTTTATACGGAAGAAAATGGGGAAGTTTTGCATTCAACATAAATTACTCCTTGAGAAGTTCTATCACACACCTACCGAATGACTTAAGGAAAAGAATTTTGCAAGAAAAATATTTATAAGAAAAAATTAACCCCTTTTTGATTTTAAAGACTAAGAACACAATACATAAGGAGAAAGTTAAATTAAAGAGATTGGGGAAATAAACCCAATTTCAAAATTTGGCAAGTACACATAAATCTTTGGTATATAAGATGTAGAAAACAAGGAAAACTAAATGTTTTCTAAAAAATTATAATGAAGAATACATATAAGAAGTTTTGAAGGATGAAGAAGATCATAAATCTCTAAGTTTTGGTAATGACTAAAAATATTCAAAATATTATTCAATTTAGCTCAAATTTGAGGCATAAAAGACATAATTTACACTCTTTTAAATGGAGTAAAATAATAGACAAGCTAAATTGAAACAAAGATTAATTAGGGAAATCAACACAAATTAGACCTTTGTGGAAACAAATCAATCATAAACTCGCACGATGGCCCCAAAAGTGTATAGTCAAACATGTAAACACACGGTGAAATCTGAAAACATTTGAATCAATTGGGAAACAAATTATATCACCTAAACAAATTTGACTAAGAAATCACATGAAAATTATAGGATAAAAAGAAAGGATTATATTAGAATGTGAATATTAACCAAAATACAAAATCAATGCAAATTCTCCCCTACAAAGTAAATCAAACATATGATTGTGTTCTATCACACAAAGCACATACTTCATTCTTGTGCTTTAAAACATGAAGAACACATTACAAAATTTCTTTAAAAATGATGAACATATTACAGAAGAAAAAGGTCACAATTTTTTTCCTTTAGAAAAACCAACATTAATTCCTACCTAGAAAAGCAATTATGTTCACTTTTAATCAAAATTTAAAAAATCAGCACAAATTCCTGCCCCTACAAAGCAATCTACGAAGAGCACAAACTTTCTATGTTACATCTGTATAATAATAAGATCACTACATTTTAACCATGTTATCAATTTCAAATTGATTTTAATCTTAAACCTTACTTTGTTGTATTCTAGTTACCATACTAATAAGATGTGTGGGACATCATGATTACTACTGTGTTTTGATTATTATTTGGTGGTATAGTTGTATTGTGGACATTGATGGAAATTTAAGAATATGATGATGATATAGAATGGTTTCCTTGTTATAGACTGATTGTGATATTGTTACTATTTTTATCTTTTTATGTCTCTGCTAATTTTGTATTGGATCCCTAGACCTTGATATCGTATTATATATTAGATATTGCAAGATGGGCATTGATACACTTTTTTACTTGTTTGATAGATAATACTTGTGTTAGAATTGTGACATGATGTGACTATCACGGACAATTTTTATGCTTGATTCATATATAAGTATTCGATGTTCTAACTGTACTACTCTTGTATTGAGATATTGGACGTTATTTACGGATATTTTGGATGATTGTTGATGTTATGTTCTTTGTATAAATTGATGGATTGGTAGAATCGAAATGTTACAAAATTGAAAAATTGGTGAATTAATTTTCTAACATTTTTTTAATTATCATATTCGATGATGTAAATTGTTATGTATACATGCATGTGTACAAATTGATGGATTGGTAGAATCGAAATGTTAGAAAATTGAAAAATTGGTGAATTAATTTTCTAACATTTTTTTAATTATCATATTCGATGATGTAAATTGTTATGTATACATGCATGTGTTTTATTATTTCGATGTCATTAATATGGCCATGAGGCAAACAAGGTATTGTTTGATTTTGAAGGAAATTATAGGAAAACAAACTACGGGGATAAGACACCAAAAATGAAGGAATGTGGGTATTACCAATAGGTCACTATGGAAACTCGTATATTCGTATGTCGTGTGTTTTTGTTTTTGATTATTTGGATATCCCCATTGGGGGACCTCAAGCTGTAACCTTGGGTAATTTTGTAATTTTTCCTTGTTGATTTCTAATTATTTGTGAGTAATTATATTTTTATTAGTATGTTGAGTCACTTTATTATTATTATTTTTAGCACTCCTCTTAAGTTAATTAAAATTGTTTAACTAGTGCTAATTAGGATGTGAAAAAGGGGGAAATAAATGTGAGTTGGTAGTCTTGGTTTTGTTGGATTGGAAAGAATTTAATTTTGTTTTGGAGTAGTGTGTACTCAATCTCACAAGTGAATTTCGGATTTTGACTTTCTAGGCCATTTTGGAGACTTGTGGGACAAGTTAAGATTTTTCCACACCTCTAAAATCCACCGACCCACTAGGGATATGATGTGAGGGGCCTATTTTGGGTCTAATTTTGTGTTTTAATGGAGAAAATAGCAACTAATTGAACTTTTCTTACAAGGGTCTTTATTTGTGTCCTTTAGGGGTGTGGGTTTGGGTTGAGTGTGTAAGAGGGTGGTAATTCCCTCAACCACAAATTTATTATGCTTTGGGGTTTGGGTTTGACCTTGGTGATGTGGAATGGAGGAGAAATGATGTGGCATCCTACATGGAGCCACATCACCTCTCTCTTCCTCTTTTCTATTTATTCCAATTTATGTGGGGATTTGGGGGTTACTTGTTAATTGTTGGGGGATGCTTTGAATTTTTGAGAGATTTCTTAAGAATGGTGATTTGATCTTGGATTAGATAGTGCTTTCTTAGGATTTTGGAAAGGTTATAGGTTTATTTTGTTTTGATCCTCTTTATTTGTAAGGTACATCTTCACCCTTGTTTTTGCCTTGCTATTTAGTTGTGCTCATATGTTTGGATGATGATTGATTATTGCTTAGGATTGTGGGAAATAGATTTTATCCCTAGGTTGTTGGATAAATAGAAACGGGGTAAAATTTGTGGGAGGAATAAGAGTAGTTTTGTTGGATGTTGTAGGATGGAGTTGGGTTGTGATGTCGACCTTTTTAATAAGCAATATTTGTGTTTATCTTGTAATTTTCTTGAGGGAGGCATAAGAGTGTGGGAGGAATAAGAGTGATTTATTTTCTAGAGAAAGGAATAAGAGTTTTGTATCTTCTTGGAGGGAGGAATAAGAAGAACCCCATGTTGCTTTCTCCTCCTTGGCACCTTTCTAGTTTGAAAATTGTTGGATTTTATTGTCAATTTTGAAATGTGTTATGGTGCTGAATGTCTTGATTGAATGTGTATGTGGAAGCCAAATTTTGAGTTTTCAATGGTTAGTTTTATACTCCTCATTGCTTATTTGTGAGGGCTTGGGGCCAATGAGGAAGAAGGATTATCTCCCTCATTGGATATTTTGTTGGGTGGAGAGTGTTTCCTACTCCCCCAATTTGTTTTTGTACAAGAATTAGATAAGATGGTGGATCTCAAATGAATAAGTGCTCTTGTTAAAGAAAACATTTGATGTTGGGGCTTGTTATTTTATCACTTTAAAACTTGTAAATTGTACTTAGTTTACATTAGATGTAACCTCATACCTTATTGGATAGTCTTGTAAATGAATTGTTATGATTGGTGATGCTTCACTAGAAATAAGAATTTCAGATGGTTTGTAATGGAAGTAAATATATTCTAAGTCTAAGTATTGGTCAAGTGGTATTGTAAATTTATTTGAAAAGTTAGGGTCTTGAATGGAAAGAAAATATTAATTCTTCTTCGATTATCGGAACTCTTTTGTAAATGAAAAAAAGAGGGGAAGTAAAATTTATTTAAGTATGTTTTATATTCCCCCTATCCAAGTGGGTGTGCAAAGGAATAGACAACAAAATTTAATTTAATCTAGTTCTCTTTTCGTAATAAAAATGGTTGAAGTATGGGGTAAAACCCGATTAATTATACCCTCTTAGAAATTACCTAATACGGTAGAGTTTGACAATTCGTTGGGATTATACCATGAAACACCATCTCAAATGACTATGAACATATACATTTATATAAATCTATATGGACTTAAGTCTATAAATACAAGCCCATTTACTTTTTCTTATTATAATTGTTATTTTAATAGAAAGGTAATTAATGAATAAATTCATATTATTAATATATCATAAATATTTATTAATGCTATACTTCGATTATTTTCACATTTTATAATATCATTTATGGATATCATTAGATAAATATCATCAAGTAAATACATACATTTTAATTACAAATATTAATATATATGTACTATACTATATATATATATATATATATATATATATATATATATATATATATTGGTAGTTCAATTAAAATTTAAAACACCAAAACATTTGAAATTTCTAAGTTAAAAAAATAGAGCATGTAATTAAATATATATTTTTAAAAAGGAGATGTTTGTTGGTCGACCAATAGGCCACGACCAAGGAGTAAATATAGTTTAATGAAAGAATGCGGCAAGGGGTGTCAACCCCATCTCCATACCTTATTTTTATATAAGAGATGGGGGTGGGGTCCATGCCCCTGCCCCCAACATTGTAAACCCCATCATTTACTATTACCCGACCCAATGTATTTCTAAATTGGTCATTTTTTTCAAATGTGGCCTGTCCCTAACTTAAACCTCTTGTTTGGGTAAGGTGAAACCATGGTTTTATAAAATGTTATATATATATACACTAATTTATATATGTTTGTTTATTTTCGCCGAATACCATTTAAAATGGGTATTAAAAGACAAGGAAATATATTAAATAAATATATAAATACACACACACACACACTATAATGCCCGTAAAAAACCCACTTGAGACTCAAGAACAACCTAGGATCGAGTTAGGAAAATTATGGAATTTTTTTTTTTAAAAGAGTCTACAAGCAGTGTTACAAGAAAATACTTTTGGCAAGAAAGTTTCAAATCCAAATAATATTAATAGCTTATAGTTTAATTAATACTAAAATTATAAAATATCATAAGGTCCAAAATTAGGGTTAGATTAATTAATCAAAGTTAACTATACTACTTTTCTAATAGGCTTAAAAGATTCAACTTGATTTTTCTAAAAATTAACTTACTCAAAACTTCCCAAAATAATTTCCATTAGATAGGAAATTTCCTCACCTTTTTGGTGATCTAAAGAAGTCCTCCTAACTCCTCATATTTTTCAAGTTATGTGCCGGCAGACCTTGGGAGGAAAATTTTCCCAAGAGCGGGACTGTGGGCCCTGGGAATAAAATTTTCCCAAGAGTGGGTCGACGGGCCTAGGGATTAAAATTTTCCCATGCATGGGTTGGTAGAGTGGGAAGAGTTTTAACAAATTTTCCCTTTTGGCACAAAAGTGTGATCTGCCTCCGCTCAACTACGAGCCCGAAGAGGACATGTGTCAGCATTTCTAGACTCTAGCAGAAAATCAGGCCGTCGTATTTTAAGACAATGATAATTCTTTGCTGTAAAGTGCTATGGAATCGAACAATCCATGCCTTCACTAATGGTCAAGGTACCACGTGTCAAGCATGGATTGGTCATAGAGAAACAGAGACTTGCATGGAAACTTAGAGATTATAGAATTTATGGTTAAAACCGCAAAGGATTAAAATAGCTCACACCTCCGACTTCCCCAAACGATACCACATGTCAACCAATGATTGATTGTAAATTAGAGGGCTGGGAGGGAGAATTTAGGAAATTTTTCCCAAAAATTTCCAAAGCACTAAGCTAAAAGGGGATCCGCTCCTCCGATGACGCCTTCGACGCCACGTGGCGGTAGCTCATTGGCTACGGACCGACAAGATAGTGGAGGAAACTTAGAAATTTTTCCCAAATTAATTTAAAGGTTAAGTTAATTGTTATGGGCCCGCGAATCTACGAAAAACAACCAAAAGGTAAAAGCGGGGCGGAGGGTCCATGGGGAAAATGTTTCAAAAATTCCTTTTTTGAACTTAGATGATTATTGACAAAAGAAAGGGATTGTGGGTCAGCAGAGTGCCAGGAAATTTGTGCCTTTGGAATTTTTGACCAAGCGGTGCTAAGGAAAATTCAGCAGCAAGAGTTCGCCAATGAAATTTTTCCCAATTATTTTTTTTGACAGTTAGGAATTATTTTTGACACGAAATGAAGAAAAAAATTAGGGGCATAAATTTTTATTAGAGATCATTTTTGGGAAGACGAGGAATTTTGGAAATCTCTCGACGTTCTCTTTGTAAAAGAATCATTCATCTTTCAATTTGTTAATGTTTAAGGGGTCAATTTGATGAAAATGATTTGTAGACTTTTTTACTTCAAGTTGTTAAATTTTAACTTGTGAAATTTTAAGTGATTCATCTTCTTCCTCTCTCAACATGTTAATTAGACATGGAGAATTATTCTTATATGGATTTAGGAAGGATTTGGAAGGTAATTTTTCTTTGATTGACTCCCAAAAAAATAACAACTTTGACCTCAAAATGACAAAGAAAACGATTTGAGCCCTATTTTACTCAGTTTTCTAAGAAATTCCTTATGTGTTTTTGTCGAATTGAGTTAATTTAGGGAATACTACTTAGGTTTAATCATTTAATTTATTATTTCATTATTGCTTGAATGCAATTTGGTTAAAGTAGTTGCCAATTTGAAAATACAAAAGTAAATCAAATTTTAAAGGATCTATTTGCCATTTTCATCTTCCAAGTATTAGAATTCATTCCAAATATAATCTAATACATTTAGTTGATTCAAATGAAACTATTCAAAACCAACATGCAATTCTGATTTCCAATTTAACACATTTGAAAAGACAGAGTTCAGTATTTTCCTCACACGAATTTCTTCCTTTCAAACAGAGATTTCAAATACATTTCAAACTCATGTTTTAAACAACAATAGTTCCAATTGTGGAAAAGAACGCAACTTTTATTCAAAAGATAATATTTCCTTCTTTTAGAACTTCTCTTTTCTATTTATTTTCACAATATAATATACAACATACATCTCTTTTTTTCAAACAAAAATAGAGTATATCTCTCTTTTTAAATTTCAAAATTATAAATTTTATATTCAATACAACATATTTCCATTAAAAAACATATATGAGTTCATCTACTTCAAGTGGGGAAAAGTTACAATAAGAGTTCATTTCAACAAGGGATCACAAACTGTTTTCTTTTCCTCCTTTCTCGTAACAACGACATGTAGATTTATCATTCTTCCAATTTTGATCACAAAAAGAGTAGGGGAAAGCAAAAACTCTCCACCTAACGAAGACATCCAATGACAAGGAGCAGCCATCCTTCTTCATTGGCCCCCGAGCCCCAACCATAATGCAATAGAAGATATGATTCAACTCATGGTATCAATGGCTTCCACAACACACAAATGACATTTTCACATTTAAAAGACAATCCAAAATAGAATGTAGATTATAACTACATTAAATCATGACAAACAACATTGAGGCTTCATCAAACAAGCTAAAGGAGCAAGAAATTATGGGTGATGCTGCTTATGCCTCAAAAAGGGGAAATATGTACCACCACCTAATTTCAAACCATTAAAATATAGTATATCAAATCCCGACATGCCCTTATGCCTCCCCAAGTACCCCTTATTTCTCACATTTTCTTATGCCTCCCAACCTCTTATGGAATCCCATAATGAGTAAAAAAATGCAAGATATTTCTTTGTAAGGTGGAACCCAAATCCCAAATCCCTCCACTCTTATACCTCCCCAAAACACTTGTGCTTCCCACAAAATAAACCCCATAATCTTCTCCTACACCATTCCTAGGCCATCTACCCAACATCCCACAAACATGCCAAAACATTCACAACAATAACAATTTCATAAATAAAAAGAAACATTACAAGATCCAAGCTCCTACCTCTCCATGATGGAGTTGTTCCAAGTTCCAAAACAACAAGCTTTAACCCATGAAAGCAATCCAAATCAACCAAGCACAAGCATGCAAAAATCTTCCAAAAAATTCTCCAAATAAAGAGCTCCAAAATAGCAAAATAATTCACCCCAAAAGGATTTAGTGAAGCAACCCAAAACAAGGCAAGCAATTCACATTTTATAGAAGAGGATGAGGTGGATGCATGGAGGATGTCAAATCATACATCCTCAACCCCAACCCAAAAGTCAAATTCAATCTCCAAGACACGATAAATAAGTAGGTGAATAATATGACAATCATACTTACACACTCAAATCATGCCCATATCCCAAAGGACTGAAATTAATTTCATGCAAGAAGTGCAATTAAAATTTTCAGCTAGGCTTACAAAAATTCATAATGAAAGTTAGATTTAAACTCTCCAACCATAGGTGAGGTTAATATACAAATTTAAGAGGTATGGGACAAGTTTAACTTGTCCCACAAGCCCTCAAATCAGTCTCCAAGGACAATTTCGAATTCCAAAGAAGATGAAGTGTTTCATACTCCAAATTTACTTACATATCTCTTACACATATCTTACAATATTTAATACAAGATTCAAGCACTCAAATAATTACTTTCTTACATCCCGATTTGATTAATTTATTTTAACAATATGATTTCTCACGTTATATACCACAATTTATTTAAATAAAAGGGATAAACACATCACTTAATAAATACATACAAACATCAATAAAAAGGAACCAAATAAATAAATACACATAACCCTTGGTCACATTTAAAAGTGACCCTCCCCCATGGGAATCCCTACAAAAATCAAGCAAAAAAATACAAGTTGCCATGGTGACCTTTTTGAATTCATCTAGAATTCCAATGTGGTTGGTCTCCAATCCCCGATGTTTGTTGTGATATTTTAACCTGCAAAACACAAATACCTTCTTCGGCCTCGTGGCCATATCAGAACATCCAAAATAATATAAATAAAATTCCAAAATCATCTAGATATATGAATCACAACAAAATCCAATCAACCAACAAGATCATTTGCAATTTTACTCAACAACTATATCATCATCAAATAATTTCCATTTCTAGGTCTACTCACAATATCCAAATATCACATGTCCAAACAACATCCATAATATAACCATGTCAAACAACATATCATCATCAATATATAAAAATGTCTCTAATAATCATCATGCATTATAACTGAATCAAGGTCAACAATAATCCATGATCTAACATCTAACATCATACTATAATAAATTCCATAATCATGTCCATAATATAATCAATGTATCATGATTAGTATCAAAAGGTGTCAAAGGGAAGTGGGCACTACACACACACACACACACACACACACACACACACACACACATATTTGTAAAATACATGTGTATTTACATATATATTCATACACTTAAATGTTATACTTACAAAGTGATCATTTTTGGACCTACAACAAAAATAAATTTCTTATATAAATCAAATTAAAATGGGTAAATACCTATAACCTGATTTGGCTTATTTCATTACAAATGAGATGCTAAAATAAACCAGAACAAATTGGCCAAATAAACACAATCCAATTTGAGTAAATCCTTCATAAATGAAATACAAATCACAAGTAAAGTGCAAGGCAACTCTTCTTCTTGTTTATCCACCCTTGAGCTTGGAGCTTTCCTCCATGGTATCCCTTCTTCCTTAACCTACAAACCAAAAAAATAAAATGAGAGTTTTAATATAAGAAATGAATATAAGAGGTTTCATAAGGATTCCTAGGGTTCCATTTGTATAACCTAAATCTAAGGGCTGAGAAAGATTAGATCTAGTGGTGTAGGATGAACCCTACATCACTTAAGTGATTGGATATTTTGTGGGAATGAAATAGATAAATGGGGCCTAAGGGGTTAGATTAAGTTGTGCACCTTTCCCTTATGAGATAATGAACTTAAAATAATATGCATGTCTTTAACATTGCATGATTATTATCCTTGTCTAATTTAATTTAAAATTGATTATGGACCCTAAGTAAATTAATATAAAAGGGATTTATGGAGTTAATTAATGAAAAGATAATGAGGATTATTTAAATAAAATATTGAAGCTTAGCAAGAGAAAGAAAATAAATCGTAATATTATCTTGGAAATGGGTCAAAATTTAGAATATTATAACTAAAAAAATTAAATTAAAACTCGATGGATGTTTATTGTTGCTAGCCTTTGAAAGAAAATTATAAAAATGTGATATTTCTATGGGGTTGAATCAATATTAAATAATGGTTGATTTAGTCGAACATTGTATTAGTGTGTAAAATATATAATTGGGATTTAATTAAAGCTTGGCTAATGCCTTATCCGTTCAAAAAAAAATATTCTATAATTTTCATTGTTGTTATCGGGTTGTGTTGTGACTTCTTGTTGGGAAACATTTGTGGGAATTACACTTGGTATCGATCTATGGAATCAATTCTTGGAACCTAGGCCAACATGGGAACCCGTTAACCACTTAGAAAAACTCCTTATGATTAAAGCAATAATAAAATAATAAAGTTGTTTAGATTGTCGTACTTGCCTAGTGACGTTTCGTCATACACGATTAACGGAAAATATTGAATTAGGTTGTTATTCTTGTGAACTTATGGTGTATCAGGAACTTGGTTTCCATGAAAATATGTTTTTAGTGAGTCATAATCCTTTATTTTAGTTGTGTGATGTGTTGAACCCATGGATATTCCTCCTTTTTTGGAACGCTAATTTGCGTGGTGTGACTCTTGTGGATAGGAATTAATGTTTCCATTCAAGAGTCAGTTGGAGAGAATTAGAAGTTGTTTAGTCATCTAAAGCTCAAATTTTTCCTTCAGTGGTTAGGTGAATTCATTTTGGTTTTCACTTTGTTGACTTAATATCCATAGGGGAGAGTAGATATCAGGTTTTGGTGTTGTATTTAATCCGGTTTTGCGTATGTGTTCGAAATATGAACTCCATGTATAGTACCCTCTACCGATGGTCCAAGAAGGGGATATGAAGTGGATGTGATGTGGACTTTATATATTTTGCATTCATGAACTTTTTTTTTTTATCATGGAACAAAATTTTAATTATAATTTGATTGAGAAGATTTGAGGATCCTTTTGTTATTTATATGTTTACTATATTTTTTGGATTCTAATATGGCTAGTTAGCCATTTTCATTTATTTTTGATATTTCTTGGATTTTACTTTGGGTTGGTGACTTAGAGATAATTTATCTTGTTGGATACTTAGCTAAAGGTTACGCAATTCTTTCTTGTCTATTGATGAGTTGGTTCTAAACTGTTTTATTGTGAACTTTCATCGGATGGGGGTACAACCTAGGCATCTTGATTTTTTTCCTAGGTGTGTAAAGTTATGCCTTTGGTATTAAAGGACGAGAACCTAGTGTGAGTCTAAGACCTTAGAGTGACCTTTTCGTTACTCAAACTCTCTAGAGAGAGAGTTTGTTATATCGTGACGGTCTATTTGGGAGTTGGATAGTAGTGGTGGTGATTCTCTTGTAATCTGGTAAAAGCCTTGATCCTCTTCAGAGTATATGTGTTTGATTATGGGATTATGGATTGTGTTAGGATCAGATTGACTCTTGGTTGAGTGTATAATTTAGTGAATAAGTATTTTTTCTAGATATGATGTTGCGTCAATGGCATGCTAAGTTTTATTAGGGATTCCTTGTTTCATTATAGAAAGTATTGATGGTGTATTTTGTTGGTGCTTGAAATAGTCTCACCCCATTTTTCCATTTAAAATCTATCAATCTACGGTCTCTGTCACATTTTATCTTCCCGTATTGTGCCTAAAATGTTTCCACCTTCCTTTTGTTGTCGTAATCAGTCCTTTCCTAGACCAAGGATCATGTATAGATCCAAAATTGTTTCCTCGTTTCTCTATTCATCTGAAAAGGTCTGTATTTGGGTGTAAAACTTGGGTTGTCCCATGTTTTCTATTTTCCACAGTCGAGATTTTCTATCCTTTTCATTTCTTCCCTAAATACTTGAAGAAAAATGAATGCATGTAGCTCGGAGGAATGTATTTGAGCCTTGTAACATTTCTAAATTCTCTATCCTCGAAGAAAATTGCATCTTCGAGCTTAAATGGTCATTTTTTCACATTTTACAGTTTGACGGGAATTTACCCTAGTCTAATTTACATCCTTGCATCAACAAGAAACGTGGCCTCTTTCTTTTGGTCAGGGGACGATCGGTAAATGTTTTAACTTGTCACTTTTTTCTTTTTGGCAAAAGGGAAAATTTGGTCCCGTAGCTCTGCTCAAATCTGATTGGTTCTTTTGGTGCTCATATGGCTTCTTCTGTTTGAATGGGGCACAATGGGTTTGTATTTTGAACTTTTTATTTTTAGCTACTTTGGCAAAAAATTTGAACCCGCCCCACACCTTGCCAGGATTTGATTAAAGAAAAATTTTAGTGGTAGGGAAAAAGTCTTACTTTGACCCTACAAAAGAACATGCAAAGCAATGTTAGAGGTAGAGATGCGGGCCTTTGGAAGCAGGTTGGATATTTTTCCCTTTTGGTAAAATGGAGTAAAATTATAAAATGGAATCTGTGCCCCAGAAAAACCATTTTTAAGTCTTAGAGGGTTCTTGAAATTGTGCCATGAAGACATGTGGAGGCTTCCATCGATTCTTCCCATACTTAGTCTTTTTTAAAAGATTTTGAGAGGTCTGGGACACATGGTGATCCCATGCTCATTCAAGGTCTAAAATTTTAGGGACCATCTCAAGATGCACCATTATGACGAGTGGCGTTTGAAAATTCAAAAGGCGGGGAGGTGGACCATCGGGGGCAACTTGGATTTTTTACCTCTTAAGGATTAAAATATCAAAATGGCCTACAAGCTCGATAATGTAAAGGTCAAGGTTGGCTTTGAAAAGTCAAAGGGGCGGGAAGTGGACCATCGGAGGAAACTTGGATTTTTTGCCTCTTGTCACCAAAAGGATTAAAGCATCAAAATGGCCCATGCAGACCCAATAGAGAATAGTCAAAAAAATTCCTCGGTCAAAGGCGAAGGTGCAAACTTTCGGGGAAATTTGGAAAATCTTCTGTTGTGGAGAAAATATTTAAAACTATAAAATGAAGTGTGGTTCCCTTGGGACCCACATCGAGGATAGAAGTGGAATGGCGGAGCTATGGGGGAAACTTGGAAAATTTTCCTTTTTCCCAAAAGCAGGTGAAATGGTAGAATTTGGCCATTGTTCCTATGGGACCCACTTTAGGACATGTGTTAGGCTCATTTCTCAAAGGCGGAGGTGTGAAAAAATGTTAAAATTTCACATTTTTCCAAAAGTTGCAAAAGGAAAAAAGGAACCCGCAAGCCTGTCTTAAAATTACATCTCCCACATGGACGGTCCAAATTAAAAATAGAAATCAACAATAGTAATTCATATGTGTTTTATTTTTCCTGTCATTTTCACTCCAGAGCTCCTAGGGATGCATATTATTTTGTTTTTTAATAATTTTTTTGAGTCTCCTACATGCCAAATGAAGAGTAACATTAATCTAATAGTCTCGTTTGGTGGAGAAGGTCTGTAAATATATCTCACCATTAAATATGCAATCTGACTTTCGGATTCGACACGATTTTCCTTTCCTTGGCACATGAAATAAATTTTAATATCTTGGTTTGGTGAGGAAAATGGGGACGTCTTTTAACATTAAGATGAGATCTGATCTCCAGGATCAATATGATCTTCCATTTTTCCTTTTTCGTGCATGTAAAGAACCAGATTTGATAGATTAGGTGCAGAAGTGGTTGACGAGTAAAAGGAAGAGTGATCTACCAAAGGAAGGAGTTGAATGCGAGAGATGTTCAAAGAGATCTACCCCCTGAGAACCTAACAAATTTTTACATATTTGATTTTGGGAATCGCGATCGAGATCATGGCAAGCACTGGTGCACTCAATGTTTGGGTTTTTTTCGAGGAAAACTATGTTACAAAATGTTGTATATGGCATGATTTTTTTCGTGAAATATGTTGGAGGTTAGAAGGTTGGAGTGTTAGAGGTCAGAACTAATTTTCTAAGAGAAAATCTTGATAGAACTGTCTTTCGAGAAACTATCTCAAGAAACTCGTTTATCTCTTTTTGTTAAATTTGATCATTTCAAGGTGGTTGTGAGTGTACAACCATTGAGAAGCTCTAAGATTTTTGAGAAACTTTCCCCTATTGATAAATTTAATCAAACTTGAGTTAATCTGTGTTATTTTTGGGAAAAAATTGTGTTTACTTCATTTCTTAATGTCTACAAGTAGTTTTTCTTGTTCCCATTACATTCTTACATTGAAATTTGTGTGAATCACACAATATCTTATCCTTGTGACAGTTTGGTGGAATTTTTAATTTCATTTATTAGAAGAGCTTTCATTTGATAGTGAAATAAACAAATTTAATCTCACTTTGACTCCTAGCATGACTATAAGATTGTTTGTTAGCCTTTGAGGGTATCTTAGGTGTTCAAACAGAGTGATAATGTTCAATTAAGTTTTCCAATTTGAGCCTTCATTTTGGATCCTTGAAGTTTGTGTGAAAAGTGTTGATCGGGTTTCCATTGAAGGACATATTTTTGTTAAAGGAACATCCTAGCTACTTTGAAGCATTCTCTTATTTGAGCTCTCCATTTTTGTAAAAGTTCTCAAATATTTGGTATAATCAACTTTATCCTGCTTCACCTCCCACCCAAAATCATTGAAAAACAATTAATCCTTCCGATATTACCCTTGTTTCTCTTGTGTTTATACATATGCACAATTTCCATTACCAAAACATGTAGAAACACTCAGGTTTTCATTGTCTTTAGTGGCCTAAACCTTGCTTAGAAAATATCTCCATTATCTAGAGTGACAACTTGTGAGAGTTAGGTTTTGTTGTATTGATCATATTTTCTTCAAGGTCTTCTTAAACACTTCACAAGGAAGGAATTCCCCATCTCCTCCATAAACAACAGGCTATAAAAGGGTTCTCTCACCCTAGTTAAAAGGCACAACCATAAAGTAGTGAGGAAAGATAAGATTCTCTTGTGGTGCTATCCATTTCTCCACATCTAAGTGATAGAGGGCCAGTTAGATCCCATCCCTGCTACAAAATGACTCACTATGATCTATCTATCTCTAAGCTTCCTGCCAAACCTGTGATGTTGCTCAGACTTTGAAGGAGAATCAATTTGGGTACCAATATATTGTATGTATCTTGGTAATTATGGTTAGATGTAAGCCCATCAGGGCGATGCTATTAATTAAGTATATTTTGTTTACTCTTGATGACTCATAAATAGATCTATTATTTCTGTACATTTAAATTATTATGTATGCCACTCTATAATCTATTAGTATTGGGATCCATTGAGACATTTATGGATGCCTTTGGGTCTTTTGGACCTTGCTCTTAGATATTTTAGTTTTGTAGATCTTAAAATTCTAATCTTAGTTGTGCTTATGTCGTACCCTCTCTTTTAAAGCTAAAACTCTTGTTTGTAGAGGCCATGTTTGGGTAAATCAGTTGATTTCCCTCGAGTAAATTTTCCTTTGTCATCTTGTTGCTTGGTTAGTGGCATCTTGTGGAAGTATGAGTCATGTTTGGGAACTCTCTTTATCTTATTAAGTGGACCTATTTTGAGTCTAAACAACACCATTGTTTTTCCCCAAACTAATCTAAACCTCTTAAATTTGTAAAGTAAATCCACCTCTTTAATGGGAATTTTCTTCATGAATTATTTTGATACTTTTGGAGACCCACTTGGAATGTCTTAGTGATGCTTGTAATTCTTTGGTAAACTCTAGAAAACTTGGTGTGGTACATTTTGGTTGATTGATCGCTAGTTATTACAAATCTAATTAGTAATATGATTAACCTGAACATAATAAAAATCTAATTGAGGTTTGATTTTGAAACTTAACAAGTACATTGGATCATTAGAAAAAAAGGAAAATGGTTCCTTTCTATAATCTTGGTAGATTAATAGAAGAAATAAAACTATGTGAAGATAGAAACAAAAATATGTGAAAATAGAAAGAAAAATTTGTCCATTTACCTCCCTAGAAGTAAAATAAATAATTTTATGCCTCTACGAGAAAGATAACATATCATGAAAATATCAGTGGTGCTCCTTAATGATGCAAATATGTGATGTCATAATAGAAGGAATATTTTAATTAAGAAAACTTGTAAGAAATGTGCTTAGCAAGAGAAACTACAACTTTTGACTTAATAGTTGGTTTATAAAATGAGTAAAATTTATGTGTATTGAGTGCAATGTATAATTGAACCTTTAGTTTTTCTCGCCTACCTAGATTTTTGAAACACCTTGTTGATAGTGATGTGTTCTAGTTGCATAGTACATCCTTGTTCATAGACGCATGTGTGTTTCCCTTGTACAAGTTTTCCATCGTCATACCCTTATTTCCTCGTATCTCAATGAGTGTGAGTTGTGGATTTTTAGGAGCATGTTTTATCTCTTGTTTTTAAGAAAATTAACCTCCTTGTGTGTTGATTTAGTCCTTGGTGACCTAAGATATTGATAAATTGAGGAAACATATGTTAAGGATATGAAATAATTTTGGGAAGTTATTTTTCTTGGGAAACCTTGATAGTTATTTCCCGCTTTTCCATGGTAAGAGGAAGTACAAGTTGTTTTCGTAAGTTGTTACTCAATTATTAGTGTGATGCACTAGTAGACTGTAGTTAGACCCCATCTTGTTGCTTTTTTTCTCTTCTATCTCCCTTGAGTGCTCTTTGGTGTTACGATTTATGCTTGTGTTATCTTTATGATTATTTTGAGCTTGGGAAGGATTAAAGAAATTTTATTCCATTGTGTTATATAGAGTGAGTGGTGTCTCTTTTATTGATATGTTAGTTTGTGCAAGGATTGTCTCCTAAGTGGAAATATTATCTAAGTGTTTGAAGTTTCTAAATCTGGTTAGTGTTGTGTGTTCAATTTTGAGTGCAAATTCAAGTTATAGAAAACCTTGTGGTCATGAATTTGCTCAGTTTTATCATGAAAATTTAATTGAATCCTTTCGAATTATAAAAGTACTTCCAATGAATAGTTGAAAGAATGTAAACATTTTTACTAATTTAGGCATCTTCCTTGTTGTTAAACCCCATCTTATGTGATCTCCAATTTGTGAGACATTTTAGTATGTTGGTGATTGTCTTGATCTCGCACCATTTTTCCCTAAATTTCTTCAAAATCTGCGGGCTTTGTTGTTTTTCCTATTTTTCCCACCATGGAAGCTTGAGAATGGTTAATCTATATTTGTATGCCTTTGAAAATCCAAAATCCATGGTTGAAAGGATGCTTGGAACCATGATTCACTTGTTTTTGTTTTTAAAAAAATCATCCTTAGCGAAAAATTGGGTTTTGGGTGTGAATGGTGATTTTTTGTATTTTGACGGTCTGACGGGTGTCTTTTTCCTATCAAATTTATTCCTTAGCATTTGGTAGTCACGTGGATTATTTTGGTTGGTTAGGGGACAGCGGGAAAATGCTTTAACTTATCACTTTTTTCTTTTTTGGCAAAAAGGAAAATTTGGTCCCGTGGCTCCGCTCATTTCTGATTGGTTCTTTTGGTGCTTACGTGGCTTCTTCTAATTGGATGGGGTGCGGTGGGTTTGTTTTTGAAATTTTTATTTTGGCTACTTTGGAAAAAGGTTTGAAATCACCCCGCATCCTGCCAGGCTCGATTAAAGCAAATTTTAAGTGGCAGGGAAAAAGTCTTACTTTGACCCCATAGGAGGACACGTGGCAAAGCTAATGGCGGAGATGCGGGCCTTCAGAGGTAAGTTGAATGTTTTTCCCTTTTGGAAAAATGGAATAAAATTCTAAAATGGAAGCATGCCCCACCAAATCATTTTGAAACCTTAAGGTTTTTGAAGTTACGCCATAACGACACGTGGCGAGCCCGCGCTCATTCAAGGTCTCAACCTTTGGGGATCATCTCAAGATGCACCATTGTGACACGTGGTAGTTTGAAAATTCAAAGGGTGGGGAAGTGGACCATCAAAGGAAAATTATATTTTTGCCTCTTGTCATCAAAAGGATTAAAATCTCAAAATGGCCTTTATATCATATTAGTTATTAGACATTGTTTGATGGGCATTGATACACTTGTTTTACTTATTCGATAGAAAATACAAATGTGTTATATTTCCTACATGATGTGACTATTGTGATGAATTTTATATTCTTGATTCATATATCAATATTCGATGTTCTAACTGTTACTACTATATTGACATATTAGACATGATTTATGGATATTTCTGGATGATTGTTGATGTTATGATCTTAGTGAAAATTGATGGATTGGTAGAATCAAAATGTTAGAAAATTGAACAATTGGTGAATTACTTGATTCTAACATTGGTTTAATTATTATATTCGATGATGTAAATTGTTATGTATACATGCATGTGTTTTATTATTTTGAAGTCATTAATATGGCCACAAGGCCAGAAAGGTATTGTTTTATTTTTTTGGAAATTTTAGCACAACAAACTACAGGGGATAGGATACAAAAAACGAAGGAATGTGGGGTATTTGGCAAAAAGTCGCAAAGGAAAATCATGTATTTGTATGTTGTGTGTTGTTTTTGTTAATGTTTTGGAGGACCCCATTAGGGGGACCTCAAATGTGACCTTGGGTAAGTTTATGATTTTTGTTGTTCATTTCTAATTATTTGTGAGTAATTGTATTTTTATTAGTATGTGGAGTCACTTTATTATTATTTTTAGCACTCCACTTAAGTTAATTAAAATTGTTTAACTGGTGTTAATTAGGATGTGACGAAAGGGGGAAATGAATGTGCATTGGTAGTCTTGGTTTTTGTTGGATTGGAAAGATTTTAAATTTGTTTGAGAGTAGTGTGTACTCAATCTCCTAAGTGAATTTATGATTTTGACTTTCTAGGCCATTTGGAGACTTGTGGGATAAGTTAAGCTTGTCCGACACCTCTTAAATCCACCCACCCTCTAGCCCTATGATGTGAGGGGATTATTTTAGGTCCTATTTTGTATTTTATTAGAGAAAATAACAACTAATTGCTCTTTTCTTGCAAGGTTCTTTATTTGTGTCCTTTAGGGGTGTGGTTTTCATTTGAGTGTGTAAGAGGGTGATCATTCCCTCAACAAAAATTTTATTATGCGTTGGGGTTTGGGTTTGACCTCGGGAATGTGGAATGGAGGAGAAATGATGTGGCATCCTACATGGATCCACATCACCTCTCTCTCCCTCTTATTCATTTATTCCAATTTATGTGGGTATTTGGGGCTTACTTTTTTATTTTAGGGGATGTTTGCGGTGTTTAGGAGATTACTTGAGAATGGCGATTCAAGCTTGGATTTGATGGTGCTTGTTTAGCATTTTTAAAGGCTTAGAGCTTTATTTTGTTTTGATCCTCTTCATTTGTAAGGTATATCTTCACCATTGTTTTTTCCTTGCTATTTTGTTGTGCTCATATGTGTGGATGATGATTGATTATTGCTTATGATTGTGGGAAATAGATTTGATCCCTAGGTTGTTGGAGAAATTGAAATGGGGTAAAATTTGTGGGAGGCATAAGAATAGTTTTGTTATATGTTTTAGGAGGCAGTTGGGTTGGGATTTCCACCTTGTTAGTAAGTAAGATTTGTACTTATCTTGTCATTTTCTTGAGGGACGAATAAGAGTGTGGAAGGCATAAGAGTGGTTTATTTTCTTGACGGAGAAATAAGAGCTATGTATCTTCTTGGAGAGAGGCATAAGATTTGTTGTGGGTATTGTAAATGGAGTTTTTAAGGCTCCTAAGTGGAAAACCAAACCCTAGGAGGCATAAGAAGAACCAGCATGTTCATTTCTCCTCTTTGGATTTAATATAAAGCCTTTCATGCTTGAAAAATGTTGGATTTTGTTGTAAATTTGATAATGTGTTTTGGTGTTGAATGTGTATGTGGAAGCCAAATTTTGAGTTGTCAATGGTTGTTTTTATACCCCTCATTTCTTCTTTGTTAGGGCTCGGGGGCCAATGAGGAAGAAGGATTATCTCCCTCATTAGATATTTGGTTGGGTGGAGATTGTTGCCTACTCCCCCATTTTGTTGTGGACTTGATTTTTATTATATGGTGGAGCTTAATGGAAGAAGAACTCTTATTGAAGAAATATATTTTAAGTTGCACCTTGTTTTTTTATGGCTCTACAACTTGGGAATTGTACTTAGAGTACATTGGATGTAACCTCATACCTTAATGGATAGTAATTTAAATGAATTATTTTATTGGTATTTATTCACTAGAAATGGTAATTTGAGATGGTTTGAAATGGAATTAAAGATATTCTAAATCTAAGTATTGGTCCAAAGTGGTATTGTAAATTTTTGTAAGAATTTAGGGACTTGAATGGAAAGAAAATATTGATTCTTCTTGCATTATCGATGAGTCTTTTGTAAATGAAAAAAGGGAAAATCCAAGTAATTTAAGTATGTTTTATATTCCCCATATCCAAATGGGTGTGCAAAGGAATAGAAAAAACAAAATTTTATTTAATCTAGTTCTCTTGTTGTAATAAAAATGGTTATAGTATGGGGTAAAACATGAGTAATTATACCCTCTTAGACGTTACCTAATATGGTGGAATTTGAAAATTCGTTTCGATTATACCATAAACACTATCTCAAACAACTATGAACATCTAAATTTATATAAATTTATATGGATTTAAGTCTCTAAATACAAGCCCATTTACTTGTTCTTATTGAACTCCTATTTTAATAGGAAAGATAATTAATAAATAAATTTGAATTATTAATATATCATAGATATATCTTAATGATATAATTTGATTAT
Source organism: Taxus wallichiana var. yunnanensis (assembly GCA_018340775.1). NCBI lineage: Eukaryota > Viridiplantae > Streptophyta > Pinopsida > Cupressales > Taxaceae > Taxus > Taxus wallichiana. The sequence continues at coordinate 903,555,133 of CM031240.1, read as the reverse complement.
TTTCACAATTTATAATATCATTTATGGATATCATTAGTAAATACATACATTTTAATAATAAATATTAATATACATATATATATATGTATATATATATGTATATATGTATGTATGTACATATATATGTATATGTATATATATATATGTATATATGTATGTACATATATATGTATATATATATATATATATATATATATATGTGTATGTATGTACATATGTATGTATGTATATATATATATATACACACACATATATACATACATACATACATACATACATACATATATATATATATATATATATATATATATATATATATATATATATTTATATATGTATTTACATATATATTCACACACTTAAATGGTATATTTACAAAGTGATTATTTTCGGGCCTGTAACACAAATAAATTTCTTGTATAAATCATAATAAAATGGGTAAATACCCACAACCTAATTTGGGTAATTTCCTTACAAATGAGATTCTAAAATAAAATAGAACAAATTGGCTCAATAACCAGAAACCGGTTTGATTAAATCCTTCACAAACAAAATACAAATCACAACTAAAGGTCAAGGCAACTCTTCTTCTTGTTTATCAATCCTTGAGCGTGGATCTTTCCTCCATGGAATACATTCTTCCTTAACATTCAAACCAATTTGAATATAAGAAACGATTACAAGAGGTTTCATAAAGATTTCTAGGGTTCCATTTGTATAATGTAAAGCTAAGGGTTGAGAAAGATTAGATCTAGTAGTGTAGTATGAACCCTACATCACTTAATTGATGGGGTATTTAGTTGGAATGAAATAAATAAAAGGTGTGTGTAATGATAAATGGGGCTTAAGGGGTTAGATTAAGTTGTGAACCTTGCCCTTATGGGATAATGAACTTAAAATAATATGAATTTCTTTAACATTGCAGGATTATTATCCTTTTCTAATTTAATTAAAAATTGATTATGAACACTTAGTAAATTAATATAAAAGGGATTTATGGAGTTAGGTAATGAAAATCTAATGAGGACTATTTAAATAAAATCTGGAGCTTAGAAAGAGAAAGAAAATAGATCATAATATTAGCTTGGAAATGGGTCGAAATTCAGTAGTCATTATTTTATTTCGATTGCTTTAGAATATTATAACTAAAAAAACAATAAATTAAGACCCAATGCATGTTTACCATCGTTATGCTTGAAAGAAAATTATACAAATGTGATATTTTAATAGGGGTTGGATCAATATTAACTAATGGTTGATTTTGTTTGAATGTCGTATTAGTGTGTAAAATATATAATTGGGATTTAATTAAAGCTTGGCTAATGCCTTATCCCTTCAAAAAAATTATTCCATAATTTTCATTGTTCCTATTGGGTTTTGTCATGTCTTCTTGTTGGGAAATGTTTGTGGGCATTACAAACCTAATTTCAAAAAAATTCAAGTACACATAAATATTTGGTATGTAAGACTGTAGAAAACAAGGAAAAAAATGTTTTCTTAAAAATGATAATAAAGAATAAATATAAGAAGTTGTGGACCATTTTGAAGATCATAAATGTCTAAGTTTTAGTAATGACTAAAAATATTCAAAATATTATTCAATTTAGCTCAAATTTGAGGCATAAAATACATAATTGACACTCTTTTAAAGAGAGTAAAATAACAAACAAGCTAAATGCAAAAAAACATTAATGAGGGAAATCAACACAACTTCTACTTTTATGGAAACAAATCAATCAAAAACTTTTGCACGATTCCCCCAAAGTGTATAATCAAATATTTAAACACATTGAAATCCCAAAACATTTGAATCAATCAGGAAACAAATTAAATCACCTGGACAACTTTAACTCAGAAATCACATCAAAATTATAGAATAAAAAGAAAGGATTATATTAGAATTTGAAAATAAACCAAAAGCCAAAATCAATGCAAATTCCCCCTACAAAGTAAATCAAACATATTTTTCTATTCTATAACACAAATCATATACGTAATTCTTATGCTTTAAAAGGGGAAGAACACATTATAAAATTTCTTTAAAAAGGGAACTTAAGAAAAATCAACATTAATTCCTTCCTAGGAAAGAAATTATGTTCACTTTTAATCAAAATGTCAAAATCAACACAAATTCCTTCCCTACAAAGCAATCCGTAAAAAGCAAAAAAATCTATGTTACGACTATAGAATAAGAAGATCACTACACATGAACAAATGTCAAAATTTAAAATTTAAAATAAAATAAAAATTAAAGGTGTAATCAACAGAGATGTCTCCACCCAGAAAACCAATTCCCCTCGATTAAACAACTTTCTATATAGAAATCGACAAGGAAAAAAGTAAATAATAATAAATTATCTATTGAAAGAATAGTAAAATCAGCACAAATTTTAACATTGCAATAGAAAATACAATTAGAGTTACTTTGTTCACAAGGAAGAACACAGACAAGAATACTGTTTGAATTGAAAGAATAGCAAAATAAGAAGATATTCTAACATTGCAAAGTAAAAAATAATTAGAGTTACTTTGTCCGCCCAAATGACTTCAACAGTAAACTATAACCTTATAAATTTATTTAAATGATAATCCCAAACCAAAAAACAAAAGCTAAAAATCACAAAAATATTATGTGTGATCCTCCTTAAAAGAGGATGAGAAAAATAAAAGTGGAAAATCTTAAAATTGAAATGATTTGTGGAATTTTGAGACATAGAAAAAAATTCCATTTGTTATGTTATGTTCCACTCCCATAGTCACATGAAAGTCTGTTTGCAGAAAAATCCACAAGACAATCATTAAAATAACAAAACACGCTCTTTTCCTATAACAGGGGTAACAACACAATACACAAGAAAGTCAAAATTGAAGAAAACAGGTGAAATCAGAATAAATCCATGGTAGAAAAGAAATTATGTTAACATAAAAACTTGTTCAGCAAAATATACAAGCCAAATTAGAATAAAACAAATTTACAATCTTTCTCTTTTGAATAGGAAGAACACAATAGATGGAAAAAGGAAACAATCAGAACTAAAGAAATTGACATAAAGGAAATATCAACATTAATTCCGCAAGAAAAACCAAATCAGTTAACCTAAAAAACCACCTGAAAAATATGGACATTTAAAAAAATTACACTCTTTCGCTTTGCAAGAGAAAGAATAGAATAGACGTAAATTATCTAAGATTTGTATTGCTAACTTGAAAAACTTTTGCAATCATCTTGGTAATGACAAAAACATCTTGCTCGGTGTAATGTACCATTTCTATAATCCTATAAAGAAACTCCCATCCCTTGTAATGCCCACATTTTACACACACAAATAGAATAGTAAAATACTAGGATAATTTTTTTTTGACTTACATCGCTCACTACACAATGCCACCAAGGCTCAAAGTAAGGAAAAATCCATAACACATACAACACTTACATAAGCCATCGACCCACATAGACACATGAAAACTTGATAGACATGTCGATGCCACACCTTCCCCAATGAACAAATGCTAGCAATAACCCAACCACAAGAAAAGGGACTCAAGGATTGACAACCCCACAACACATCATTTCCATGATTACATCTTAGTTATGATTAACATTCCAGGAACATTTTTATACAAGGATGATTTTATCCATTTTTCTACATCATTCTATAATTCATTTCACATTCAACTTATTGTTCGACCATTTAATTTTTCTCTTTATCCCTTATGACAATCTCCATAACTTACATAATTAAATTCCATATTTCCAATTACCTACAAAGTTCCTAATTCTCTCATTCTTATGCTAAAGGTTTGTTTTCTCAAAATATGTTTAGTTGACATTTAATTTTTCCCTCATTATGTAAGGTGACCAATCAAAAGTTGTCGAGGAAAAGTAATACACAACAAAGGAGGTGAAGGTTCAAGTTTCTCTTTCCTATAAACTTCCTTGCATACAAAGCACTTTTTTTTTTTCTATTATGGTTGTTTTAGTATCAATTTTAATTTGATTTAGTTAAACATTTACAAGATAATGTTATTTTATATTATTTTTAGTGGAATCTAAACTAGATCAAAGGCCTAGTCCCACCAAGAATCAATTTGCATCCATTTTTAACAAATTTTCAATCCCTAAATCATCGAGAAGGACTTCAAGTGAATGTTTTTTCTGAACCATTATCACACATACTATTGTTTCTCATTCCATTTACAATGTTTGCTAGGTCTCTTTTTTGTGTCACTTTATAACATAAAGAGTTACGAAAGTACTTATTTACCATTTTGAATAAGTATATGATTAGAATCATTATAACTACACATGAATCCCAAGTTAACCTCCTAATCAACCGAGGTTTTGTTTAATTCCAACTACACCTAATGATCTACGCCTCAACTATATATGAGTTTAAGGAAAGAGGACATATTTATGCTAAACCACCTTCAAGAAAATACCAAGGTGATATGTTGATAGAAACTAAGGTAACACATTTAACTGTGAGGAACTAAGGAGTTCATTAGCAAGAGTTTAAGACCTAGAACAAGTATTTCATGATCTCCAGTTATGTCATCTGGATCCAACAGGGACTTCATTCGCTGATATAGTTAATTTCTATATCTAATCACATAAGACCTAGCAATCCAAAAAGATACTAAGGGAGTATTAGCTCTATTTACCCCACAAATGGTAAGGTTACACTGCATAGTCATTACTTCAAACAAGGACTCATAAGGTTACTTCAAAGGTTGTCTTAACCACTCAGCATGGTTTCGGGCCTGAAGAGAGGACATTCCCCTCATGGTTACCAAAACTAGAAGGAACCACATACTCTGGATAAAGTTAGACCATGTCATTCCTAAAATATGGGTTCACGAAAATGTTGCTAAACATAAGAACAATGATGGTAGACTTCAACTAGGGGTTTTATTTACCTAAGCTAGGAAGCGCCATCAAGTACAAGGTTTAAGTTTATTCTATGGTTTAAATTTTTCTATGCTACAAAGGATCACACACATTAAGACAAGTTATGCACAAATCTTATACTAGGGTTGAGTGTTTCGATTAAATCTCTTTATTACATTTACAAGGTAAGAATACAACACAATAAATAATTAATCATTTATTGAACACTAAAAAATTCCCCATAATGTATTAACTTCAAATTCATTTACTATATATATATTTCAAACCCTTTTACCATACGCAACTATGAATCAAATTGAACCTGTGATTAAATGCACATTTCCTAAGATATCCCTAAAACTAGCATCCCATAGATATTATCAAATTTAAAATATAACATATTTGTAGCATAAGAGTACATTATACATATATTCAGTTTACAATGACCTATAAAATTTGCAATAATAAATAATTAAATACACATCGCCCTTTCACCATATTTCTTGCATCCTGCAAAACCATGTGATCATGAAATCGGTGATAAATCACTGGCAAGGAATCCACCCTAATATTTCATAATTAATGTCTTTAGTTTCCCATTTACATGTGATAATAATTAAAATTTGCATTCAAAAGAAAATGTTTAGAAACATGTATTCGATTCATTTTGTTGGTGCTCATATTTGTCTCACCCCATTTGCCATTGAAAATCTATTGATTTACGGCCTCTGTCACATTTTATTCCCCTGTGTTGTGCATGGGAAGGTCTTTTCCTTCCTTTTGTTGCCATAATTAATCTGTCCCTGGGTTGAAGATCACGTATGGGTCCATTTTTGTTCCTTATTTCTTTTTCTCTTTGAAAAGGGTTGTAATTTAGTCTCGGTTCTCTGTTCATTCAAAACCTCGAGGCCCTCCGTTCTTTCTATATTTCACAAGTCGGTATTTTTCGTCCTTGTCATTTTTACACTAAACACTTGAGGAAAATGAATGGATGTAGCTTGAAGGAGCATGTATGAGCCTTGAAAAATTTCTAGATCCTTTGTCCTTAAAGAAATTTTCATCTGCGGGCTCAAACAGTTGTTTCCTACATTTTATGGTCTGACGGGTGAGTTTTCCCCGTCAAATTTTTATCTATGAATCAATGGAAATGTGGCTCCTTTTGGTAGGATATGGGTTAGTGGGGCACTCTAAAAATTTTATGGATCACCTCAACCCAAAATTTGTCCACGTGGAAGAACGACGCTCTTTTGAAGGTTTGATTTTTGGTTTGGCATTGAAGTTTCACCGGGAGGACACAAGAAGGTCTCTGTTACTTTTCCCAGACTTAGAAAATAATTTATACAGCTGGTATAGTTTGCTTTGGAACAAAGAAACGTGGCGATCCCACACACATTTAGGGTCTCTGCTTTGGGCACCATTTTAAAATTGTGCCATGAAGACACATGGAGGTTTCCGTTGGGTCTTCCCATACTTAGTCTTTTTTCAAAAAGTTGTTAAGGGGCTTGAGACAAATGGAAAAACCACGCATGTTTAAGGACTGGCCCTTGAAGTTTACTCTAAAGAAGCGCCAAGAGGACACTTGGAGGCCCGTGCTCACTTTGTATTCTTAGAATCTGACACATGGCGCCTTCCGCTGAGCTTCAAGTGTTCAGACAAATTTTGTCAGGCCAGGACACATGGCGAGTCCGCACTCTTTCAAGGTCTCAATGTTTGGGAACCAACTCAACGTGCGCCATTGTGATGTGTGGAAATTTAAAAATTCAAAAGGGGTGGGGAAGTGTACCATCGGAGGAAACTTGGATTTTTTTCCTCTTGTTACCAAAAGGATTAAAACATCAAAATGTCTTGTAGACCCGGTAGAGAATAGTCAAACTTTTTCCTCGGTCAACAACGGAGGAACGATCCTTCGGAGGAAAATTGGAAAAATTTCCTCTTGAGAAAAAGGAGTTAAAAGTAAAAAGGGAAGTGTGGTTCCATTGGGATCCACATCGAGACTAAAAGCGAGAAGGGTGAAGTGCGGGAGAAACTTGGAAAATTTTCGTTTTTCCAAAAAAAGTGGTGAAATAGCAGGATTTGGTTGCAATTCCTCTGGGGCCCACCTTAGGACACATGTCAGGCTCATTTTTTAAGGGTGGAGATGCAGAGTAAAATGGGAAAAAATTAATTTTTTCAAAATTTGTAAAAGAAAAAGTGAAACCCACAGACCCACTCTAAAATGGATCTCCCACATGGATGATCCAAATTCAAAATAGAAATCAATGGTATTTATTCCTCTGTATCTAATTTTTCTACCATTTTCACTCCAGATCTCCTAGGGATGCATATTCTTATGGTTTTTTTATCATTTCTTGGAGTCTCCTGCATGCCAAATGAAGAGGAGCATTAATCTAGAGGCCTAGTTTGGTGGGGAAGGTCTAAAAACATCTCTCACCATTAATATACAATTTGAGTGGTGGTTTCAGCTTTGATTTCCCCCTCCTTGGCACGTGAAATACCTATTAATATATGGGTTTGATGAGGAAAATCTAGGGACGTCTTTTACCATTAAGACGAGATCATATTTTGGGCTCAAATATGATCTTCCATTTTCTTTTCCCGAGCATGCAAGGAACCAGATTTGATAGATTAGGGGCAGAAGTGGTTGGTGAGTAAAAGGAAGAGTGATCTACTAGGAGAGGGAGTTGAATGCGGGAGAGGCTCGAAGAGATTTTCCCCAAGGACACGAAAATTTTTTTCGATTAAGTTGGGAATCATGATCGAGATCATGACGAGCACTAGTGCACTCAATGTCTTTGGTTTTGGGGAAAAGGCTCATGTTTTTTTCATGAAAAGGGTTGAAGGTTAGAGGTTGGAGGTTGGAGTGCTAGAGTTTTAGGAGCTAGAAACTAATTTCCTAAGAGGAAGCTTGATAGAGCCCATCTTTCTAAGGGACTATTTGAGAAACTTGTATATCTCTTTTGTGTTAAACGCTATCGTGTCAAGGTGGTTGTGAGTGTACAACCATTGACAAGCTCTGAGATTGTTCTAAAACTTTCCCCTACTGATAATTTTAATCAAATTTGAGTTATTCTGTGTTGACTCTAGCCAATTAGTGCCTGGTTTGTTCAATAATGTCTACAAATAGTTTTAGTCATTCCTGTTGCAATCTTATACTAAATTTTTTGTGAAATCACACAGGATATCGTCCCTATGACAGTTTAATGGTATCTACAATCTCATTCAAAGAAGAGCCTTTATCTTAGATGAGATAAATATATTTAAAATCAATTCACTATCATTTTTTGATAAATATTGTTTGTACGTCTTTGGGTGTACCTTAGGCGTGGTTAAATCAGAAACTATAGTGTTTAATTGGGTCCTCTAATTCGAGCCTTCATGTTAGGGTCTTAAAGATTATGTGAAAACATGCTAATTTGGGCCTCCATTGAAGCACACCTTCTGGTTGAAGGAACGTATTAACATTTCTAAAGATTTTACATTTGTAAAGTTGTTCATTATTATAGTCCCCCAAAGGTCTGGTATAATCAACTTTATCTTGCTTCACCTCCCACCAAATTTCATTCAAAAACAATTAATCATACCCATACTACCCCTGTTTGTCATGAGTGTATATGAATGAAATTTTTACTACCAAAACATGTAGAAACAATCAGGTTTTAATTGTTTTTAGTGGCCTCAACCTTGCTTAGAAAATATCTCCATTATCTAGAGTGACAACTCGTGAGAGTTAGGTTTTGTTGCATTGATCATATTTTATTCAAGGTCTTCTTAATAATTTCACAAGGAAGGACATCTCCATCTCCTCCACAAACAACAAGCTACAAAAGGGTTCTCTCACCTTGGTTGAAAGGCACAACCATAAAGTAGTGAGGATAGATCAAATCCTCTTCAGGGTGCTATCCATTTCTCCACATCTAAGTGACAGAGGGCTAGTTAGATCCCATCCTGGATACAAAATGACTCACTATGATCTATCTATCTCTAATATTTTTCCAAACCTGTGATAGTGCTCATACTTTGAAGGAGAATCAATTTGGGTACCAACACATTTCATTTCACTTCACTTCGTAACTAAGGAAAGAGAAAGAGAAAGGAAGAGAGAGAAACACCATTTTGTCAAAAGTTCTATTTCACACAACAAGTTACACTATAGAGTTTTCAAACAGTTATTTACATGTGTCAAAAGTTTCCTCTGTCATTTGGCATCCCGAAAAGGGTCCTACAACTATCTTTTTACATTTTCCTACTAGTTACAAAAGCATTCAAAATAGGATCAGAGGCTAAGGAACCAATTTCAAAAGTTATCTTTTGATGAGAAAACACACCATGGTCGAATTTCTACGTGTTCACTTGTATACCAAGAGTTTATAGGAAGCGGCAGAATTTAGAATCGGTGAATGCTTTACGATTAGTGACTAATTTTCTGGGGCCATCGGTCATAAATGAGCTAGTTGTTAATGATAAAAAATGAGGTCGAGGGATCAGAATACCATGTCCAAAACTACAATTCGATGGATGAACACGCAATAAAAAACTTCTTACAAGCTTGCCTATATATTGAGAAATCATCGAGTTGATACGTGAGAACTAAAAATAGTATTGAAATGGCGACAAGTTTTCTAGAGAGATAAGTTGTTATTGGTCAAGTTTGACCTTGTCAAAGTGTGACCTAAGCTCAGTAAAATGAATTTTCCAAACTAACTTGAAATGTGATTTTTCCGAATGAAGGTTTGAAGTAATTGTCTAGTAAAATTACTAGAGGTTTGCAAAGGTGGATATTAATTTCTCTATCTATGTTTCAATGGCGGTTCAAAGCAGAAGCCAACTTTTTTGACTTAGCGACTTCATACCACTGCAAAAAAATGAAACATGGCTCCTATAAGGGTGTAAAAAGGTCACAAATTTTCATTCGCAGTTGATCCAAGCATTTAAATTACAACTCATGTTGGTATCTCAATTCATTCTCCTTTTCAAGTCGAGAAACAAGACGGGTTCGACAGGGAGCTTAGAGATAGATAACTCATAGTGTGTTTCGTTTCATAGCTGGGGAGGAGATCTAACTGGCCCTTTATTACTCAGATTTGTGGAAAGATGGATAACACCTTTAAGATGATTTGACCTGTGCTCACTACTTTAGGATGTGCCTCTTCGACCAGGGTGAGAGGAACCTAAGTGTAACCTTTGTTTGATGAAGGAGATGGAGATATCCTTCTTTTGCACAAATTTTATGAAGAGAACCTTGGGAAAATATGGTCAATACTCCATGATTTAACTCTTAAGAGTTGTCACTTCTAAATGATGGAGATACTTTCAACACAAGGCTAAGGTTATTGAAGACATTAAGAAATCCTAATTGTTCTGCATATTTTTGTAAGTAGATTTTGTTCCTTTATTGATACACAAGGCAAATAGGGGTAGTTTAGGATGGATCAATGGTTTTTTCAATGATTTTGGTAGGAGATGAATCGGGATAAAGTTGATTATGCTAGATCTTGAAGGAATTCACAACAATGAACAATTTCAACAATAGAAGGCTTCAAAATAGTTAAGGCTTTCTTTCAACCGAGAAGGTTTGGTTTAATGGAGGCCCGAGATCAACACATTTTCACATAATATTTGAGACTCCAACATGAATGCTTGAATTGAAAGACTCAATTAAACACCAAATTTTACGATTAATCATGCCTAAGTTACACCCAAAGAATTAAAGACAATCTTTATCAACAAATGATCTTGAATTGATTTTAAATTTATTTATTTCATCCAAGATGAAGGCTCTTCTTGAAATGAAATTTCAAATACAATTAGACTGTCATAGGGATGAGATCTCATGTGATTTTAAAAAAAAATCAATGTAATATTGCAATAGGAATGAAAGAAACTATTTGCAGACATTCTAAAACAAAGAATACACAAATTGCTAGAGATGGGACACAAATAAATTTCAAAATTGCTTAGATTCATCAACAGGGGAAAGAATATATAGAAATCTCAGTGCTCATCCATGGCTATACATATGCAACCAACTTGACATGATAGAAAATATAACACAGAAGAAAATAACAAGTTATCTCGGCTTGGTCTCTCAGGAAGATGGATTTCTCAAATTTTCTCTTAAGAATTCAACCTCCAACCATTTGAAAGAGTATTCTCATTGCATTTATTAATTTTTCTCACTCAATTTCCCCTCCAAAAGAGAAGAATATTTGAGGGAAATTTTCTTATTACCAATTTGTTTCAGACATCAACGTTTAACAAATTCAGATCCAAAATCTGCTAGGTGGACCAATTGTGAACTGATCACATTTCTTGCGCCCTCAACTAATGACAAGGATTCCATGCCAAAAATTTTTGGGAGTCCTTTTAATAATTCTGATTCTTTCATGTGAGAAATCCCCTTTTTCATCATTTTCCAGAGACTCTGCACAGCTGGACATGACAGGTAATCTTTTTCTCTCTCGAGGCAACACCTTTTCCATCTTTTACGCCTGCACTTTCATCATTTTATCCCTTTTCCCTCTCTTTCATATTGAATTATGCCCCGTATACTTCTCCTCTAGTAATTCAAGTTTTTACAAGTGCCTGAGAAACTCCAACTTCAAAATATCGACCTTATAAATCCTTGGAATCACAAATTAAGTTCTAAATCCATCAAATAGAACTTTACAGACAGAGATGACAAGGAAATTCATCAAAGAACGATGAAAAATAGTGCGTATTCACGTCTTCAAGAGTCTTGGATTAAAAAAGACAAAAAAATAGGTGAAATGCATAGTAATAATTGATTCTTTGCCTTTTCCACTTTATATCATAGCCATCTACGTGTTTCCTTGGCACAACTACAAAGGAGAAGCATAGAGGCACATCGTAAACAAGTGCGAGCCTTCCATGTACCCTGGGCCCAAGAAAAATACCTTTTGGCCTTTGAAAAGTCTCAATGAAAAAAAGAGCCAACGAAAGCCTCCATGTGTCTCAATGGTGCATTTTGAGATGGTCTCCAAAAGTAGAGACCCCAAACAAGCATGGGCTCAAAACGTGTCTCATTTCAGAAGAATCTGTTTAAAAAGTAGAAGGTTCATCGGAAGGCACCATGTGTCTAGGGTCCGAGATAGTTTACTTTGGTCATTGAAAAGTCCAAGCAAATGGCAGAGTGAGTGGAAGCCTCCAAGTTTCCTCCTGGCATTTCTTTAAAATAAAACTTACAGCTCTATCCCCAAACAGGTGCGGTCCCTCCACATGTCCCATGCCTTTAGAAATTTTCTTCAAAATTCTTAGTATTGGAAGACCTGACTGAACCTTCCACGTGTCTTCATGGTGCAACTTTGAGATGGTGCCCAAGAGTGGAGACCCTGAACAAGCGTGGGCTCACCACGTGTCCCAGGCCTTAGAAAATTGCTTTGAAAATTTTAAGTACACAACGAAGCTAGTGGAATCTTCCACATGTCTCCATATCACAATTGTTAAGGTGGGACCCTAAGGTGGATCCTCAAATGAGCACCAGTCCTCCACGTGTCCATGGCCCACCAAAACTATACCGGCTACATGAAAAATTTGTCTAAGTCTAGGAAAATTAACGAAAAACCTCCACGTATCCCCCTGGTGCAACTCCAAGGTGAAACCAAAAGTTTAATTTTCAAATGAGTGTCATTCATCCACATGGACAAGTTTTGGGTTGAAGTGAGCCTTAGAGTTTTTAAAGTGCCCCGCCGAGCCACATCCAACAAAAAGGGCCACGTTTCCACTGATTTTGGGATGTAAATTTCACAAGGAAAAATACACCCATCAAACTGTAAAATGCAGGAAAATCACCATTTGAGCTTGAAAATGAATCTTTCTTCAAGGAAAGAGAATTTGGAAATGTTATAAGGCTCAAATATGATCTTCTAAGCTATATCCAATCACATTTCCATAGGTATTTGGGACAAAAATGACAGGGACAACAAAATGTGACTGTGGAAAATGGAAAGAAAGGAAAAACCTAAGTTTTACACCCAAGTTATAGACTCTTTCATATGGATAGAGGAACAAAAAAAAACTTATGGAACTTTAATTGATCTTTAACCAAGGAAGGGACTGATCATGGTAACCAAATGGAGGACAGAGTCTTCAAGCGCCAATACGAGGAAATAAAAAACACGACAGAGGATGCAAACTGAGGAATTTCAATGAGAAATTGGGTGAGACTAATTTGAGCACCAACATTGGCTTTGACTCGAGGATGGGCACTCCCTAGGAATGCCACAAGAACAAATATTAGACCAAGTGCCAAAAACAGACCATTGGGAAACAAAGTCAAAGAATAAGCTTGTAAAGCAGAACAACCGTAACCAACTTCCAAATAACGAACCGAGAAACTAGAAAAACCAAGCCACCAAGGACTAGAACAAATAAAAACACAAAATTGGAACGAGAAGAAAGAGCTATACACTATACAAATGGAGTATACCTTGATTATGAGAAATAAATCAAGGAAATGCTTCAAATGCCCGCCATTATAAATAAATTCAAGTACTTCCCTACCTAATTCTTTTAGGAAGAATGTATTTTCACCAATTCAAATATCAATTGAATAAGGGCCCATCAACAATGCTATTCAAATTTACCATGCTTTCCCTTATCTTGATGCCTTTATCCCATAATAGCACCATATCCTCAATGTTGAAAGATCTTGGAGTCACCTTCTTATCAAATAACTTCTTTAACTTTTCCTTCAAATTTACATGCCACTAATGGGAGGCCCTTCTTTCTTCATCCAACTCAATAATGATTGATCTGAGCATCATATGGACCAACTTCTTGATCTTCAATTTGTGGAATAAACTGAAATGAAGAAAATTGCAAATGAAGGGGAAGTAAAGCTTGAGTTCCATATACCAACTCAATTGGGCTCTTACTAGTAGCTCTTTTGATAGTGATTAACGTCAACGTAAACAAAAATTTTATTTGCTCACCCCACTTCCTTTTGTTAAGGTCCAAGGTTCTTCTAAAGATCTTGAACAAGTTTTTATTATTGGACTCACTTGTCCATTTCCTTGAGGATTGTAGTTAGAAGAATATTTCAAAATTATTCCATACTTTTTGCACATTGCTACCAAATTTTTGACACTAAAAATCATGGCATTATCAGCAACAATTTTAGTTGGCACTCCAAATATGCATATGATTTGATTCAATATGAAGTCCATGATAAATTGGTGTGTTTCCTTCTTGGTGGGTATTGCTTCCACCAACTTAGTGAAATAATCGGTGGCTACAAGAATACATTTTTGACTAGTAGTCGAAGGATCAGAAATTTTCCCAATTAAATCCATTCCCCATTGTCTGAATGGGGATTAGACTGACATAGGCTGCAAAGGAAGGGATCCTAAAGCTTTCATTCTTCTAGGAAAATGCTGGCAACTTTCACATTTACTAACAAATAGAGTTGTATCCTTGAAGAGAGTTGGCCACTAATAACCAGCCCTCAATATTTTATGTGTTGTAAGTATTCCAAAAAATGTCCCCACCCTGAGACTCCTCCATGGAGATCAAAAATTATTTTTGGTGCCTCATCTTTAGTAACGCATCTAAAGAGCACTCCCTCAGGTTTCTTCCAAGCTATCCCAAAATCAGTAATGATATACTTCGATTTTTACTCAAATATACAAGGCAAGTATAGATGTACGAGATAAAATATTATATCCTTGTACCATTTAGAGATTACCTACTTTTCAAGGGCATCCACCCTTTCTCCTTCTACTTCATTCACCTCAAAATTTTACAAGTTTCTCTTAGCCATAACCTTAGCTAGGCCCAAACCTCTTACAAATTTCATGGTTTTGATATCCATGTCATACTCCTGCAATTTGTTCCTCCATCTACATCTTTTGCTTGAGACCTCCATCTCTGATAAGATGTCCTTCACCATGGTGTGGGGAACATAAGAAACAACTCTAGAGCTCAAGATATAGGGTCTAAAAACCTTTTTGCTTTTACCAAAGAAAATGCTTGCTTCTCCATGATGGTTTACTTCAACTTAGCTCCTTGTAATTCCTTATTGAAGAAGGCAATTGGTCTCTCGGCCCCTTCATCATCCTTCTGCAACAAAATAGATGCAATGGTGTTTTTTGAAGCAAAAGAAAATACTTGAAAATGCTTATTGTAATTTGAGAATACCAAAACAAGGGCATGCTGTAGTGCTTCTTTGATCCCATTTAAATCTTGAATGGAAACATCTTCCCATTTGATAACTTGGTCCTTCTTTAGCATACTAGTAATGGGGATGGTCAGCTCAGCAAAGTTAGACACAAATCTTCTAATAAATTTTATTTTTCCAAAGAAGGATTGAATTCCCTTATTAGTTCTTGGAATTGGAACGTTTCTGATGGCTTCCACTCTCTCTCGATCTATCATGACCCCTTCTATTGATACAATGTGACCAAAAAGATTTTCCTTTTGCACTCCAAAGTGGCACTTCTTGGGATTCAATGATATGCCATACTACTGTACAAGTTATAAACATATTCTCCACATGTTGCAAGTGATCATTTCTGTTTTGGAAAACACGGTTACACCATCTTGATAAACAATAATGAAATCATTGATATAACTAACAAATTCTACATCCATTGCTCTTTGGAAATTTTCTCAATGATCATTAAGACAAAAGAAATCCCGACATAGACATAAGTTCCCCAAGGAGTAGTAAAGGAAGCCTTTATTCTTTTTGAATCCTTCATGACAACTTGATTATAGCCAGAGAAACCATCAAGAGTATATAACAATTTAGAACCAGTTACTAATTGTATCATATTCTCCATGTTTGGTAGGGGGTAATTATCTTTCACTTTCGATGATTTATTTAGGTTCTTGAAGTCTACGCATAGCTTTATGTCACCATAATTTTTCTTGAAAGGCAATCGGTTTGCAACCCAAGATGAATACCTAGTGGGCTAAATGATACCTCCATCCCTCAAATTTTGTATTTCTTCTTACATCTTCAAAGAAATGATCGGATTGATGGGTCTATGTTTTTTCCTTAAAGGCTTGGCATTAGATCCAAGAGGAATCTCATGTTGGAATAAATCTTCCCTATATGAAGTCAACTCAGAGTAAGACCAAGCTAGGTAGTCTTGATATTTATTCAGCAATTGAATATAGGACTTCTTCTCTTCCTTGTTGAGATTGCTTCCTAACTAGATTTTACATGGATTTTCCTTTATTCCCAGGTCATTCTCTTCCACATCTCTTGAATACAACATACTCCTTTTAATAATGCAATCAGAATTATCAAAGTTCGATTCAGTGCCACCAAACCTCTGGGAATCATGGTTATCATCATTTAGATGATGTATTTGCCAAGTAATGTTTCCTTTCCTTTAGTAACACACACCATTGGTTCCCAATCTATATTTTGGTCAGAAAATGCACCTTGGTTCTCTGTAAACTGTTTCACCTAGGCATCATCATCAAACGCTTTCCAATTTTTAATGTTATCGAGACAGATGGTCTTGTTAGTATTTCAACATTGTATGAATCCCAAATCTAGATCCTAGCACTACTAAATTATCTGCAACAACATTAAAATTTCTATCATGGTGCATGATATTAAAAGAGTCAAACATTTCAATCAGATCCTAGACTGCATGCTTGTATTGTTTCATTCTTTGAATTTTAGTAGAATACAATTATCAAATTTTCTTGACAATCAATTGAATCCCCTTTGACAATGATATCCTTTATATCATATTTCCATTCAATTCTCAAGCCTAATAATAATACTTCATATTTAGAAATGTTGTTAGTGCATTTAAAGTTAAGTTTGAAATAAAATACAATCTCTTATTGTCTGGAGAAATCAAAACAATGCTAGCACCATTTCGAACTTGGAATAGGCTCCATCAAATAACAAAGTCCAAGATAAACCCACTTGTTCAAGACATTTACACTGATAAATCTTATGCTCCTTTCCATCAATAAACCCCACAAAGTTATCTTCATCTACATCATCATACAACACTTCATAAGAAGCATTATTTGGATCTTCAATGAGGTGCAAAATATTTTTCTCTCCATATAGCTTTACAAGGCTACCTTCAATTGGAATGGTAGAAAAATACATATCCATCTCGAACACTTCAAACAAAACTTGTAGCCCACTTTCTTGATAGTAGCATGCCCCATTTGGCGGGAAATCATTAATAAAAACATCAAGTTTCGGGTTCTTACGGATAAGCAACAAGTTGTCCACCAAAACTTTCACACACCCTATAACTGGGACCTCTCTAGAATACATTGCAATACACTTTCCATAGGCTTGTCACTTTAATGTTCAATTCATTAATGAATTCTAAAGGCATAACATTGAATGATGCTCTAGAATCAAACATAAAATTGTGCATTAGTCTATATTTAATAATCAGTTTTGTAAAAAATGGATAAACATTTAACTAAGACTCAACTAAAGATGTTCCCAAGTAGACTTCAGGTGGTTCACCTATATCCTCTAATGTTGGTGGTTTTTCTAGGTCTGCAATGGTTGAAGGAGGAGTTTTTACATTATTTATATTTCTTCCTTGGGCACTCCTATCTTCCTCCAATCCCAAATACTCAAAATCCCTCTTCTTATGCTCAGGAATCCTAAGCAGTTCCACAATTGGGACAAAAATATTGATTTGACTCAAGACTTGGGCAATGTCATAGGGAATGTATTTGGGAAAAGTAGCATTTGGAGAAAGATTGAAAAGCTCATCAGATGGCACAAGGTTTTTAACATTTTGGGCATGGGTGGGCACACAGTTCTACTTGAGACAACAGGCCTTTTCTAGATGCATATTTCTTTGGAGTCTCTTTTAGGACATTGGTGAGAAATGGGGTCTTTGGTTTGGCTTGAGGCCCCGCCCTTTTGACAAATTTACTTCTTGTGTTATACTCTTTTAATTAGGCCACAACATTATTCATTAGTAGTTGTCTATCCTCTTCTGATGGGATTCCTCCATTGTACTTCTTAGTCATTAGAGATATTAGGTACTCAAAATCATTATTCGAAGTACAAATGCTTATACCATATCTATTTCTAAGGCATGAGAGGTAGGAAGAAGATGTACTGGTGAATGAAGTACCAAATACTTGTAGCATTTCTTGCACTTATTAACTCGGTTGAAGTTTGTTCTTATTTTGAGCTTGTAGAGCAGTCCACCATGCATGCATCATCATCAAGGTTTTCATCATTATCAACTTATTAAACTTGTTGATCTACTTAACATGGCATGTGGGGTAAGTAGAATCTGTCACACCAATCCATTTGATTTGTCTCTTTAACAACAACAACTCTGGCATTTAGAGCATAAGGCACTACTTTATTCTCCTTAGCTTGAGGTTGTCTAGCTCTCATGGGTCCTTTACCTCTTTCATTAGACCTTTGATCATTTCTAGAATGATTTGCAAGTTTTTCTTGTCCTTGTTGCCTATGCTGACCCTGAGAAGCTTGTCCAATTCCTTTTCGCCTGAATAGCTTCTAAGAGATTTATTTGACAGCCTCGGCCAAAGTCCTTACAACTTCCTCAAAATACACAACCCTACTTGATTAAGGTTTCTTAGGGTTGATCATTTTAACACCCTCCCTCTTAGGAGGTTCTCCAACAACTTTAATGTTTTTCTCAATTTGCAGATCCATGGTAAAGTCCAGCCTCAAATTCCTAGGGTTCTTATCCTCAAATAGTAAGTAAATTTCTTATGAAATACATTTAAATAATTTATCAGACATGATTCATCACATGGCCTCAAATTAACAGAATTCTTCTCAATGTTTTGTTAAATATAGTTTTGAAATCATGCACCGATTCATTATGATTATTTGTCATATTTTCAAACTCGATAAAAGAAACCTAGGGTTTGTTTTATTACTATCCCGCATCCTAAAAGCATTATTCTTCTCTGTCACGAGTAAATGGAATTATCTCGGCACAAATTTATACTAGTCCCTTGCATCTTCTTCTAGAGTATGGATAAATGAATTAATGTATACATCCTCACACTATATTTCAAAGTCCTCCATCATATTGACAAAGATTTTCAAGTGCTAATTACCGTTATTGCGTTATTTCCTTGAAACTTAGGCAATCTATTTATTACATCCTAAGGCACAACATTTGGATAGTCATCCATACCTCTAAAACTGAATGGACCAAAAGTATTAATGACAAATGGAGGTCTAGGTGGAGGATGAGCAATATTATTACGAGGAGGTGATCTTACGGGAGAAACATAATGATGATGAGTGATGGGTATGTGTGGTCTTTGTAGTATATATGAATGACCCTCTAAAGATGGAGAACTCAATTCAACAAAGAGACTACCCGCTTTAGAAGTACTTGAGGAAGTATTGCAATCTTCAATCACATGTTGATCAATTTCACCAATGGATATCTCTTTTCTTGATGATTGATCTCCAATGCCTTCCAAATTGTTCTTCCTTCGAATCAGATTTCCAATCTCTTGAAACAACCTTCTACTAGGGTCCTTGATGAAGAAAGATATTCTTCCTTCCATCTTTGTAGATATTAATGAAAAATCTCACTTGATATATGTTAAGACATTGTTATTTATAAATAATTTAAACAACACGAAGTTCCCACTAAGGATTTTCACCTTAGTTTTTGCAAATGCACTATGAAAGACCTATCAAATGTCTGTTAATACTATATTCATGCAAAGCTTACAAGATCTACTCTTCTTTTACCCAAATTTATCAATGATGATACAAATCTTAGTGTAATAACTGTATAAGCTAGAAATATTGCACTCAGAACTCACAAATTTGAACAATTCTTACAGATCTGAACAAATAATGATATTTCAACAATGTATTTACACTTTAAAATCTATAAAAAGAATTACTAGGGTTTGTACACATACACCTTTGTTCAAATACTTCAAAGAGTCCCTGGCAGTGGTGCCACGAGTGTTGGTATCCAAATTCATTCTCCTTTTCAATCCAAGAAGCAACACAGGTTTGACGGGAAGCTTAGAGACAGATAGATCTAACAGGACCTTTGTTATTCAAATTTGTGGAGAGATGGATACCACCTTTAAGAGGATTTTACCTATCCTCATTACTTTAGGTCGTGCCTCTTTGACCAGGGTGAGAGGAATCTTAGTGTAACCTATGTTTGGTGAAGGAGATGGATTTATCCTTCTTTTGTACAAATTCTAGGAAGATAACCTTGGGAAAATACGTTCAATACTCCATGATTTAACTCTTAAGAGTTGTCCCTTCTAAACAGTGGAGATTATTTCAACACAAGGCTAAGGTTACTTAAGACATTAAGAAATCCTGATTTTTCTACATATTTTTGCAAGTAGATTTTGTTCCTTTGTTGATACATAGGAAAAATAGGGGTAGTTCAGGATGGATAAATGGTTTCTCAATGATTTTGGTAGGAGATGAAGTAGGATAAATTTTATTATAATAGATATTCAGAGGGACTTCACAACAATGAAAAAATTCAACAACCAAAAGCTTCAGAACAATTAAGACGTTCCTTCAACCAGAAGTTTTTCTTTGATGGAGGCATAGATTGGCACATTTTCACATAATCTTTGATACTCCAACATGAAGGATTGAATTGAAAGACTAAATTAATCACCAATTTTTCTTATCAATCATGCCCAAGGTACACCCGAAGACTTACAAACAATCTTTATCAATAAATGACAAAGTGAATTGATTTTAAATTTGTTTATTTCATCTAAGAGGAAGGATCTTCTTGAAATGAAATTGCAAATACCATTAGACTATCATAGGGACAAGATCCTATGTGATTTTATAAAAATTTCAATGTAAGATTGTAATAGGAATGAAAGAAACTATTTACAAACATTCTGAAACAAAGCAAACACAAATTACTAGAGATTGGACACAAATTAATTTCAAAATTGCTTAGATTCATCAGTAAGGGAAAGCTTCCAAAGAAATCTCAGTGCTCGTCAATGGCTATACATATGCAACCAAATTGACATGATATAAAATCTAACATAGAAGAAAATAACAGGTTATCTTTGCTTGGTCTCTTCAGAAGACGAATATCTTAAATTTTCTCTTACCAATTCAACCTCCAACCATTTGAAAGAGTATTCTCATTGCTTTTATATGATTTTACTCACTCAATTTTCCCCCAAAGGAGAAGAATATTTGAGGAAATTTTTCTTGTTGCCAATTTGTTTGAGACAATGACGTTTACCAAACTCGGATCCAAAATTTTCCGGGAGGACCAATTGTTAAATGATCACATTTCTTAGGCCCCACTAATCACTAGGATGCCATGCCACAAGTTTTCAAGAGTCCTTTTAATCATTCTCGATTATGTCATGTGAGAAATCCCCTTTTTAATCATTTTTCGTAGATCTGCACAATCGGAAATGATAGGTAACCTTTTTCTCTCTCGAGGAAACACCTTTTCGATATTTTGTGTCTCGCACTTTCAACATTTTATCCCTTTTCCCTCTGTTTCATCCGTAATTCTACCGCACTTCCATCTCCTCTCGTAATTACCATTTTTTCAAGTGCCACGAGCAACTCCAACTTCAAAATATCGACCGTAAAAATCCTTAGACTCACCAATTAATTTCCAGATCCATCAAATGGCACTTTATAGACAGATGTGACAAGGAAATTCATAAAAGCATGATGAAAAATAGTCTCAGTATTCGTGTCTCCAAGAGTCTTGGAGTAAAAATGGAGGAAAAATAGGTGAAATTCATAGAAACTACATATTCTACCCCTTTTCCACTTTATATCACAGTCATCCACGTGTTTCCTTGGCATAACTACAAAGGAGAAGCACAGAGGTAAGTCCCAAACATGAGCGAGCCTTCCACTTACCATAGGCCCAAGAAAAACACCTTTTGGCCTTTGAAAAGTCTTGGTGAGAAAAGGAGCCAAAAAAAGCCTCCATGTGTCTCAATGGAACATTTTGAGATGGTCCTCAAAATTAGAGACCCCAAACAAGTGCGGGCTCAACACATGTCTTAGTCTGACAGAGTTTGTTTAAAAATTTGAAGGTTCAGTGGAAGGCACCATGTGTCTACAGTATGAGATAGTTTCCTTTGTCTGTTGAAAATTCCAAGCAAAGGGTAGAGTGAGCGGAAGACTCAAAGTGTCCTCTTGGAAATTATTCAAAATAAAACTTAGGGGTTGGTCCCCAAACATGCGCGGTCCCTCCACGTGTCCCATGCCTTTATAAAGTTTCTTGAAAAGTCTAAGTATGGGAAGAAGTGACAGAAGCCTCCATGTGTCTTCATGGTTCGACACTAAGATGGTACCCAAGAGTGGAGACCATGAACAAGCACAAGCTCACCACATGTCCCAAGGCTTATAAAATTGCTTTGAAAATTTTAAGTACAAAGCGGAGCAGAGGAAGACTCCACATGTCTCCTTGTCGCAATTTTTAAGGTGGGACCTTGAGGTGGATCCTCAAATGAGCGCCTTACCTCAACATTTCCATGGCCCACCAAAAATGTACAAACCGCATGAAAAATTTGTCTAAGTTTGGAAAAATTGGCGGAAACTTCGACGTCTCTCCTCTTTGCAACTCCAAGGCCAAACCAAAATGTGGATTTTCCAATGAGCGTCGTTCTTCCACGTGGAAATTTTTTTGGTTGAAGTGAACCTTAGAGTTTTTAAAGTTCCCCACCGAGCAACATCCAACCAAAAAGGGTCATGTTTCCTCCGATGCTTTGAGATGTAAATTTGACTAGAAAAATACACCCGTTAAATCGTAAAATGCAGGAAAATCACCATTTGATCCCGGAAATGAATATTTCTTTAAGGATAGAGAATTTGAAAATGTTAGAAGTCTCAAATATGATCTTTTGAGTTACATCCAATCACATTTCCACAGATATTAGGGAAAAAATGACATGGACAGTAAAACATGGTGTGGAAAACATAAAGAAAGGAAAAACCCAAGATTTACGCCCAAGTTCTGAGAATATTTAATATGGATCGAGGAATGAAAAACAAATTCCAGACCTTTAAGTGATCCTCGACCAAGGAAGGGACTGATCATGGCAACCAAATGGAGGATAGAGTTTTCACGCACCAATATGGGGAAATAGAACACATGATGGAGGCCGCAAACTAAGGAATTTAAATGAAAAATTGGGCGAGACTAATTTGAGCACCAACACCTCACATAAAAAGGTATGTGAAGGAATCTTAACCACCCTTTTCTATATTTACAAAGGTTACTTTGTGACTCCCCTAGAAATTGAAATTTATCTAATTAAAATAGGAGATGGTCAACATATTTACCAGAAGTCAACCTCAACTTGTCAATAAAATAATATTGTAGTGATCTAATTTTGTCGTGTAGTTTTCGAATCACCTCAAAATGAGGGTTGAAGTTTATGGTTTACAAAAATGGTTATTTTGATTGTGTGAGTTACGATACGAAATTTTATTATTTTGGAACAATTATTTATAAAACAATTAAATAAATGAAAATCCTAAGCTCTCAAAATTATATTTCATTGGAAAAGAAAAACTAAAGGACAAAAATTATGAAATATAAGGAGAGATGAACCATACTTGGAGGTAAGAAGCGATTCAAACCCATGGGATTCAGTTCAAAGCATCTCACTTGGGCATTTTTTCAAATTGTTCACGAGCATCCACCACTCCATCATTTTGCATACATGTCTATCATATCATTTAAAACTACACATCCGAAGCCATTCCACTACTTTTTATACTTTTAAGGATGTATGTACTTTGTTCCACAACTCAGATCTTGCATAGGATGGGAGATGCTAGGAAGGGTTATGGAATCTAGATTTAGATCTTCTAGTTACAATTTCTCAAAAGTTTCTAAAGCATTTTCAACAAACCCATTTTTTGCATATCCTATCGTCCAAGCAATGTGAATGCATATTTCTCCAAGAATTTTGTCAAACATTTCACATGGTTTTTACATACATATCTACCAGGGCACTTGCATCTAATTTTTTTTTGACAAAATTATCTTCTCCATAATGCTTTGGTGGATTCCCATACCTGTTTCCAAAGCTACAACTATTTTGGCATTGATTGTGTGTGTATGCTAGAAATCGTGGAACTAATCAGGTTGGACACTGTTGCATATGGTGAAACAAGGTTGTTTTAAAAACCTATTTTGTGCACATACTGCAATCATTTCCATCCATGAGGCCACATCTCGATGGGAACTTTATCAAATAGTTCACATGCCAAGTATATGCTCCCACATTTTGCATCCATGACTACCATATCATTTTACAACTACAATATCTGAAAAAATTCCTCTATCTTCTCCTTCTTTTCAACATAAAACAACATAATAACAGCTAATAAAGGACCCCTTTCCTATCAGAGACAATGGAACCTCCTTTAGACATAGATATAAATCTAGATCGGTTAATTCACACATAGATAATGAGAAGATATTACAGTTAAATATTTATCTTGACGTGCAAGGATGTTCTAACCAATAACAAGAATGATTTTAGGATGGCTTTTGCAAGATCTCCTCTTTTGCATAGACACCCTACATTCTCTCTCATGGAAACCATCCAATTTCTGCTAATTTACAATGTTAACTTGGGTTTCAGCCAGGTCAATGCCTTGGATCTCAAAATAAAGTTCTTGTATTATTATGCAAGGAAATGATGGTGTGTAGGAAGCTTAGGAAAAGTCAATATCCCACCTACTAAGGCTAACAACTCTGATCTTCCTCCTGACACACGTCATTTTCCTATCTATTCTCACCAAAACCACTTCACCCACCAGCCCACACAAATTCCATCCTTTTATTTATTTATTTATTTTATTTTTTAAAAATTTTATTTTAGTAATGTGTTGGGTACTACATTTCCCTCCCCTTATAAGAGCATCATCCTCGATGTGACACAATGCCAAGGTTAGAATAGGGTACTCATAAGAAAGGAGGAACAATTTGTGACTCATGTCACCAATGACAAGATACTTGTTGCTAAAGCGTGACTGCAAGGAAAATGAAAAGGTTTGACAAGTTCTTAATGTTTTGTGAAGATTGAGAGTTTTCAATTTACATTATTACCTATTTATTCTTTTCCCATAACCGTATTTATCAATCTCAATCTCTTAATATTTCATTGTTTTAAAATTTTAGTTTATTTATTTTTCTTTGTGGGTGCCCAAAAGAAACTAACATCACAATACCACATAAGAGCTAAACAAAACACTAATGGTTCACAAGACATATGTCTACATACTTTCACGATTATATCACATCACAAGAACTCAACCAAAGTATGGAAAGAACATACATAGCCCTTGCAACATAGTACTTATCACACATGCACCTGACACAAATGCACTCATAACATAAGTAGACTACAACAACATGGAATTCCCAACATGTACACATATGAAGGTTTCACAAAAATTCAGACCATAACTATAGCTACATAGTGTCAAGATGGAAACAATGTCACAAGACATAAACTAGAATCTCAAGAGTACACATAAAGTCATAATACTAACACCATACACCTCCCAAAACATCACAAAAAACTCCATATACCTCCCAAAGCATCACCAACAACTACATTAAAAAAAATCCAAGTGCACTAATCACACACACACACACAAGTCTCTTATGCCTCCCTCAAGTCTCTTATGTCTCCCTCAAAGAATCACAAAAAAATACATATACCTCCAGAGAATCAAGTGCAACTCCATATACCTCCCAAACCATCAATCACACCCACACAAATCTCTTACACCTCCCCCAAGTCTCTTATTCCTCCCTCAAGTCTCTTATGCCTCCCTCAAGTGTCTCTTATGCCTCCCTCAAGTAATAAAATAAAGATAAGTTTTCCTTTTTTCTCCCCAAAAGAGGTCAGTCATCCTATGGCCCTAGGTGCATAGAGTCCAGATACCTCTAACCCAAGTGACATAATAAAAGTGGTTCAACAAGCCACTAGTTATCTGTAACTCCTAGGGGCATACCCCATAGAACGAAGCAGGTCCATAGGTACCACCACTCCATGGTGAATCTGATGACCCTATTCCAACACATTACGATATTAGAACCAACATAACAATCCATATCAAATGCCAAGTGGCAATAATCCCAAGCCTTGGGCTAGGCTATAAATATTTTAAACTTGATACATAATTTAAAACTAAGAAAAGCAAATGGCTAATTAGCCATGGTTAGTACAAAATCCAAATGTTAGTGCAACAACCAAATAAATGCCCAAAATATAAGAACATGTCAGTCAAGAAAATTGTTGGTTCTAGCAAGAAAAGGGAAAGTGTTTGATTTACAAATAAAATACATGTATAGAAATAACACATTATGATAACTATATGGCCTTATACAACCACCAAGGGGGGGTACTCAACGGGTTGCTGGAACTTAGAAACATCGAGCCTTAGCTCATAAATAATCACATATCATAAATAATACAACTCATCATCATCTCTATCTAAATCATCCCTCCACCACTTTGACAAGGCTCAACATTGTCAAAATCACATAGGTTGAATCCATACGATAACCATATCGGGAGAGATAAATGAGTACAAGTCACCATCTACTGAGCTTAAGGTGTCTTTGAAACACAATATGCATGACACCCGTTGAGCAAGTGCCACACATACCAAATGAACAAAAGTGGGTTTTCAACCTATATAAGGATCCACTTCCTATCTCATACTCATTTTGAGTGACTGGTCAACGGTACACATTTCCTCACTCCAAACATACACCTTTTACCGATTTCCTTAGGGTTCGGTTAGTGTAGGGTCCACAACATAACACATAACTACATCACTAACACAATGGTGATTCACACAAATTAACCATAATGTCTTACGCATGGTATATATATAGGGTATAACACAATCATTACTTTTATGGTTACGATACATCACATTACCACATTCTACACCCAAAGTGCAATCATTGTACATTAGGGATCATACACCCACCATATGCCCCTAAATCACGACATGAACCATCACATTTTTTTTCATGAATTATACGTATGAGGAACACAATGTATAACCTTACAACATATAGTCAATTCCAATTACAACATGGTGACACACATGATTTATCACAACACGGTGATGACATCATGATAAAATCCAATTCACTTTACAACAATTTTTCATGCAATACCTCAATACACCTTCATATCACATAATGCCAAAATGCTCCAATACTCGCAATCCACAATAACATTCTTTTTCACACACAATAAGGTGGTACATCACACATGAATTCCTCATTGAATCAATGAAAAAAATAGATTGAATACTCTCATCACAAGCACATCAACATGATAACAATACACACTAAGTGACATACAACAACATGTGTGTTCAAAATATCACAATTATGACATAGTTCACATCATGCTTATATCACATTACTCTTCCAATATCCACCACCATCATGCAACACCATCACAACTCCAATTTTCCCCTAGAGGTTCGAGAGCATGAACCTCTACTCTGATACCAAATGTAATGCCCACATTTTTACACACAAATAAAATAGTAAAATACTAGGATAATTTTTTTTGACTTACATTGCTCACTACACAATGCCACAAAGGCTCCAAGTAAGGAAAACTCAATAACACATACGACACTTACATAAGTCATCGAATCACATAGACACATGAAACACCATATACATTTCAATGCCACACTTTCCCCAATGAATGAATGCTAGCAATAACCAAACCACAAGAAAAGGGACTCAAGGATTTGACAAACCCACAACACATCATTTACCATGATTACATCATTAGTTATGATTAACATTCCAAGAACATTTTTATACAAGTATAAATTTTATCCCTTTTTCCACATACATATTTCGTAATTTCATTCCACATTCAACTTATAATTGTGTGACCATTTAAGTTTTCTCTTTATCCCTTTCAACAATATCCATAACTTACATAATTAATTTCCATATTTCAAATTACATACAAAGTTCCTAATTCTCTCATTCTTATGCTAAAGGTTTGTTTCTCAAAATATGTTTAGTTGACATTTAATTTTACCCTCATTAAGAAAGGGGACCAACCATAAGTTGTCAAGGGATAAATAATATGATTTAAAGGAGGTGAAGGTTCAAGTTTCTCTTTCCTATAAACTTCCTTCCATTCGAAGCACATTTTTTCTCATACTATGGTTGTTTTAGTTCCAAATTTAGTTTGATTCAATTAAGCATTTACATGACATAATTTTATTTTATTTTATTTTTAGTGGACTCTATATTGGCTCAAATGCCTAGTCCCACCAAGAAAAATTTGTATCCATTCTTATCAAAATTTCAATGCCTAAATCATCCATAAGGACTTCAAGTGAATTTTTGTTCCTAAACCATTATCACACATACTATTGTTTCTCATTTCATTTACAATGTTTGCTAGGTCTCTTTTTTTTTTTGTCACTTTATAACATAAAGAGTTACGAAAGTACTTATTTACCATTTTGAATAAGTATATGATTGGAAGAATTATAACTACACACGAATCCCAAGTTAACCTCCTAATCAACTGAGGTTTGGTTTAATTCCAATTGCACCTAAGGATCTACACCTCAACTATATATGAGTTTAAGGAAAGAGGACATATTTATGCTAAACCACCTTCAAGAAAAGACCAAGGTGATATGTTGATAGAAACCAAGGTAACACATTTAACTGAGAGGAATTAAGGAGTTCATTAACAAGATTTTAAGACCTAGAACAAGTATTTCATGATCTCCAATTATGTCATCTGGATCCAATAGGGACTTCATTTATTGATGAAGTTAATTTTCTAGATCTAATCATGTAAAACCTCGCAATCCAAAAGGATACTAAGGGATTATTAGTTCTACTTACCCCACAGATGGTAAGGTTACACTACATAGTTATTGCTTCGAACAAGGACTCATAAGATGACTTCCAAGGTGGTCTTCACCACTCAACATGGTGTCGGGCCGAAGAGAGGACATTTCCCTCGTGGTTACCAAAACTAGAAGGAAATGACATACTTAAGATAAATTTGTACCTGAATTCCTAAAATATGGGTTCATGACAATGTTGCTAAACATAACAAACTATGAAGGTAAACTTCAACTAGGGGTTTTATTTACCTAACCTAGGAGGTGCCATCGAGTACAAGTTTAAGTTCATTTCTATGGTTTCAATTTCTTTTTCCTACGCTATGAAGGATCACACACATGAAGACATGTTATGCACAAATCTTATACTAGGGTTGTGTGTTTCGATTAAATCTCTTTATTACATTTACAAGGTAAGAATACAACACAATAATTAATTAATCATTTATTGAACATGAAAAATGAAAATGCCCAAGATATTAAATTCAAATTCATTTACAGTAATATATATATCAAACCTTTTACCATACGTAACTATGAATCAAATTAAACCTCTGATTAAATGCACATTTCCTAAGATATCCCTAAAACTAGCATCTCATACATATTAGAAAATTTCAAATATAATTTTCTATAAACATGAGACTACATTATACATATATTCATTTTACAATGACCTATATAAATTACAATAATAAATAATGAATTACACATCGCATTTTCGCCATCTTTCTTGCATCCTGCAAAACCATGTGAGCATGAAATCAATGATAAATCATTGGCATGGAATCCACCCTAATCTAACATAATTAATGTCTTTAGTTTCCCATTTACATATAATAATAATTATAATTTGCATTCGAAAGAAAAGGTTTAGAAACATGTATTCATTTCATTTCATTTCACTTCATTTTGTAACCAAGGAGAGAAAGAGAAAGGAAGAGAGAGAAACACCATTTTGTCAAAAGTTCTATTTCACACAACAAGTTACACTATAGAGTTTTCAAACATAGTTATTTACATGTCAAAAAAAGTTTCCATGGTGGTTTGGCAACTTGACAAGGGGTCCTACAACTTTATTTTTTACATTTTCCTGCTAGCTACAAAAACGTTCAAATCTAGACTCAGAGGCTAAGAAACCACTTTCAAATGTTGTCTTCCGATGAGAAAACACACCATGGTTAAATTTCTACGTGTCCCACTTATATACCAAGAATTCATAGGAACTGATGGATTTTGAACATGTGAATGTTTACAATTAGTACTAGTTTTTCTAGGGCCATCGGTCATAATTGGCCTAGTTGGAAATGATCAAAAGTTAGCTCGAGGGCTAGAAAACCACATCCAAAACTAACGTTAGATGGATGAATTGCAATGATAAATTTCTTACAAGTTCCCCTATATATGGATAATTCATTAGAGTCGATGGAACTGAGAACTAGAAAATATTTTTCAAATGGTGACAGGTTTTCTAGAGCCACTAGTCATAATTGGTCTAGTTTGACCTAGTCAAACTGTGACTGAGGCCTATAAAATGCCTTTTCAAACTAACTTAAAATGTGATTTTTCCCCAAACTGAAGGTTTTAAGTAATTATCTAGTAAAATTACTAGAGGTTTACGAAGGCGGATAATAATTTCTCTATCCAGGTTTCAAATGGTGGTTCAAAATGAAAGCCAACTTTTTTAGATTTAGGAACTTCCTAAAAGTACAAAAATGAAATAGGGCTCCTATGAAAGGGCACAAAAAGGTCAAAAGTGTTCATTCGAGGTCGATCCAATGATTGAAATCTACACCTCACATAACAAGGTACGTGAAGGAAGCTTAAGCTCCCTTTTTTTGAGTCTACAAAGGTTACTTTTTCTCCCGCAAGAAATTGAAATTTATCTAATTAAACCACAAATAGAGATGGTCAACATATTTACCTACTAACAAGTCAACCTTGAACTTGTCAATGAGTTAACATAAATATTGTAGTGATCTAGTTTGGTGTTTTAGGTAGTTTAACACTAATTGTTCAAAATGAGGGTTGAAGTTTATGGTGAATAAATAATGGTTATTTTTACTATGTGAGTTATGATACAACATTTTATTTTTAAGCAACAAGTAATTATAAAACAATTAAATATATGATAATCCTAAGCTCTTAAAATTATATTTCCTTTGCAAATTAGAAAAATGGGCTAAAGTACAAGAAAATTGAAAAATAAGCAAGATATAACCATGCTCTAACATTATCAAAGAAGGTATGCCCATATGGTCAAACCCACGGGATCAATCACATCTCACTTAGGCATTTATTCAAATAGTTCATGAGGGCATCCACACTACACCATTTTGCATTTTATCATAAAATTTGCAACTACACATCTATTTCCCATTCCTCTCTCTCTTTATACTTTATTAAGGATGTCCATACTTCATTTCCACAACTTGCATCTAGCACTATAGGATGGGAGATGGAAGGAGGTTATGGAATTTGTGAAGTGAGGATAAAAATCTGTAAATTACATTTTCTTGAAAGTTTCTAAAGCCTTTTCAACAAACCCATTTTTGCATATCCTGCAGTCCAAGAATTCCATGAATGCACATTTCTTCAAGTATTTTGTCAAACATTTCACATGGTTTGTTCTTGCTTCCATTTTTTTTACATACATATCTACTAGGGCACTTGCAACTAATTTTTTTGACAAAAGTCTCTTCTCCATAATAAATTTTGTGGATTCCCATACCCTCTTTCCAAAGCTACAACTATTTTGGCACTGGCTATGTGTGTATGCTAGAAATCGTGGAACTAATATGGTTGGACACCTGTTCGTTGCATATGGTGAAACAAGGTTGTTTTAACAAACCTATTTTGTGCACATACTGCAATAATTTCCATCCGTGAGGCCACATCTCAATGGGAACTCTGTCAAATAGTTCACATGCCAAGTATATGCTCCCACGTTTTGCATCCATGACTGCCAGATCATTTTACAACTACAATATATGAAAAATTCCTCTATCTTCTCCTTCTTTTCTGCATACAACAACATAATAACAGCTAACAGAGGACCCCCTTTCCTATCAGAGACAATGGAACCTACTTCAGACACATATATAAATCCAGATCGGTTAATTCACACATAGACAATGAGAAGATATTACAGTTACAAATTTATCTTGACATGTAGGGTTGTTCTAACCAATAACAAGAATGATTTTGGGTCGGATTTTGCAAGATCTCCTCTTTTGCAGAGACACCCTACATTCTCTCTCACAAAACCATCCAATTTCTACTAATTTACAATGTTAAATTGGCTTTCAGCCAGGTCAATGCCTTGGATCTCAAAATAAAGTTCTTGTATTATTATGCAAGGAAATGACGCGTGTGTAGGAAGCTTAGGACAACTCAGTATCCCACCTGCTAAGGCTGACAACTCTGATCTTCCTCCTAACACACGTCATTTTCTATTCTATTCTCACCAAAAGCACTTCACCAACAAGACCACGCAAATTCTAGCCTTTTATATATATATATATATAATTTTATTTCGTGGCCTTGAGGTCACCGTGGTGAACATAAAACAAATATTTACAGAAAGCAGGGATATCAACAGTCTTCGCGGGGATAGGCACCGCAAGAGCAATGTATGACACAAATACATCCACAGATAGGAGGAAATGGGCGGTGCAGAAAATATAACAAAAGTAGTGTTGTCAAAGATTTTGAGAAAACGGTAGTCACGCCTCCGGATAATTATTAATACCAAATAAAATGTGTTTCCCGTGTGGTGGATCCCATAATAAGAACCTCTAAAATGTCATGGAGGTTTAAATAAAAACAAAATAGATTCGTGGAGTGGGTGTAAAATTTTTATTCTTATACCTAGTTTGTATCCAAATATATATTCAACGATTATTTACAGTTATTTTTTTCCTATAACTATAAGGATCCGATCGTGAACTAATTTATCATTTTGGTACAATAGACAAATTTTTGTAAGTTTTGAAGATTTTGTTAATTTATCTAGTTAATATCAAGTTTTTTTACACTTTTGGAGATGTTATGCATAGAATGATCAATACATCAACATTTCTATTGTCTTCTATGCTATAATATCCACATAACATTTGAGAAAACTCATGAACATTCATATAATTTTAAAAGAGAGATGCACAATTTTGGAATATAACATCACCTTACAACATTTCTGATGCAAAGAAGCTTGAAATTTCAAGTTATGATGAAATTAGACGGTAATATCATTGGTCCAATGGAGATCATAAAAGGTAGTGGTTTATTAAAAAGTGAGAGTACTTGTTGTAAGTGAGTTGATATTGATCATTAGGGCTTAGGTTATATTTTAGAAGTTCATGGAGGATATATTCAAATGGACTGCTTCAAAACATAAAAATATTTGTCTAATTTGGGCCATAAGTGATAGATGTAGATAGAGGATTTCCATCATAGTCAAGAAAGTGATGGAAATATGCTAAATGGGTGTGAATATTTTGAATTTCTCATGGAGGAGTATGTGAAGATGTTGTAGCTAAGTGGAAATGGAAGAAGTTGAACAAATAGAGTTTTGATATAATTAGGGACAATTTTAACTAATCCGCATGGAAAGTATTTAAAGAAATGGTGGCAAATTTAGTTTGAACCAAAATTACAGGATGTCAAATTGTCTCGCAATTAGTGGTCTTGACATAGATAGAAAAGAATATTGTTCCTTAAATAAGTTGTGGATGTAATGGTGAATGGATGAAAAATTGTAGTAAATTTAGAATTTTTTGATGAATAGAATTTGTTTGGGAATTTATGTTTTATTATTTTATAAA
The DNA here is from genome assembly GCA_018340775.1 of Taxus wallichiana var. yunnanensis. NCBI lineage: Eukaryota > Viridiplantae > Streptophyta > Pinopsida > Cupressales > Taxaceae > Taxus > Taxus wallichiana. The sequence goes on along the minus strand of CM031240.1, from coordinate 903,521,532 downwards.
GTTTCAGTTATTTCCGTTAAACATTATGTAGACTCAAGACCACACACTTTTGGTAATTATTTAGTCCCGATCTCATACTAATATTCATATGGTTTTGAGTAAGAAAGAGTACTAATCAACCCATGTCTTTATCCATTTGAATTTGCTTTCTGTCGTTGCTTTTGATCATGCACACGCACTTTCCCAATTATTATTTTCATACTATGTTTTAGCTATTGTTGATTGGGGTGCCTAGCCAGAATTGGGGTGACCTAGTCGCCCTGATCCCCTCTAGGGCACCCCGATCCTCTTTGTAATTTATTGTCATCTTTTGGATACTTTCTAGTTCTCTTCCTTTTCAAGGTTAATTATGAAATAAGAATAAGAGAACCATATAAATATAAAGTCATGAGACCATAATGAGGGACCAAGCACTAAGAACTTACTTTCAAAACCTAACATTACATCCATCCAAGTCACCTAGAGCTCCATTTGCATCCATCTAGCTCCATCACAAGGGAAAAAGGATTGTTCATCTACATCACACTTCATAGGATGGGAGTTTATTTTATTCAAATCGCCATTTACTTACATTCTACATCTAGTTATTGCTCACTACTCACAAAGTGCGATGACATAACAGAACCTAAGGCAAGAATTCCACACACACACCTAAAATTACATTGGGTTTGAGATGTAGTTCAATTCTTATTTAGTAATTCCACTATTGTGGTCATTGAATACATTCGACCCTTTCATATGGCTACTTATGTTTTAGGGTTTTGATGTTTTGCCTAGGGTTTTGTATTTTTTCATCCATCTCTAATTTGCAACAAAATTAAGTGAAATTCATGTGACAGAGGCAAACATAGGTGATAAATAAGCGACACTTGAGAGGATATCCCTTGTTCATTTTGCAAATACTAGGGTGCTCATATCTCGACTAGGGTTCCCCAGGTGACGCCTTCCTTCTCGAGGTGCCACAATTTGCATAGGCAGTCAAGCTTTGCATTTTCTCGAGATCCTATGTGGCGTTTTCCTCCTCATTTTGAATAGGTCTCTACTATGACATAGTGGTGTGACATCTTTGAATCGATAAGGTATTTCTAACCCTCTTTGAAGTTTAGGGTTTCACATTTTATTTTTTTAGTTGTTTTTGTGTATTTTAGTATTTATTTATCTGTTATTTATTTCTTCGATAGCATCAGATTAAGATATAATATTCCATTTTATTTTAATCATTTTGGTGAACCTGTCCTTCAAATCCTCCTTTTTCTAGGGTTATTATTATGCTTCTCTTACCATGGGTCACACTTATGGTGATTTTACTAAAGCACATCTTAAACTCTCTTCCACAACATGAGAAGAAAACAACTAAATCTACATCTAATCATGCATATTACATAGTTCCTCCTCTTATATCTTGGGCCTTGACTTATTACTTGTTGATACTAAAACTTCTCCGCCTGGATCATTTTCTGTTCTAAACGCGATTATCATTCGAATTTCTCTTCTAATAACTTTAATAACAATGCATCTATTGAGTTAGTCTCTATCAATAATAATAAGGTCGACCCATCTTGGCCCATTGTCACGTGCTCTATTCCAATTCTCGCCGCTATTGGTTATCCACTATCATAAATTCCGTATCACATGAATAATTCATATGGTGTTATCAAACTTAGTGTTACGATAGGCCCTCTTAGTATGGTTGTTCCCTTCCTTGTCAGACAAGTGGTCGATGGTTGTGACATGCTTCTAGGCCTCAATTGGATCCGTAGGTCTAATTCCATCATCTCTATGAATAATTTCTGACTCAAATTCAATCATAACGATAATGTCATTTGTATTGACGGTGTTCCCCCATCTACTCCATGGTTTTCATCTCCTCAAGAACTAGTCAATGCATCTCCTACTTCATCTAGTACATCATAATCCATGTTCCTTAAAGCACAAACTACTTCTAGTTCACCTACTTGTACACCATGTATGTGGCCTCAATGCTATGCTACACCTACATATCTCGCATAGGCCCATTCTTTGTACAATTACTACATCTCTATATAGGTCTCCACCTTATTTTATTCCACAAAGGAGTCCATCACCTCCGCGCTTGGCTTCTCTTAGATCTCCATGAAATATAATTTTTGTTGTGCCTACGTGCTCTTTATATATTCATCAATCCCATACACATAGACTTCATGCACTTGCACAACATCTATCTACTATTCAACTAGTAGTAGAATATGGTCATGCGTTATCATCATCACATGCATGAGATGGAGGGGCTTTGTTCTTTATTTTCATTGGATAGTTCATTCTATCACACACACTTGGGGCATGACATTTTTATTTTTCACCTCCCCATCCTAGAATATTTTCGATCTTAGCATTCACATGTTCATCTAAAATTTAGAATCCTTATTACCTAATGACACAAAGAATGTGCTTTGGCTCACACTTGACTATTGAGGGCATCCTCCACACATGAACCCTACACATTGCATGATCTACATTACACATCATGTATATTCACACATCTTATAGTACATATTGCATTATATATCTTCCATCTCGTATACTACATCTTACATTTACTCTATATCATGCATCTTTCAACCTTTACGCATTTACATACCGCATGTAGTTTACAAGTCATATTATTGGTCACTCTTCGTACCTATATTATCTACACATCATACATTACATATTATATATCACACATGGTACATTCTACAAATCATATGGTCGTCTCCCATCATCGCATATACTACACATATATGCATGTATGTATTGCATCATTATCCTATGATGCACTCTAGTCTCGCCATCCATACTAGACTATTTAGGTATATATCACAAATGGACCTCATAAGATTAGTGCATTCATCATTCAACCTTCTATCATGTGACATTACTAGTATAGTAATATGTGTCATAGGATACTTCGTCAATTTCACTTACATCACTTAGTGGTATATGCTTTAGGTTATAATTCCCCTTCTTCTCCTCATCTTGTAGTGATTTATGTCATAGGCTACATCATCACTTATTATAATCATCACTCCTTTTCTAATCTTCTCATGATATCTGCTTAGGCTACAGGTTCATGCACACTTCATCTCTATGTTGTATTTCATCACTACACACTCAACACAACATGCTACACACAACACATACTTCAACAATTTCCTGCTAACACACACTTGTTTACAACTCATTCATGATTGTTGATGGGGAATAAAATATGAACCTCACCGCAAAAACTTCCATTCACTTGGGGAGCACACAGCTCCTATCATTCACCCTAAATATCATTCCATCCATCCACAATATGATGCATATCTTCGATACATTCAATTTTTCTTACTTTTTCTCATACATTCTCACTTTATGACACATGCTAAATAGATTTCTTGTATTTCATAATATTTACGATACACACATGTGCATTAACAACCTTTTCTATTTGTGATCGTAGATACATGGCTTCTACCGTATTATGGATGTTTCTACACTACTAGTCCCAAAACGGCTCTTGGGGGAATCCACCTTTGTATACTAGAGTTGTTATTATTTAATTTTGTAATTATTATTCTACTTTATTAGTTATACATGTAGTGACTAAATCACACAATTTGGGAAATTATTTAGTCCTGGTCTCATACTACTATTCACATGGTTTTGAGTGAAAAGGAATACTAATTAACCCATTTCTTTGGGCATTTTACTTTTCTTTTTTTCATTACTTTCGATCTTTCTCCCATGTTTACCTATTTAGTTCTATCAAACTCTATTTTTACCACTCGACCTGGGTGCCCGGTCCCCTCTCGGGGCACCCTGATCCTCTTTACACTTTACTCTCATATTTCAGAACTTTTTAGCAATTTGATGTTTTCATATTTTTTTAGTCGGCCTTTTTAGGGTTAATTATGAAATTAGAATAAGAGAACAATAAAAAAAATTATGATACCATAATAAGGTAGCAAGCACTAATAAATTACTATCACCACTAAGTTTGTAGACATCCAAGGAATATATTTCTCCATTTGCATCCATCTAGCTCCATCACTAGGGATAAATCCTTGTTCATCTAAATTACACTTCATAGAGGGGAGTTTATTCTATTCCATGCACCATTTACTTACACTCTACATCTAGTTATTGTTGGCTAATCACAAAGCGTAATCGACATAAGAGAACCTAGGGCACGATTTTCACACACACACACACACACCTAGAAATACATTTAAACCCATAATATTACACCATTTAAAAGACGAGATAAGAATAACAAAAGAAAAAGAACATGGAACTCAATAAGAAAACAAAATAGAAAATGGAATGACCAATGAGCACGGTGACCACAAGCAATGAAAATGAATCAAACAAGTGTAGTCGATACAAAGATTGTCATTTCCTACCGTAAACACAAATATAGGTATTGCTACAAGATTGTGCCATTTAAATCCCACAAAAGGAAAAAAAAGTCAAGGAACATGCAATGCAACAACAAAACAAACAAACAGCTAAAACAATTACAATATACCTTTGTGCTATAGCAGATATGCCAACACATGCTCGTGCTCTTGCCAACATTTCCTTTCCAAAAAGACATAACCACAATTACCAATAATACTATCAATGCCTTTTCATCTGTATGTAGTGACATATTAGTTAAAAAACTTACATTGGGGGATAAGATATGTAAACAATGCAATAATGCCATTCTACATTAATTGCTTCCTAAATTTTCCGCTCCTTTCAACATAAGAAGAAATAGGAAAATAACATCAGTTCATAGATTAATCCTTTTAGAAGAAAGACTTTTTGCTTTACGTATAACATTTGCGCAAATAAGGCAACTTGGATACAAAATACCACAATTTTGTTTTACTGGAACACTTATTAATGTGCTAGTTGATTTTAACCGGGCACAAGAGGCATTTCCAAAGAAAATATATGAAAATGAAACAATTGCAGTTCAAATCAAAAGGATGTTGGAATACAAAATTACACATCTAATAGGAACTGTTAGGCCTAACTATATCATGCACGCATTAATGGAACTATGTAAATGTCACCTGTATATCAACAACCATGTAGTTGTTAATAATGATTGGCAAAAAAGCTTTGAAAGGCAAGTTGCAAATGTAATAGAAAACATTGAAAATATGGAAGAAATAGATTACAATCCTCATGACATTGAGGTTGAACCCATCACAGAATCAGTTGTACATGCTTATGAAAATGCCCATTCAATAAGAGACCTTCAGGAAAATGTTCTTGCAATTGCACCATCAGAAGGATTCAAACCCTTAGGCCTTTTTAGGATAAATTTTGTGAAGAAATGAGCTTCCCTAATTTATACTATGGGATGCATCATTGCAATTATATTATAAAAGTATTCCATTACCAAGAAATAGAAAAATGGGAGCTATTGCATCATAGAAATGATTTTGCAACTCACACTACAAATCTTTTCTTCAAAGTAATTAAAGTTATCTTGCAGCAAGTCTCTAGTTGTTCATGGATATGCAGACGCAAAGCTCAATTGCTAGGGGGAAAAATATACGCTGAATACCTTAAATCATCTATAGGATTTACAAGTTTAAAAACCATTCGAACTTCACTGATTATTTAGCAAAAACAAGGAAGAACATATTTGCAATGATAAAACAACTAGGTGCACCAAATTTTTTTATTACACTAAAAGTGTTGATCACATGTGGACACCACTATGTAATGCACTATGTGCTATATCCACTAAAAACAAAAGGAATAGTGAAAAACATTGACAACAATAACATTGATGTGATTATAAGGAAAACCCCAGTAATTTGTAGTCATTACTTAATCATGAGATAAATGCATTTAAAAAATTGATGTTGACTAATGATACTCTATTTGGAAAAGTATTGGACTTCTTCTTTGTAAATGAATTCCAAAACCATTAAAACAAGAATGTGCATTTTATGCTTTGGGTCAAGGATGCTCCGGGTTATGACAAGAGTTCACATGAAGAAATACAAACATTTATATACAAATATATCTCTACAAATTCATCACTACTTGACATGAATTTGGCAAAAATGCAAACCCACCATCATACGAAAACATGTGCAAAATAAACAAACTCGGATAGGTCTTTTATTGATCTAATAACCTTCCATTTTTCGTCTTGTGAAGTTTCCTCCAGTAACAAGAGTATTTTCGCAAGCCAAGTAAACATGAATCTTTCAAACAAATCTTTAAGTAAAATATTAGAAGGTGCATGTGTGTATATACATTCCTAATCACAATCAAGCTATATAAATTTATTTCCATAAGAGAAACAAGAGAATTCTAAAGGAACCACTATAGGTGAAATGTTAAAGAAAAATATGCAGCCTAGTTGTAAAGGAACGAAGGATCCTGGTTATGTGTTCGTAAGACAATTTTTTAGAAACAAAGCTTTAACATAGGAATTGAATATTAGGAGACTCATAGTTGTTTAAAAAAATCTATTTAACACAGAGATATGGATAACTAAAGGAATTGGAGAAAGGAACCAACCACACATTCTCTATTAAAGACTAATGCTATTCAAAATAAAGTAATTGGAGTTTGAAAAATAGGAAATTTTAAACCATTGAGTTTAATCCTATTGAAAAATAGAAGGTCATACAATGGAAACCTAAATGTAATGAATATGTAAACCATGAAAATTCCATGTCATGGAGTATGCCTATCTTGTGTTTCTTCGTAATTGGGTCATTGTCTGGTTTAGGTCATTTGAGTAAGGCATTGATGTGTACCCTATGTTATCCTTCAACTAAGCCACTAGCATTACATCATAAACATTACTTGATAGTCTATAAATTTTTAATTAATGTGTCATAGCTAATTAGTAGGCTCACTCCCAAATTTTTAGCAATAAAATGGTATAAAATCTACAGATAAATGCCAATGGTGAATGACATTAGGAGAGGCAGCTCTCTGAGGGGCCAATATAAAGTAAAAATTATCAACTAAAATAGGCTAAAGAACTTACCATCTTGTGTGACAAGGGGATAATCCCTCCAACCCGTTACATATTCCAATACCCCCTATTTCTAGAGGGAATCAAAGACAATTTCTGATTAAAATGGCATGGGGATTAACTATCCACAAGTCTAAAGTACTTACTTTTCATAGTGAAACTATCGACATTGGAACCGCTAAAAAAAAGTTCTAAGATTCACATGTTTCTCCGATTTCCATCGCTTCCCAATCTATGCATTTCCGCTCCTTTTTAATTTTCATTGGAAAGATACTCAAAAATGACATGCGTACCAACACTTGGAGGAAGAAGAAAGGTGGATTCAAGACTACTATCACTCAACCAAAACAACCCATTGTAAATATTGCACTCTACTTTTATAGCACCTCCACTACTAAATTACTCAACACTTTTTTATCCAAAGTGGCAATGCCATTCAAGAGGTAACAACCGTATTCAAGTTTAGTTCAAATAAAATTCTCCACAATAGGTCGCTACTCATGATATAAAATTTGCAAATGTACAAAGGTCTTCATGCATTCATGTTTAGTTTAGATCTCATGATATAAGATTTCCAAATGTATATGTACAAATTTGTAAAAAAATGGAAATGTTCACATAGGTCCTTTCAATGTAATGTTTCATCTATATAACGACACTACCACTATTAATCAAACCCCTTACATACATGTTATCGACAAGTACAAAAAAGGATTTTTCAACAAAGAACCAACCAAATAACGATGCAACCACCATCTCGGACACGATGCAACACTAACACGGTTTCCCCAAATAATTACAAACCAAATCAACTACAATAGTAATTAACTATTCAATCTAGTATCAATTGTAATAATGTTTAGTGCCAAAACAATTTCCCACAAAAGGCTTCCACTCATATTATAAAATATGTAAATATTTTGTATTCATGTATTCGTGTTTTGTTCAAATAAAATATTTCACAAATCTCTACCACTCATGATATAAGATTTGCAAATGTATATTTATGGATTTATAACAAATTCGAAATGTAGAGATAGAACCTTTAAATGCAATGCTTCATCTATATTCTTACACTTACAAAATCAATTACAACTCTTCTCAACATTAACTATAAAATTAATAGCTATCCCTCTAAATAAAATAACATATATCGTTCGACATTCACATTGCATTGTACACATGCAATTGTTAGTATACATAAATAATTAAAGAAGAACCCAATTAGTTTCGTGCCTCCATTAACCGTTTCCATCATTTATGGGCACTAGGAATTTAATTCAAAAGAGAGATGTAGAGGAAGAGGGAAGTAGGGAAGTGGATTGAATATTGCGATTTGACAAATTTAACATTTCTAGAAGTTCACCATAGAGAACTCGGGAGAAATTTATGATTAATAAGCAATCGATAGTGAAGTCGGAGTGAACTCCCATTTTACTCTCTATCATTTATCAATTTAATTGATTAAAACAAATAATTAACATTTTTAATAAATTAAACACATTAATTTAATAATTAAATGCCAAGTTTACTAAATTAAATTAATATAGTTAATTAATAAAAAAATTATATAACCTTAATTCATAGTTAATTAGTCATGAAAATGTAAGATTAGAATTTTAACTATTTCAAGCTAATAAATTGATAACATTAATTAAATCAATAAAATTAATTAATTTTAATAGATTAAATAAAAATAATTAATTAAATTAGTGACTATTAATTTGTGAGAATCATTTTATGAGAGGTGAGGAATGTCAATGATGACAATGGGCATGTGACAATTAAACATTATGACGATTTTTGACTGAGTTGGTGAAGTACATGGAAAATAAATTTGTTGAACCAAATTGACTCCTAAAACACACTAACCTGGATTTTTTAAAAAAATTCACAAATAAATATTTTTGGAAAACAATTGGATCTTATTGAGAAAATAAATCTTGAGGATACATCAACAAACCTAGATAAAAGTTTCACACAATTTTTGCATAAATAGATGTTATAATCAAGGGAAATAAAGACGAGGAGAAAAGACAAACAAAATGTAGTTCCCACTTTCCTTCAACATTGATTATATTTTGATTTCGATATGTTGACTATATACATGGATATTATTGTATCATTTTGGCTTAGCATAATGTTAGATGATAGAGATACTTTGACTATTGATGGATTTTGATTCATAGTATGATTTGTGTGGATTCTTAGAGAGACATTTTATATTTATGATGATGTGTTGTTGACATATTTATATATTTCTGACTTTGTAATTCTTGTCATATTGAGTAGGATTTAGCAATTAAACTAATCTTGTGATCTTATTGGTATTGATGAAATATAGAATTGAGATGTTGTTAGAATTTTTAAATAATAGCATTGTTGGTCTAGATGATGATTCAATTTATATATGGATGATTATTGATTTGTATGCGTATATTTTATCTTGGATGTTTTGATATGGCCATGAGGCCGAAGGAGGTATTGTGTATTTTTACAGGTGATTATATCACAACAATCAAAGGGGGATTGGAGACCAACCACAACAGAATACTGGATGGATACGATAATGGTCACCATGGCAACTTGTGGAATGTTTTTGTTTTGTTTTAATTTTTAGGAGGTCCCCATGGGGGGATGACCTCCAATTGTGACCAAGGGTTTTGTGTGTTTTTCTTTTCTTTTCTTTTATTTAATTTTGGAGTATGTGATTTTAATTGAGATGTAATTCCTTTTTATCATTAATTGATTTATGTGTCTAAATTAGTGAATTAATCATGTTATTAAGATAATTATGGATGGCACAAAAATAAGTAATTTATTATATTATTTAGTTTTTGGTTTATGTGTTTTTAAGTTGAGTGTAAGTAACTTGAGTGTTTTACACTCTACCTCACCTTGGAAATTCGGATTTGGCCTTAAGGGCCAATTTTGGAGGCTTGTGGGATAAGCTTGTCCCACACCTCTTAATTTCTTATAAAGTGTTTTGTAAGAAAAAAAGTGGCATTCATTGCACTTTTCTTACATGGGTTTTAAATTTTGTCCTTAGGAGTGTGGGTTGGGATTGTGTGTGTAAGATGTTTGTCATTCCTCTCAACCACCCATTTATTGTTAATTGGGGTTGAGGTTTGACTTATGAGGTGGAGTCAAGGATGAATGATCTGGAATCGTTCATGGAACCACCTCACCCCCTCTCTCCCTTTTCTATTTATTCAAGTTATTTTGTTTGTTTGGGGGTTACTTCATTTCTTTTGGTGCACTTGTATTTTTGGAGTTGGAGGATTTTGGAGTTCTTGTGGATTTTTTTGGATCTTTTTGGTGATAGCTTGGGCTTGAAGGAGATTAGTGGTGACTCTTGGATCAAGCTCTACCATGGAAAGGTAGGAGTTATACCCTTGTTTTATTGTTTTTTCTTTTACTTGTGTATATGTGTATGTTATTGAGTGTTTTGGTATGCTTGTTGGGTCCTTGGGTAGATTGCCTAAGTATGGTGTAGGAGGAGGCTATGGGGATCTTATATGTAGGGAGACATAAGAGTTTATTTCATGTTTTGGAGGGAGTTGGGTTGGGTGCTCTACCTTGGACAAGAAAATGCTTGCATTTATTGCTTGTTTTGTTTTATGGGGGATACACAAGAGATTGTAGGGAGGCATAAGAGAATTTGGGAGGAATAAGATGAATCCTGAGGGAGGAATATGAGGGTGTAGGGTTTTTTGAGTTGTTTATTGGAGGGTTTTCAGTTTGGCACCTAATCCCATTAGGAGGCATAAGTTATCTCCCATAGATCCTTTCCTATTGCCTTGCATTCAAGCCTTCTATATTTTGTAAAGTTGTATTATTGTGTTATTTTTGTTGTGTTGAATGTGCTTAAAATGGTTGTGAAAATTGTTGTTGTGTTGTGGAAGAATTTTAGAGTTCCCATGTGTTGAATTCGTCCCTTATTGCCTTTTGGTTGGGGCTCGAGTGCCAATGAGGAGCTTCTCATTGGATTTTTAGTTGGGTGGAGAGTGTTGCCTCTCCCCATTTTTTGTTGTTGTGATCAAGTGAAGAAAAGATGGAGCCTTGTTGGATATTTGATACTTGGAGAACTTGTAGAAGACTAAAAATCCTCCATTGTAGCTACCTTTCTTGTAAAATTCCCACTTCAAGTGGAAGATTTATTGTATTGTTTTTGAAAGAAAAGTTGTATTGAATATTGGTTATTAAGATTGTAATGCATGTGGGAAAGAAAGACATTTTTAGTGAAACAAGTTTGATAAAATGGAAATGAAGTTGAAAAGGAAACAACTTGTTCACATTTTAGTTGATTTATTTTCTCACATAGGTGTGTTGCTCTTGCTTTAAATTATTGGAAAATCTTGTTGAAAGCCTCTTGTGGGAATGTTTGAAATTTTTATGTTGTAAAGGAAAGAAACATCAATTTATATTGTATTATTTGAAAGGCATATGATGGAAAGATAAGTTACATTTGTTCATTTCCTTGTATTGGTTGAAAGAGAGTCAAAATTTATATGTATAGATGGAAATAATTTAAGTTATAATTGTCATTTACTTTGTCAATAAAATAGATTAATTCTAAAATCTAGTGGAGTAAATAAATTTCTTATTTACAACTTAGACCTTAGCCTCACTAGAGTATGGAAATTTATTATTAAGTCATTATAAATTTACATATAAACTCAATGCAAATTAATATAATAACAAGTGGAATTTGGGTTGATATTAAAATCCTTAAATCAAAACACTATCAAATTATAAAATAGATTTTGAATGTAAAGTTAAAATTACTGAATAATATAAATCGTATTACTCATTGACATTAGTATTAATATTAAAATATTAATAATATTAATATCAATAATAAGATTGATAAAATTAATATGTGTGTGTGTATATATATATATATATATATATAATAAACACAAATTTTTTTATCAAACATTAGAAATCCGTGCAAAATGGAATGGCTCAAACCGTGGCCTGCACTTTAATCAAAGGAAAGGGGGTTGGGGGAGGGTCGCCAATGCCTCCCCACCCCATTAATTGTTAGATTAATTAAAATACATTGTAAATTAATTAGTTGTTAGTGAACAGTTATGTAACTATTCCTCGGCTCTTCCCTCTCGCGTAGCCTATATAAAGACGTGCTCCCTATATTAAGAGTGATATAGCAATAGATAAAACATCATTGCAGCACCTTCATTGGTATCAGAGCTAAGGAACAATTGGAGGAGCCCCGCATGGAGAATTTGTTGAACAGTGTAGATGTTGGCAGCGACCTGTGTGGAAGACAAGAAAACATTGCTGAGCGTGGAGGAATGCCTGTAGTGCGTGGAAGAAAGACTATTGATTTTGTGCATGGAGGAACAGTTGGAGGAGCAGCGACCAAGGAAACGGCCTGCTGAAACCACCCTTCCCTCTTGCTGCGTAGAAGACCAAGAGCGATCTGTTCATTTGTTGTCTTGGCTGTTCGTTTGCTGTCTTGGCTGGAGCGTCTTGTTGCTGCACTATGCGTGGAGACTCAGTCAGCCTATTTTCTTGATAAACCCAGTGTGTTGGAAGACCACAAGAATGTGACATTTTTGCAAACCAGTGTATGCTGTGCATGGAGGAACAGTGTGTGTGGAAGGAGAAGAGTGCGTGGCTGTGCTGTCTCTCTGTCCCTGTCTGTCCTCTTCCTTTGAGATATTAGTTTGTAGTTTGGTTGCTGTAAGTGTGCATGGAAGGAGCCCAGAGCAACTGTCGTCCTCTACCTGCGTGGAAGGAGACATTGTTGGCTCAAGCCAGTGCCATCTCTAGCCATTGCCATCATTTGCAGAGTGGAAGACAAGAAGAAGAGAAAAACTGTGCATGGTAGGAGCCCTCAGTGACTGTTTTGTTCTTCTTTGCTCCATTAAACTGTGCAAGTGGAGAAAGCCTACAAATTTCGAAACAGTGTGTGCGCGTATGTCACAAATTTCCGATGCACAAAGCACCGCGAGCAATGCACCAAATATTTGGGCATTGAGTGACAACGAAGACACCACTGGGCTATTCTTTGCCTTGGTCAATGAGCTACACAACACTGGGAACATTCTCTTTGATGAGATTGTGTGCCGAGGACTGTTGGAATATTTTTGGTTTGACGTTCGATGTCAAGCACAATGGATTCATGTAGAACTTGAACATGGTTATGATGCAGATGATGAACGCGAAATAGAATGCCCACAGGAGCATCCAAGATCTCACTGCACGAGCCTATAGAGCCCATCTTCGGGACAAATTCCTTCAGTAAGCATTGTAGCCATTTTTGAAAATAAATAAATAAAATACATTTTTGAGTTTTTGAAAATGTCTGCTCCAAAAATATTGCTATCCGATGCCCAACTCTTGAAAGGGCCAAATTTCACCGCATGGAAAACCAAGATGCAGATGATTCTTCAGTTCGAAGATCTTTGGGGGATCGATTTCTGGCAAAGACACCCCTCCCATAGACGCTGATCTATTGGAAAAATATGAAAAGGATGATGCAAAAGCACTAATGCTCATCACCCTGAGCCTTTCTGATGAGGTGTAACCATACATTCGGGAAGCAACCGCTTCTTCTCAGGCATGGAGCGCATTGTGTACCATCTACGAAGCTAAGAATCTGACGACAAAGTTACATCTTCAGACAAAGCTTCATACGATGAGTATGCATGATGGCGAATCAGTCGAAGCCTTCTTACGGCGTGTGGCTGAGTTACGTGCAGAACTCTCTGCTCTTAGTGAACCAGTGGACGAAAAGTTGCTAGTCCCACTCACCTTGCGAGCTCTTCCTTCCCAGTTTCAGACACTGATCACCACGTTGACCATCACTCAACAGGAGGTGAGTTTTGCCACCCTGGTGAATTATCTCCAGCTAGGAAGAAGCCATGCAAATGTACAAGAAGCCTTCAAAGACAAGGCTCTCATCACGAGGCAAAAACATAAGCCTCGGAAAGGGCAATTAGCCCCCAAAATCAGAAGCAACATCCTCAGTAGCCATCTTCTGGCCACCCTGTAAGTAGCATAATCACAAGGCAAATCGGTGGTGCCACATTTGCTCCATGGATACACACATGACTGCGAACTGTTATTACAATGGTCGCAAGTATGGAAACTCTGGCAAAGAGAGCACTTCTGGCCAAGGATATTCCAAGAAATCTTGATGGCATGCTCGTAATAAGAGGCAGAAGGGCCACATTGCTTTACTCAAAGAAGATGCCACCTCCGATGAAGAGGTACTGACACGACTCATTCTGACATTGTTCTAGTCTCACAGACTTCGCAGCCATCAGAAGATGTCTAGTTGATTGATTCAGGCACCAGCAAACACATGACTGGCAATAAGAAGTTGTTCCATACTCTGAGTGAGCAACCCACTGGAGATCGGATCACCATTACAGACAATCAAGAGTATATTACGGCAGGGATTGGTGATGTCATCATTCCTCTTGGAACACGAAGATGTACACTCATGAAGGTGCTATATGTTCTAGGTTTGACTTCAAATATTTTTGTCTGTAAGTCAACTTCTTAACCATCGAATGCAGGTTGAATTATTTGTTGAGAAAGGGGTCAAGTCCTGCATCATTTCCCAGGGAGAGTCAGTCATTGCTCAAGCATTTCTGAAGGGCCGTCTATTTACACTGGATGCGGTCACTTCATCTAGCGTTGCTCTCTCTGCTTCAACGGCAGAGTCCACTGCACTATGGCACTTTCGATATGGTCATCTTTCTGCTAGGGCTCTGCATCAGCTTAGTGCCAAGGAAATGGTAAGAGGGCTTCCTCCACTCTCCCATTCCTTACCTATTTTCTTAGGATGTCTTGCGGGAAAACAACATAAAGGTCATTCAAATAGAGCTCTTATCATTCTATAGAGCATCTTCAGGTTGTTCACACCAATCTGTGCAGACCCTTGCAAGCTAGCATCCAAGGTTTTGAGTACTTCCAGCTTATCATTGATGATTACTCACGGAAAATGTGGGTATATTTTCTCTAGAAGAAGAGTGAAGCATTTGCCAATTTCCCAACCTTCTACCAAAGAAGCCACCAGCGATCTGGTAAGCCTCTTCTTCTCCTCCACTTAGATCGAGGGGGAATTTGTGTCAAAGAATTTCTTAGCATACCTGAAGCAACATGGCATTCAAGCAACATCGATCGCACCCTACACGCCCCAATAGGACTATCATGGAGATGGCTCGTTGTATGCTCTTGACCGCCAAGTTGGAGGATCAATTTTGGGCAGAAGTAGTCTAGACAACAAGTGTATCTACTCAACCGGCACCCACGAAGATCTTGCAGAACAAGACACTAGAAGAGGTATGGACTGGTCGTAAACCTTCTATTCATCATTTGAGAGTTTTTGGTTGTACTGCATATATGCATGTTCCAAATAAGAGAAGGAAGAAGATCGATCCAAAGACACTGCCATGTCTTTTCTTGGGGTATAGTACTACCTCAAAGGCATATCATCTCATGGATCCTGAGACGAAGAAGATCTACGAGAGTCAAGATGTGGTATGTGATGAGTCGTCCTTTGACTCCCTGCCACACAATGGAGATCCAGTACCGACCTCGTCACATAGATTGCTCACACATCCAGATGATGAGCAAGATGATTCTTCTCAAAGAGAAGAAGACCTAAGTGGAGACTTGTACGTTGATCTTGGCACCTGGAAAAACATCTTCACATCAGCAGCACCAACGTCTGAAATGGGTCCAGAGTACTATTAGGGATGCACATCTGAACTCACTTCCTGGTACTTCTACGGGAGTTAGAACACGAAGTCAAGCTAAACACGAGGTAAATTTTGCACTCATGAGTTCAGTTGTTGAGAGCACCGAACCTGACACTATTCGTGAGGCATTAGACCAACCATAGTGGAAACAGGCTATGGATGTTGAATATGATTCCCTAATTCAGAATCGGATGTGGGAACTTGTCGATCTACCTCCAGGTAAGAAATCCATTGGCTGTAAATGGATTTTCAAAACAAAATATAAGGTAGATGGTTCAATCGACAAACACAAAGCACGACTTGTTGCAAAGGGTTATGCTTAGCAAGAAGGAATTGACTATGACGAGACCTTTGCACCCACTACGAAGATCAAAACCATCAGAGTTTTTGTGCACTGGCAGCACAAAATGGATGGAAACTTCAGCAGATGGATGTCAAGAGTGCTTTTCTAAATGGTGATCTAAAATAAGAAGTGTACATGGCCCAACCTGAAGGGTTTGTAGATGAGCATCAACCACATAAGGTATGTCATCTGATAAATTCTCTTTATGGACTCAAACAAGCACCTAGGGCATGGTATATAAAAATTGATGATCACCTATTGCAGCATGGATTCACTCGTAGCCCCTCAGATAAAAATTTGTATATCAAGAAGGTAGGAATAGAGATTGTCATTCTGGTTTTGTACGTAGATGATCTTGTGATCACAGGAAGTTCTGACAATCTTGTAGATGATGTAAAGAATGATCTGAAGAAATCCTTTGACATGACTGATTTGGGGCTACTTCACCATTTTCTTTTCTTAGAAATATGGCAAAAGAAGAATCATATCTTCGTCTCCCAAATGAAATATGCCAAGACACTCCTGGAAAAATATGGAATGTCAAATTGTAAACCAATGTCCACACCTATGGAAAAATGTTTGCAATTATCTAGATTCTAGGATTCACCGCAGGTAGATGGCACTCACTACAGGCAGCTTGTGAGGAGTCTCATTTACTTGACTTATACCAGAACAGATATTTTCTTTGCAGTGAGCTATCTTTCCAGATTTATGCAGGA
This sequence comes from Taxus wallichiana var. yunnanensis, assembly GCA_018340775.1. Taxonomy (NCBI): domain Eukaryota; kingdom Viridiplantae; phylum Streptophyta; class Pinopsida; order Cupressales; family Taxaceae; genus Taxus; species Taxus wallichiana. Next base: position 903,504,729 of record CM031240.1, on the reverse strand, counting down.
GCTGAAGAAATATCATTGGATAGCAGCAAAGCATGTGTTGAGATATGTCTGAGGTACATTTGAATTTGGTCTGGGGTATTAGAAGAACGCTCAGTTCTTCTTACAGGGATATACAGACTCGGACTATGCAGGATCCGTTGATGACAGGAAATCCACTTCAGGATATGTTTTTCATCTCGGATTTGGACCTATCTTGTGGATTAGCAAGAAGCAAAGTATTGTTGCTCTCTCATCCACTGAGGCTGAATACCACACTACACAAGGAGCTGTGTGCGAAGTAATTTGGTTACGTCGCATTCTTGCAGATATAGGGATTCTGAAGAGAAACCTCCCATCATTCACTGTGACAATCAAGGTGTGTTGAAGCTTGTGAAGAATCCTGTTTTCCATGAATGAACAAAGCATATTGAGGTCGAATGTCACTACATTCGTGAACAGGTCTTGAACCACCAAATTCAGCTCCAGTATTGCCCTACTGATTTTCAGGTTGCAGATATTCTCACCAAGCCTCTCGGCAAGGTGAAGTTTGATTTGTTTAGGGGGTACATTTGTAAGAGCAATGTATTAAGGGGGGGAATGTTAGATTAATTAATACATTGTTAATTAATTAGTTGTTAGTGAACAGTTATGTAACTGTTCCTCGGCTCTTCCTCTCGCGTAGCCTATATAAAGGCGTGCTCCTTTATTAATAGTGATATAGCAATATATAAAACATCATTTTAGTGCCTTCATTAATAAATGGGATGGGGGGTGGGGTCATCGACCCTCCCCCCAACCGGATTTAAAAAAACTACGATATACTATTAACCATGACAATGTTCCTTTGTGTGTAGAAAGATTTCTTTTGCATTGTTTGAACTGTGTGATTCCCCTTCTCGGCTGAACCAATCTACATTCGTTTGTATATATACCATGGTTTATTTCGGGTTTTTTTATTAAAATAAAATTTTAAATAAAGTATATACATATGTATATGTATATAATTGTATATACATATATATGTATATATTTTTCTACCCAAGTAAATACAATCAACATTTTTTAACCATTCCTCTAAAATGGGGCAAAACCCATATGTCCATTTGGGAAAATATGAAAATAATGAGATAAAAAAAATAAAATTGGAACCCTAGGTGAGGGTGTAAATGGATCCAAAAATAAACTAGAGGATGTGCATCCTTATAGAGCTTGAGATTGCCTCTCATGGCTTCTTCCTTCTCCTCCACCAATCTGCAAAACAAAAGAATGAAACAATAAGACAAACAAAAGAGAAAGAATCCTTTCATAAGAAAACTTAGGGTTAGTTGAATCCCTAGATCTTGTGGCCCCAAATGAATCCATCCAATGGATGAGATTCATCCCTACAAAAAGTAGGTGGGGAGTGGGTGAGAGAAATTCAAATTTAATTTGCATGGGTAGACATTATTTTGGGGTCACTCAAGTATGTGTAAGGGTTAGGTGTTATTACCTTTCTAACCCAAATGTCTTTTAGAGACATTTTAATTTAATACAACTTAGACCCCTTTGTGGGTATTATAGAACTTTAATTATTTAATTAAATAGACCACCTTTCACTTGAGAGTAACTAACCGAATTTAATTAAGGTGAAATTAAATTATATTAAGTAAACTATAGGGAATCCTAATTCTTGATTGGGACTAACTAATTCCATTATAAATTATTGAGAGATTTTATTTCAATTTTTTAATTAAAAAGGGATCTAAGGGGAAATCTAAAATGTTAAGTTAATGAAATTGTAAAACGAGAAAGGGTGACTGTTAACTTTAACCTAGGGTTATGAATAGTTTAACAAAAAAAATTATTCCATAATTTTTCTAGTCCTACCTAGGTTTGTTCTTGGATTTCATGCGGACAATTTTATGGGTGTTACACAAAATATGAGGGAATGGAGGAACACACAACAAAACCGTAACTCACCTATGTGCTTGAGATATTTCCAATAGTCAAGAAGGTAGTTACAAATAAGGGTCATATGGATATGGTAGATAATATTTGTTATCTCTGCAACAATGCATTTTTAAAGGGGTCGATCTATAATGAATTAAATTTTGTATCAATCCATCGTTAGTTTGGTTCAAAGTTCACTTAGAAATTCAAAATAAATGAATTAAAAATTCAAATCATAATATTCAAATTCACTTATTCATTTTTGGATTGCGTTTACAAATATATAGGAATTACACCTTCTTAGTAAGGAATCAAGTCAATCACACAAATATATCTAACAACAATAACTAATAGCTATACTTTGTCTCACTATGTTCCGATCTATGTGAATGGTTATAATAACACACAAAATCACATAATATTATTTACTCACCCTAAACCATTACCATGTGAGTACTAATATCAAATATTCCTACCAAATTCCCCTTTATTGTGAACATGGGAGTATAACAATTATACTTCCATCTATAACATGTTTGTCTCTACATTCACATGATATGGATGATTTAATTTTTAGGGTAGCCAACAACCTCTAGGATGGTTTTGCAAGTGGCTGACCAACAACAACAAAGGATAGTTTTCCTGGATTACAAACCACACTAAAAGATGATTTTTTAGTGGCTTTATAGGATGGTTTTATAGGAAACCAAACAACCTAAATATAATGATTATTCTTTCTCATTGTGATTTTTTTTCCATACATTTTCACATCAATGAATAAATAGAGTAATTACTAATCACATATTACATTTATTAGAACAATTATGATTGGTTTATTCTTATTTTCACACATGAAAAATAAAAATTGAATGGAAAAATTAACTATCACCATACCTTTGTGCGACCATGTCAGGATTTTCTCTCTAGCTGCAAGGTCTATCAAAAGTATTTTATGTACATTATTTTTGGGTGAGAAACATATATGTAATCATTAATATTCCTCCTGTGGATATTTTTATTCAGAATGAGGATGATGTAATGAAGAATTCATGCTAATGAAGGTAGGTTGAATGAGTCGTACAAACCTTCTCATTTTTATCTAATGTTGATTGTTTAGTGACCATTCTTGTAGGAAAAACAAAACCCTAAGCAAAAATAAACTTGATTTTTGTGGGGTGGTAACTGCTAAAGCATTAAACGTAAACGAGAAGTAATGAAATCAAAAAAGTGTTGGTGGAGCTCTTTAATTTATGCGTGATTTTCATGAAAGATAGTCGACACACTAGAGGCGTGACTTGGACAAAAGATATATACTAGAAAGACAAATGAATAAGATTCATTTCATTGTCAAGGCATGCACGAGATAGAAAAATAATTGTCGATAATTACTATGACAAGTGAAGGTCACTCAATTTAATAATGGAATGCCTATATACAAAACACTATTTTCAAAGTTCAAAGGATGTCCAAATTTCTTTCCATTAAACTTATATAACAAGAAAAGAATTGTATTTATTTTTGAAGGTTTTAAAGATGTTTAGGTCCTTCTTTACCTTGGCGACAAGATCTGAGGGGCATCCATTAGAGAAAGTTGTCCTACTCACATGGTTGGTCTCAATCTTTATTATGGTGTTGAGGCCTTTGCACTCAACAAAGACTGATTTCTAGTGGACTCTTTGTGAACATAACAACTTCATCAATAAACCAAAAGTCAAACGACAAGAAATAGTGAAACAAAACACTAGACATAACTTATTTGAAACTACTTAGAAAAAATCTTCACTACTCGGTAATCTATTTTTCCTTTTCAGTTATAAAATATTGTTGGTGTATGTTAATTATAAAATACATTAAAAAGTGTACGTATTGACTTACTTTTAAAATTCTAAAATATTTTTGAATGATGTTAACCCTTTGTGTAGTTGAGACGAAAAATAAAAACAAAAATTGTAGGGAAGAGTTAATGCAAGTTTGAAGTTTTATGTATTGAATTGAAATGTTGAACTTCTTAACATGTCATGTTAACAAAGTTGTCACAGTACAAAGGCGAAAAATACCATGATATAAAATACCAAATGAACGACGTTTATTTATAAAATAATCAATAATAGATTAAATCCATTACTAGAGTCCATATCATCAATCTCTAACAGCTGGATGATCCACTTAATTTTCCCTAGTAGGAGACTTGCTCATTGGGCTTTCGCATGGCTTGGAACCGTGGCTCTTTTTCTTCATATTTCTGCTCATCGTACAGCCGCATATAATCGCCGAAAATATACTTGGGATAAGCAGACAATCCATCACCTTGAACAGAAATTAGATGTGGTGCAGCGCAGACCGTTGCATTAATGGAGGGGTTATAATACGACGCCGCTGACAAGCGATTGCCATTCTTTGTGGGCAGAATTCGATGGCACGCGCTCTTATATTTCCCGTTGCTCACTGCTTCCAACTGATCGCCAGTGTTCACAACAATTGAATATCGCAGGGGTTGTACGTCAATCCACCTGCCATTGTCGAGCACCTGAAGCCCAGGAACCTCGTCGTCTTGGTATAAAAGAATGAGGCCGCCTGCATCTGTGTGGGGACGGATGCCCTTTATCAGGTCTGGTCGAGGGCAGGGAGGATAATGGCTCACCTTGGTTCCAAAGAATGGCTTATCTCCACCCGCGAATGCCTCCTTCACATACCCTTTTTCCAGCCCCAAATTCAGACTTATTATCTCCAGCAATTTCTCCGTCAGTGCGAATATCTGGCTGCGGAATTCCTCGATCGTTTCCCTGCATCAGTTGGAAATAATACGTTTCGGTTAGATTTTCCTACATATCTTAAGCCAAGAATATTAATATGTTACTATTTTAGCAATCAGGGAATTGTATAACGATACGAGTACGTACTTGAAATCTCTGGGCTCGGAAGGCCAGGAATTTGTGTCGCGCATCTCATGTACCTGGAAAATATCTTCCCAGTCCATATTGTCAATCTTGTCTACTGTGTTGCCCTCAGCTTCTGCAGCAATGGCGTTGTTAAGCGCCCTTACGGGTAAAGAATCCTTGAAGTTTTGCTCTCTGTTAATCTTATAATGTTCTGCGCACACCTTCTTCACGCGGTCCAGAAGACCGTGGTCTATGCCATGGTTTATTAGCTGAAATCAAAACATATTAGTTACTATGATCACATAATGTAAATTACAAAAAAAAAAATTGCAAGCAGGGTTACCTGAAAGAATCCAGGAGTCTCACATCCCTTTGCTATTTTAGCCATCGTTGCCTCTCTATCTGTTCCATCAATATTTGTCATGTCTATCACAGGAATGGCCATTTTTAGAATCTGGGTTGAAAGCGGAAGAGGAGAAAAGTTAAAGTGAAAGGTGGATGAGCACTTGCTAATTCCTTTTCCCTGCGGTCCTATTTATAATCTCCTCCCTCAAGAAAGTATGAGCTGGGCCGCCATGTATTCAAAACCAATGACTTGAATAATATCGAAGTTCAGTCCACCACGTCTCTTTGGAATCTTGGATTAAGACAAGGTTGTAGTTGTAAGCCCGCAAGGTAGTGTTAATTTCGTGGGTGCTAGGCTAGCGAGTTTTTCTTCACTTTTCCACAATTTTCTTTTCTCTGATAATCAAGCCGATTGAAGTGTTGTTTAACTTGGATTCAATTTCTTTCGGTCAAATGTGAAGCCATTGATTTCATGTTCAATTTAGATTTGTCTATCCACGATCAAAACGTGGCCTGTCGGTATCATTTCACAACTGTGACAAGTTAAATGTTCCCTTGTTATTTGATGGCCGGGAGGTTGGGGAGAAAAACTTTATAACCTAAAATATAATCGCATCCCTGTCATCTTCTGTTTAGTTGAGAGTAGTGATCAAGTGAACATTTCCTTATAACCTATATCCATTTTATATTGCCTGAAATAAAATCTTGTACATAATGAATAATACATTTCACTAATAACAACATTTAAAAAGGATGAAAAGTGTACACTTTGACGCAATTATCTTGCAATTTGAGTGTTCTTTTTCTATCATTTTAATTTCATCCATGATTTGTAAACTATCTACTTTCAAATTCGTTCACAAAATTACAATTATATTGCTGTTTTTATTTCAAATAAAAAATGACAGTTGAACTAGTGATTGAATTGTTTATGCCTTAGAACTGAAATTTGTAAAGACAAATGAATTAACACACACACATATGCTAATAATTTTTATCCTAGAAACCTCCAACGGAGGAAAATCTGTCGGGAAGGGAAACCAACTTTTCTTCCCTTTTTACTTTAATGACCACTTCAAATTATTAGAGATACGAGACTTTACAATAATCGAGAAAGGAAATCGACATCGTCTCACACTTTCTCTCAACTACTTGACTGTCCTGTTCTCAAACTCTTTCTTCTCCAAACTCAATACCATCACTTTAGAACTCGTTCACTTACTCCCATGAAGTCTCTTGCTTCCGATAATCAAAAATCTCATTCCTACATGTATTTATAGTCTTTCTCATGTCCTCCCATGCACTGGAGGATGGGAAAGGTCATGGAGGAGAAGAGACATGAACAACCTTTCCAATTTTGGGACTGTTTGTTTTGAATTTTATTTTTTCTGAAATTTACAGGAGACCACCAACACACATTAGGTAGTCATAGGACCACTGCCCATGCCGAGTGGGCGGTTACAGGACCGCCGCCTTGGTTGGGTTGCGGTTTTGTATCCATCACTCTGCATAGAGCGGCATTTCTATTAACATATAGATAGAAACTTCGTTTCTTCATTTTTCTTCTTTGTTGTTGGCTAATCTAATGAAGTAGAGTCATTTTGGATCCCTATGGATCACACCTCCCCTACTTAGGAGGATTTTGGTCCCAAAAAATCTTAGTGGGGGAGTAGATGAGGAAATAATTCCCTCACTTGCTCCTTCGAGTATAATCGGGTCTACCTTGGTGTCTTCTCTTTTAGTCCAACCTACAAGACTCATGCGGACCTCTTCTAGTCTCTATGGAATTTTGTTTCAACACTACATCCTCCTCCAATTCACCTCGTGATTCCAACGCGCAATCCTCAATGGAAGGTAGCAAGTGTAATTCTTCATCGGCATCTAGCATGGATATCTCATATAGGTGCAAGTTCTCTGATTTTACTACTAAGTACATCCTCATAAATGACGTTAAATCAATTCGAAAGGCATTTTCTCTAATCTTCTCTAATATGGTGAAGAGTGCATATTGTAGTGACTTGAGATTTCGTATCAAAATGTGGCTGTCGATATCATTTCCCAACTATCATGAGTCAAATGCTCCCTTTTTATTTGATGGCTGGGAGGAAGGGGAGAAAAAAATTTATAACCTAAAATATAATCATATTCTTATCATCTTATCTTTAGTTGAGAGTAGTGATCAAATGAAAATTGGTGTAATATTCTACTTGGAATATTAAAACGAACATTTCCTTGTAACCTATATCCCTTTTATATTGTCTGAAATAAAATCTTGTACATAACAAATAATACATTTCACTAAAAACAACATTTAAAAAAGATGAACATGGTACACTTTGACACAATTATCATGCTGATTTGAGTGTTCTTTTTCTATCATTTTGAATTCGTCCATGATCTTTAAAGTATCTACTTTGGATTTCATTCACAAAACCAAAATTATACTGTTGTTCTACTTTCGAATAGTAAAAGAAAATTGAGGTAGTGATTGAATTGTTTATGTCTTAGAACTAAAATTTGCAAAGATAAATGAATTAACACACACACATACGCTAAGGATTTTTATCCTACAAACCTCCATAGGAAAAAAACCAGTCAGGAAGGGAGACCAACTATTTTTTCCCTTTTTTACTTTATTGGCTAATTCAAATTAGCAGAGATACAGACTTTACAATAACTGAGAAAGGAAATTGACAATGTCTCACACTTTCTCCAGACTACTTGGCTACTATGTTCTCAAACTCTTTTTTCTACAAACTCAATACCAGGACTTTAGAACTCTTAAACTTACTCCCATGAAGTCTCTTGCTTTCGATAATAAAAAATCTCATTGCTACATGTATTTATAGTGTTTCACATCTCCTCCTATGCATTGGAGGATGCGAAACATTATGGAGTTGAAGAGACACAGACAACCTTTCCAATTCTTGGGTGTTCATTTTGAATTTTATTTTCTGTCTAAAAGTGATAGGATCATCACCTAATGCACATTGGCGGTCACGGTCACATTGCCGCTGCCCTAGCTGAGCAATGGCTACGGGACCACCTCCCTAGTTGGGTGGTAGTTTTATAACCATCACTCTATACAAAGAGCACATGTTTTTCTAACATATAGATAGAACCTTTGTTTCTTCATTTTCCTTCTTTGTTGCTAGCTAATCGATGAAGAAAAGACATTTTGGATCCCTATAGATCACACCTCCCTTACTTAGGAGGATTTTTGTCCCACAAAATCTTAGTGGAGGAGTAGATGAGGAAATAATTCCTTCACTTTCTCCTTGATTACAATCGGGCCTACCTTGTTTTCTTCCCTTTTAGTCCAACCTACCAAGACTCATGTGGACTCTTCTAGTCTCTTTGGAATTTTTTGTAGCACTACATCCTCCTCCGATTTTCGCCTCATGATTACAATGTGTAATCCTTAATGGAAGGTAGCAAGAACTGTAATTCTTCATTTTCATCTAACATGATGGATCATATAGGTGCAAGTTCTCACAGTTTACTACCGATTAAATCCTCATAAATGACATTAAATCAAGTCAAAAAAATTTCTCCAACCTACTCTAATATGGTGAAGGGTCCCTATCATAGTGGCTTGAGCTTCCGTGCTTGACCTTGTAGTCTCTCCTTGCTCAAGTAAAGCCAAACTCTATCTCAAACATGAATCTTATGGTCTCTCTTGTGCTTTGATCATGCGTAGAATTGTACTTAGAGTGATATTTCTCTAAATATTCTTTGACTTTGAGCTATATTTTTGGGATCCTCTCAATGAATTTTTTTTTTCTAGTAACATTTATGTCTCATGTCTCCTCCTCATCCTCCTACCCAATTTCTATGTCAGCAAATTTATAGGTAGATATCCCAAACATGCTTCAAATTATGACTTCATAGTGGATGTGTCTATTGCCCGATTATAGGAATGTTGAATGTAGGATAAGGACTCATCCCAAGTCCTTGGGTATTTGCTATTATACCTCTACGATCAAATGTTATAAACTCATGTTCACCACCTCTATCTATCCATCTTTATGTGGATTGTAATTTTGCTCCTCTGTAACCATGTATCCATTTTGTCCCAAAAAGTAGTCCAAAACCTCCCCAAGAACCTAGAAACCCCGACGAAACAATATACTTTGGCAAGCCAAAATGCACCCATACATTAGCAAAAAAATATCTAGTTCCTCATGTACTTTTATTGACTTTTTCAATGCCATAAGAATACACATCTTATTGAATCTATTAACAACATACAGATAGTCATGGCCATGTTTAGACATAGCTAGTCCTCCCTCAAAATCCATATAAATTTCCTCCCATGGAAAGTAGGTACTAGAAAAGGCATATACAAACCCTCCTTCCTAGTCTTAGGCTTGTTGGTACAACAAAGTATACATCTACATAAAAATTTTGATACTTCTTCTTGCATATTGGGCCAATACACATACCTTTGTAAGTAGGCTAGGGTCTTACCAACACCGAAATATCCGCATACTTTCTAGGTATGTATTTCCCTCATCAAAGGAGGGGCTTAGGTCCCACGTGTGCCTAGGTTGAGTGCCCAACATCGGCTAGGTGATAGGCCGACACGCATGGGATTTTCTTGTTCTTTGGAGGGTACAAAAATGACTACATATTGCTTATGTTGTCAGGACCTCTTTTCGAAGTTGTTGTGAGAAATGTTAAGCATTATGGTTCTTATGATGCGTAATGATGGAGCGTCTAACCTTAGGGAGTGTTGAAGCATGGTACAAGAGAAGGGAGGATGAGCTTTCTCAAAGAATCAACATGTGACTTGAGTTTGATGCACAAATATGGGTAGAAGAGAACCTATACCATGAGTTATATGAGACTTTTTTTGTTGTTTTCCGAGTAAAGTTGTATGAATGGATTTCAACAAATGCATCTAGATCAAATGGTATTATAGAGCATGTGTATGGACCCAAGATGATTATTAGAGGTTGCGGGATGTAGATATCAATTAGACACATGTTGTTGATCACTAGTGGAAGGGAGTGCTGACTAGCTATACTCTGGAATATGCCATTTCTACATATTATTTCTTAGAAGTTGTTGAGATTTGGTTTTTGCGGGAACCTAGATGATCTTTTTTATGTGTTATCCCTAGATATGAATATATTGATCATTACATTGATTTTAGAGGAATTTCCCATGGTTGACTAAGTTTCTCTACCCGCTAGGTGAGGAAGCTAGGGTGGAGGAAGATGACATATTTTGTAGCTAAAAAACAAAGGGAGGAGAGACGACTCAAGTATGGTGAATCTTGTGAAAGGGATTGCTAAACAACACAAGGTTGCAAGTGTGATGGATTTATGGAGAGGGACATTGTTGGAAGGAGTTGAGGTTGCGTAAAGGATGTGGAACCTAAGTCGATTGTGCTACCCCATCTTGGTAAGCATGGGAGAGAAACCCCTTCATCTTCTCATGAGATTTCATCACATGGAGAGAGGAGAGTCATCGGCGTGCATCTGAACCCACCTAGTGACCAACCCTTGGCGCTTGGTTTTCTAGATCAAGGAGAAGTATTTTTAATCTAGTTGGTATCGGTGGAAGTGAAAAATCGATTTGCCTAGGAGAGATAATTTCTCATTTGGGACCTCTATGGGTGCACATACCATTCAAGTGTTTGGAGGAAGTTTTTGTAGAGTGTGAGTATGCATAGTTTGGGCATCATGTCTAGGATTGAGATGGGATATACAACTAGTAGCAAAGCAATATCATAGACCATTAGCGCACACTCAGTGGAATGTTGGGGGACTAGGCTAATTCGGGCCCATTACTAGCTATAAGAGGATCTGGAGGAGGAACTAGTGGATTGTGAGGCTCGGGACGGGATGGATACAATGAATTGGGTGGAGGAGGAAACACCAAAGGGAACCAAGGATCTTGATTAGGAGAACATGGGCCTCATCCATGCCCTCGGGTATTTTTCAAGATGTCTTTGCACTTACTAGATTACCAAGGTATAGAGGATGTTGTAGTACACGTGCATAAGCATGAGATTTTATAGTGTGCAAAAGGAATCACTACCCGAAGTGGAAGGAAAGTTAGTTTCCATTGAAATTGTAAGGGTGTACGCATAGCAGATCTTGGAAGTATGATGCCCATAAGATGGTGGTAGATTACACCACATTAAAGAATGCATTCTAGGAGAGTTCCATATCCTTGAGCTTGAGAAAAAGAGCATCACCGCTCTGAAGGAGATCCAACAAGGAATGGGAGACGAGTATGCGGGAGTATGACGTGTAGTTTAAAACTCTCCTATCAAAGTTGTCATATTACATTCACCCTTCTCAAGCATGGTCAATGGTTTGTTGGAGGGTTGATCACTCCATTTAGAAGGGCATTATCGCATAAGACATTCACAAACCCATGTGAGGCCTTGGAGGTTGCTTTGCATGATGAAGCAATTAGGATCGTTGATCTGGAGTGATCCATTTTTTTGGAGGCTCAAATGACCACAATGGCCAAATAATTGGAGAATTTGTCTGCAAACTCAACACATGAGACTCGTAGTGTTCTTTAGTGCACAAATTGTGAAGTAGAAGGGCATGCCAAGGATATTTTCCCTAGGAAATCAGTACATGTCATGATGACATTAGATTGTAAAATTTGTCATGAGGATCATGATGCGAGTAGGTGTCCTCTATTGCAGTACACGATCTGGAAGAATGTGTCTTTCTATTGCAAGATCTATACCTCTATGACCCATGATACTAAGGATTGTAGGTTGATTGACTAGATCTGTGATGCTATTGACCTAGGTGTGCATCGGACTAGCCTTGCGAGTAGCTCAAGGATAATGATTACCATTATGAACAAAATGCAGATGGAGGGGCACGTGAAAGAGGTTTCCATAGAGGATTTCATGGTCACAGTAACCATGGCGGAGGAATAAGTGAGTTCCCACGAGGAACTTGTTATAACTGTGGATCTACATAGCATTACAAGCATGAGTGTTCACGATCATTGCAGTGTTCATGGTGATGGAAAGAAGCATAAGTACGAGGAGTGCCCCAAGTTGTTTGAGCACATGATTCAACAAAACCAAAAGGACAAGGGCGTTAGGATGGTGAGTATAAAGAAGGATGACACATAGTGGATACCAAGAGGGCGTGTGAGTTAGGTTAGAACCTATTTTGCTGATGCCACAAGAAGAGGTGAACATGCTAAGGAATTACCAAGGAAAAGGACCTTGGTTTTAAGAGAAGAAGTGGTTCAAGGGAAGTTTCCAGACCCTGCTCATCAAAAGGAAGTATATCAAGAGACTATGGATGTCATTCATAGTTTACAAGGAGAGATTCAGTGTCTAATGGAGATGTCAAGGTAGTAGGAGAAAAGGAGGAATGTTGAGGCTCTACTGGAAGGACTGGATGAGTTCAAATAAGTGCAAAATTTTAGGATAGGAGAAGGTACAACATGTTAGAGTGGAGCATGAGAGTGCAAGTGTTACATGTAAACTTTCCCCCTCATAGCCTTGACTACGATAAGGAAATCACAGTGAACACATTTGGTGATGGATGGATGTTGAGTAACATCTTGGTGACACGGGAGCAGAGGTCAATGTTGTCACATTAGATGCATGACATCAAATTGGAAGGTCCGCATTACATGACCATCTTCAAATGTTATGTATTTGGAAAATAAAACTCGTAAATTCGATTAAAGTCTTGAAGGATGCAACTATCACCATTCAAGGGGCCAAGTTTATTGGAGACTTAGAAGTCTTAGAACTCACCTAAGAAGGTAACTTTCTAGCATTACTTGGGTGCCCATGGTGCGATAAGAACAATGTTGACCTAGTATTTAACAAAGGGTATATAATTTTTTAGAACAAGGAGGAGTAAGTTATCATCCCCTTTATAGATGGGAAGTTAGTGCCCAAAACGAAACCCTTGGGATAAGAGATACTTTATAGAATCTATGTGTGCTCCATCGAGACCCTTTGATAATCCACCCCTCAGAAGGAGTTATCCAATTTTAGGATGCTCAATCCATAAGTGATACAACTAGCGTGACATGTGACAATTAGGCACATGTGACCTATGAGTTAATTGGGAAAAAGTTATGTGACCTATGAGATAATCATATATGAATCAAAATCAACAACATTCCATGATCTCTAACATCTAATATCATGCCAAATCAAAAGATACAATAATATCCATAAGTATAGTCGACAATATCATAATTAATAACAAAAAGGTGTCAAAGGGAAGTGGGCACTACATCCCCCTCCCCTTAGAATCAACTTCCTCTTGGAAGTCACTGGAACAGGTTTGGAAATAGAACTTGTAGCAATGTAGCATCCTCCTATGTAGCTTTAGTCTCATCATACCTATCCCACTGCACTCAAACCTAGTCAATATCTATGCCTCGAAGGCCCAGGGTCCTATACTCTAAAATGTGAACGGACTCTAGCATCACCTGGCCTTGATCCTGTACCTGCAATGAGGTCAAATCTAGCACATGAGAAGGATTTGGAATATATCTCTTAAGTAGTGAAACATGAAACGCATCATGGATGTAAGACAATTTAGGTGGAAATGCTAGACGATAAGCCAAAGGGCCGATACGCTCCAAGATCTCAAATGGACCCACATATCTAGGAGCTAGCTTAGAGCCTTTTCCGTAATGGATAGGGATCTTATGTGGCCTGATGTGAAGGAACAATGTCATGTCCACATCAAAACTACAATTTGTCCTATGCTGATCTACATACTTTTTCTGCCAGTCCTGTGCCTCCTACAATCTCTACCTGATCATAACCACCTACTATTCCATGTCCTAAAATAAAGCCAGCCTAAGAGAAACCCTGTCCTCTAACCTGTCCCAACTAAGAGCTATCCTGCACTCTCTACCATGCAATTCCTAAAAATGAGCCATGCCTATCAAACTCTTAAAAGTATTATTGTAGGAAAACTCCAGCAAGTAAAAATACTCCTCCCATCTTGGTGATGAGCCATGACGTACATCCCAAGCATGTCCTCCAAAATCTGATTTACCCACTCATCTGTCCATCTATCTCGGGGTGATATGTTGTCTGAAATTGATCTTCATCCCAAGAGCATGTTGTATGGTAGTCCGAGAAGTGGGAAGTATACACGGGATCGCAATCACAAATGATCTTCCACGAAATCCCATGCACTCTAAAAATATCCTCTAGATATACCCGTGCCACTACACTAGCTTTATAGGTAGTCTTCACTAGAGAAAAATTATCTAATTTCTTTAATTTATCCCACAGTGGCCATGATGGCGTCGTGGTGATATCTCGACGTCGGTAACCCAATAATGAAGTCCATAGAAATGGTGTCCCAATTCCACTCTGTTATGGCATGAATAAAGAGAAGGCTAGTTGGATGCTGATGCTCGACCTTCACCTTCGAAACTTTAAACAACATGATAAAAACGGAGCAACATATCTCTCGAATTCCTCTCCAATGATACAACTGTCTCAAGGTGGCGTGCATCTTCTTCACCCCAAGATGGGCTGAATAAGGTGCACAATGAGCCTCCATTAAAATGTCCTACCTCAAGACTCCATTTACGGGAACATAAATCTAGCCTCCGTACCTAAGAAGGCCATCTGTCTCCAATGAAAATCCATCAAACTTACCCTCAAGGGTCTCGAGACTCAATCTCTACTTTAGCTGCAATGTAGAAGCTATCGTGAGGAAATTGTTGTAATATCTTGCTCTATAAATATTTTCCCACTGAAGTGGCCATTATCACATGTCTCCATCTACTAAGATCATCCACAACCACATTCTCCTTCCCCTTCACATGATCTATTTCCATATCGTACTCACAACGAAACTCCATCGAACGCCGCTGATGAGTGTTGAGATTGGGTTTCATGAAGAGGTGGCGAAGACTCAAGTGATCAATCATGAGTGTTAATCTTCAGCCAAGAAAGAAGTGTCTCCACCGAACTAAGGCGTGAACAACTATTGAAATCTCAAGATCATGAGTTGGATAATTGAGCTCATAATATTGGAGTTTGTCGGACTTAAAAGAAACTACTCTCCCTCCTACATCAACTCACCTCCAAATTCTACCAAAGAAGCATCTATGCATACGAAGAACTCACTATAAGGATCTGGTACTACAAGAATAGGTGTTTTCTTGTGCATTCCTTGAAGGCCTTGAAACCCTGCTCACATCTGTTTGACCATACAAATGTTTTCCCTTTCCATGAAGATAAGTTATGGGGTGCTGTAACCCGAGAGAAGTCTGAAAAAATCTCCTGTAATATCTCGCTAAACCCATGAAGATGCACACCTATGTCACACAATCGGGTGTTGACCAATCCATTATATCTTGAATCTTGGAAGGATCGATTATGATACCTTCCCCAATAATGATGTAGCCCATATATTGTACCTTTATTTGAAAGAACACATACTTCTCCAAGTTCCCGTAAAGATGTTGCTCACAAACACACCGAAGAACACGGAGAAGGTGATCCTTGTTCTCCTCACGCGTATGTGTGTATATAAGAATGTCGTTAAGGAAAAAGAGCATGAAGCAATCCAATAATGTCCTAAACACCTCATTCATCAAGCTCATTAACACTACGGGGAATTCGTCGAGACAAAAGGCATTTCACGTGAACTCGTAGTGGCCATATCTCGTATGGAAGGAGGTCTTATGAATATCTACCTCCATGATCCTCAGTTGATGATAACCTAACTTAAGGTCTATCTTGGAGAAAAAGGTTGCCCCTTTCATCGAACAAATAAATCATCATTGCGCGGAAGCGGTAAGCGATTCTTTATCATTATTTTGTTTAGCTAGTAGTTATCAATACACAATTGTAGAGAGTTGTCCTTCTACTTTACAAAACTCACCGGTGCACCCCAAGGGGATACACTTAGATGGATCAGGCCTTTCTCCGAGAAGACCCTCAAGATGCAACTTGAGATCACAAAGCTCAAGAGTAGTCATCCGATAAGGTACTCATGAGATAGGCTCTGCTCCGAAATCAAATCTATGTGAAAATCTATCTCACGTGGGTGTGATAACTATTGATGGAAAATAAAAACACCCCTGAATGTTTGTAACTCGATGGGTTGAGACTCTCAGTGTGATTGCATAACATGGAGCTTTTACCAAGTGTGGGACCTTGTGAATCAGGAAATCTATCCGGATGAAGGCCGGTTCCTATTCCTCTATTTAGATGCACACATAAAAATGTAGAGGGTTTACTCAAAAAACCTAATGTAACTTACCCAGGAGATAGGGTAAGAAGATGCATAAAAATAAACCTAAAATAACACAAAGGTGATGCACCGAGGAATGAAGAACACTTACCTTGACAATAAACACAAACCATTAAAATGCAATGCAAGATCATGCACTGAGATAACCAAATTTGCGGTGAAAATATCATGAGGATGCAAATGAACACAGAGAGGGTTGAGAATCATCCATGGACATGCATTATTTTCTCCAAAGATTGATACAATACACTACAAAATGCCAAGAGGCAAAGTTGCATTACAATTTTATATGGGAGGTTTGAACTCCACAAATTCACCTACCAAAGAGAAGAAGGGAGGGGAAAAACAAGAATATCCAACCTTTAGAAAGAAGCCCCTCCTTACAATTTATAGGAATAATGAGAGAGGGAAGAGAGAGGAATTCCAAAACTACCCCAACCACCTCCAGGTTATATTTAATTCATCTCATTATGGCTATAGGTGAGAACCCTAGCAAACCCAAAAAATGGTGTGGCTGTATACTACATTTTTGAAGACTTTGTAAGCTTTTACGAAAATTCCAAATTTGCATGAATCCGATCTCCTATGTAAAGTTATGGCCATTTGAATATCTACATCAAGGTTTGCTTTTTGTCAGGTTCGGGGTGTCAACGCTCAAAATGTTTCACCTCCTAAAGGTTCGCCTTGGTGCACCCATCCTCATGTCAACATACTCTTAATTGTGCCATAGGCCATGAAAATTACATGTCGACACCTTCTGATTTGCGTCTCCAACCTGCACCAGGGAGCAAATTTTTACACGTCGATACCTTCTGATTTGGGCCTCCAACATGTGCCGGTGTAACTTTTTACATGTCGACACCTTCTGATCTGCGCCTCCAACCTGCGCCAGGGTGCAACTTTTTACATGTCGACACCTTCTGATCTGCACCTCCAACCTATGCCAGGGCACAACTTTTGGCGTAAATAAATGTCGGGTTTTGAGTTTCTTTGATTTCCATATTCTTCTATTTGTCTATATTTACTTGGGGGAGATATATACAACAAGTAACCCTAGTATCTCCCTTAGAAAAACATCAGAAAATTCTCTCAAGATGGGATGGTCATCCGGATATGGCCCACTAGTCTCATCCTCGGTTACTGTCACTAACCGTAATAGCATACATCGACAAACTCATCACACACCCCACTTAAGCTTCATAGCGGGGATGGTGTGAATGGAAACGGATCTCCTAAGCTCGCTACTATCAACGACTCAACTCCTAAATGATTTGTACACGGGATATATTTTTATGGTAGCAATCCACTTTTTCTTTATGTGTAAACAACCGGTCCATGCCCAAGATGACTCCATACGAACACAACGAAAGGATACGAAGATCCGAGGTAGTGGTAAAGGGTCCCAGATCCACTACACACTCTTAAGCGATGAGTCTATAGAGATTTTGGCTCTAGAAGCCATCTTGATGTCCCAACTAAGACCCTTCCTAACTGTCACCAACCTACAACGCTTTACTAACGATGGTGCAATAAAATAACTTGATGAAATAGAATTAAAAAAATGTGGGTAGAAATACCAATGATGCTACTGTATTCTCTATGATGGTACTCGGTGCTCGGCTAGCAGTTCTCAAACACTGCATAGATCCCATGGCTACGCCCCATGTCACCAATAGTAGACTCAAAAAATTGTGTCTTACCCTTATTACTAGGGTTATGTAGGCACTCTCTCCAATGATGTCTAATAATGCCACAACCATAACAGCTTCTGGTCCTCTCTAATGAGATGAAGCTCGGACCGGTACTCTAGAGTCCGCTCATGGATCCCGATGATCTCGGCTATGCATCGCTTGAGGTCTCGTTGATGAGCTCCTACCGACTAAGATCTCGGTGCACCATGTGTCTAATGGGACCCCTAGGAGGAGGTCCCATATTCCTTCCTCTTTGTGCATCGAACCTCTAAGTAGGCTTGAATGGTGGATGAGTCTCTACTATCATTGCTTGCTCTTGTGGTGGTCTTAAAGAACACCATAATGAACCATTAACCATGAGGAGGAGGAACTGACCCCCTTGATTTGTTATCCTACATCTACTGGATGTGGCTTTGAACTCGTCTCGGCCTATTGTGTCTTTGCTCGTGTCTCCTCTTTAATATAGGCCTTCTCCAAAGCCTTTGCTAAGGTCTGTGGGTAGTGAATGCGCACCACACCACCCAAATCCAAATTTAGGCCCCTGATGAACCTGTGAATCTGTACCTACTCATCATGCATATAGTCGACATACTAGAGTAGGTCAAGAAATTGACTCTCATACTCGGCTACTGGTCATAGATGCCAATGGAGGTTGTGGAACACATCTGTCCACTCTTGAGTAAACCTCTGGGATAAGCACCTACTCCCGAACCGATCCTCAAAGATCTCCCAAGTAAATGTCTTTGAATCAATTTGGAGATTCTGCTCCTTGGTCCTCCACCAAACACATGCTCCATCCCTCAAAATATGGATCACAACATGATTTCTTTATGTTGCTAGTACAAGGGCAGAGCTTGAAGCACCCGCTCAAGCTCACACCAACCAGGCCTCTTCCCAAAATCCACCTATATCTTCAGAATAGTGAGATGGTCATAGATTTAGGATCTCATTGATATGGTCTACAGCTGTCATCTGGTGACCCCTAGGCCTCTCTACATGCTCATCTCTAGGTCTAGGGCTCGAGACCTATCCCTATGTCCTAAAATCATGTCTCCCTATCCCCTCTATGGTGACTTTGATCTGGCTAACTCCACATGAGAGTTTTCTTCACTGTTCTCCTCATGGTGTTAATGAGATGCACAAGCCTTAATGGATGGCTCCATATCATGTCTGGCTGATCGTCCTCCTTAGGACCCTCCACATATAAAGGTATTAATGTTCTAAAGAGCACTGTAAAATCTAGGGTAGAATTTTTTCTATGGCCTACTCTGGAGGTGGTATATGTAGGTCTATGTGAAAGGACCCCTCGTCTGATCCGTGCCTCCTACACAGATTAAGGTCAGAGTAAGTTTGTCATTCTAGATTTTAATCTAGTTTTCTATGTTTACTAAAATATATAATTTTTCAGACAATTTGTTTTCTAGGTTTAGTATTGTCTTAGGTTCAATTTTCATGTCTCACATTTTCTTGTGTGCCTAAAGGTCTAAGATTTGAACCCATGGATCTAATACTAAGTAACACCCTTACGAGACCCAAGAACAACCTAGGTTTAGTTAGAAAAAATTATAAAATAATTTATTTTTGGAAAGTGTGCCCACAAAAGGTTTCGAAAACCATGATTGCTTCATTAACATTTCTAGGCCATTATATTTAATGGATAATATTTTTTCCGTTATAATAAATATTAAACCCGCATTAAATTCTAATGAGTATACTTAGTCCAAGCATGGTTAAATTATCTCTAAGTGTTAATTAATAAACAATTAAATTCCTACTATAGTTAAATATTCCATATTTAAATTTAGAGGGTTAAAGGGGCTAAAATAATTAAATACCCAAGGTATTTAATTCCACAAGGTTTAAACAATTAACAAGGTCCATTTTACATGGGGTTAGAATAAACATTCCCTTACCCCATAAAGTGACCCCTAAAAAGTCAACTCATGTTTTGAAAATAAAACATTTAAATTAAAATGGGTAATTTCCACTCACCCACTCTCCACCTAATTTTTGTAGGGATGAATCTCATCCCTTGGATGGATTCAATTTGGGCCCTTGATGTGGAAAAAGGGTAACTAACCCTAAAGCATCCTTATGAAAGATTTTTTCACTTTCATTTACTTCATTATTTTCTCTTTTGTTGTGTAGGTTTGGAGGAGGAAGAGAAGCCATTAGATGCCATCTAAAGCTTTTGGAGAGGTCTACTTGTTCCATTTATTTTTCGCATTTTTCTTACACCCTCTCCTAGGGTTTCAATATATTTATATATTTTATTTAGCATAGTTTTCCTTTATTTTCCCAAATGGGCTTGTGGGTTTTGTCCCATTTTATTTATAAAGCTATATTTAGTATGCATTTTCATTTTGATAGGGTATATATACAACCTATATGTATATATACATTTATAACCATTTGTATTTACTTTATGTAAACACATTTGTTTTTTGAAAAACTACAATGGGTTCAAAATCCCAATTTAAAATGTATATACATACACACACACACACACACACACACACACACACACACACACACACACACACACACACACACACACACACACACACACACACACACATATTGTGTGTGCATCAACGTATATATAGGCCGTAAGAAATAAATTTACATAGGCCACATTATTCAAGGTATGCGCCGACTTTAAGTTTCATGCAGCCGCAAAATATAATGTGGTGTTTATGTTTTATTGGGGGTGGGGATGGGTGGAGACCCCAACCCCACCCCATTTAATATTAAATGGATTGGGGGTTGGGGTTGCTGACCCTCACTACCCCAAATCCTTTACCTACCACACTAGCCACACCCCAAAGGGGATTTTAAAAGTTTAATACAAACTACTTCAAATTCCTATTTTTTAATCCAATCTACAATTTCTTATTTTATATGTATGTGTGTGTGTGTGTGTGTGTGTGTGTGTGTGTGTGTGTGTGTGTGTGTGTGTGTGTGTGTGTGTGTGTGTGTGTGTGTGTGTGTGTATACCACTATAATTTTTATATTTTGTAATAATAATATTATAACATTAGCAATAAGTATAATAATAATAATATTATTATTGTCCTAATAATAATGCTTAAGTAATTCGTAATATAAAAACTAGTAAAACTAATAGATGTTACTATACATTAGTTTTAAGCTTTTTTTTTATCAAGTAGTAAGATTTGTATAGTCATTAGGGTCACTAATTTTTAGTTCTAAATTTAAAATGTCTTTATAAAAATTGGGTAGTATATTTTTTTATAAGAGGCATGAGAAGAATAGTAACTCAAATTTTACTTATTGCAATATTAAGATTATAATGGGGTTATGAGAAAATTTACAATATCTTCATATTTATTTTATATAATTAAAGTGGCTAAGACCTAAGTTGTAAATGGGTAGTTTCTTCTCTCCACTAGATTTAGGAATTTAGCTATTTTATTGGCCAAAGAAAAACAATTTAACATTTACGCTCTTCCATCCTCTTGGATAAAATTTAACTTTCTTTCAACTACTATAAGGGAATAAAATTGTAACTTTTCACAACTTAAATGCAATAAAAGGAAGTAACCATTGCTTTTCTTTTCAAACTACTAATTTCAAACCATATACACCAACAATTATAACCAAGCTTTTTCAATAAATCTTAAGATGAGAGCTATTAAGCTTTTAATAGTTTTGTTTTTTAACAAGAACAAAAAAATTTACTATCAAACTTTCTTCACTTAAGAGTCTTTCCTTTCCACATACATCACAACTATGATAATAATAATCAATACAACTTTCCTTCAAAATATTAATACAACATCTTCCACTTAAAGTGGGAAAATTTTACAAAAATGAAAGCTAAAAGGAATACAATATTACATCTCTATTTCTTGAGAGCACCAACCAAGCACCATTCTTCACAACACCAATAAGAGAGATACACCATGATTCATATGGTCACAACAAAGGGGAGGGAGGAAACACTCTCCACCCAACCAAGAATTCCAATGAGGAGGAGAAGCCATCCTCCTCATTGGTCCTCGAGCCCCAACCACATTGCAATGAAAAATGGATTCAACTCATGGCAAAAAACAAGCTTCCACATCACAATACAAGCTTTTACAAACATAACAAAATCCAAAATAATACAACTACAATCACAAAAAGGAAAATAAAAAAATACACAAGGCTTCAACATGCAAAATCCAAAGGAGTAAGATCTATGGGGAAGCCACTTATACCTCCCAATGGGAAATGGGTGCCCACCTAAAAACCCTCCAATAAAACATCTCAAAACCCCTACACACTCTTATGCCTCCCTCAAGTACCTCTTATACCTCCCACATTCTCTTATGCCTCCCTACAAATCTCTTATGGCTCCCTCATAAAATAGACCAAGTAAGAAATGCAAGCAATTTCTTTTCCAAGGTGGGACACCCATCCCAAATCCCTCCAAAACATGGAAATAAATCTTATGCCTCCCTACATGAAATATCCCCATAGTCTCCTCCTACTCCACACTTAATAAATCTACCCAAGCAACCAACAAACATACAAAAACACTAAAAACATGCATATATACACAATATAAAAAGGAAAACATTTTTCAAGAGTATAGCTCCTACGTTTCCATGGTAGAGCTTGATCAAATATTTCCACAAAAAGATTCTTCAAGTCCAAACAAGCACCAAAACTCCAAAAATCCACAAGCGTTCCCAAAATCCTCTAACTCAAAAAATGCAAGAATACAAAGAAATGAAGTAACCCCAAAATAAGAAAAAGAACTTGAATAAATAGAAAAGGGAGAGAGGATGGTGAGGTGGATCCATGTAGGATGCCACATCACTCATCCTCAACTCCATCTCACAATTCAAACTTCAAACTCCAAAGAACAATTAATAAGTGGGTGTAGAAATTACATTTTACTTACACACACAACCCAAGCCCACACCCTTAAGGACTAAAAGTAATTACATGTAAGAAGGTGCAATAAAATTTACAATTTGTCTTCCTAAAACACATAATGGGGTCTAATTTTGACCCCCCAACCCATAGGTAGGGTTGACATAGCAATTTAAGAGGTGTGGGACAAGTTTAACTTGTCCCACAAGCCTTCAAAATTGTCCCTTAAGGATAAATTCGAATTTCCATGAGGGGGTAGAGTGTACAACACTCAAGATCACAAGCACTCAATCTTACAACACAAAACCCAAGAGCCATCTAGTCTAATAAATGAAAACTTTTTGTCACATCCATAATTAGTTAATAACAAGATTAATTAACTTAAATAGGACACTAAAACCCATTAAGATAAAGGGGAAGAATACATCATTTTCTAAATAATTAAAACAAGAAAATTACATCACTAAAAATCACATACTACATTAAGTAAAGGAAACTAAAAAAATACAACACATAACCCCTTGGTCAAAATTTCCCCTAACAATAATTCAAACACACAACACACAAACACATGTTTCCATGGTGACCCTTGTTGAATTCATCTAGAATTCCAATGTGGTTGGTCTCCAATCCCCGATGTTTGTTGTGACATGTTTACCTACAAAACACATAACACCTCCTTCGGCCTCATGGCCACATCAAAAACATCTAGGATAAAATATACAATATAAATCCATAATCATCTATATACGAATCAAATATCATCTAGGAAAATACGATATCATTTACAATTTCTAGCAACATTTCTATTCTACATTTCATCCATGTCAAAATGATCACAACATTAGTTCAATTATCAAAGCCTACTCAGTGTGATGAAATATCACATGTATATGAAATATATATATATATATATATATATATATATATATATATATATATATATCAACAACATATTAACATCAATATAAAATGTCTCTAATAATCCACATGCATCATATATGAATCAAAATCAACAATCAGTCCATGATCTCTAACATCTAACATCATGCCAAATCAAAAGCTACAATAATATCCATAAGTATAGTCGATAGTATCATAATCAATAACAAAAAGGTGTCGAAGGGAAGTGGGCACTACACTACCATTCTGATAATTCTTTCTAAGAGAGTGTTGTCTCAAAGTGTTTCCTAAAAATTTATGTTTCCAACATTTGGCTACATAATGGTTAGACTAGGGGAGTTCACTTATTAAAAGTATGGTATAACACATTTGTTGAAGGGTATTAAATAATAACATAAATGTTAGTTTTTACCTCTCATTATTCAACCAATAATGCCCCTCCCATTATATTATTAGAATGAAAATACCCCCTATTTTTTATGTGTACCTTATTTATCATTTTTTTCCATTACAATTTTATTTACCTATTTTTAATTATACCTTAATATTTCAAAAATATATATATCATATTTCACACTCAATTATTATTTTGTTAATGTATTTTCTCTAGAAAGAGATTTGGAAGCCATTTAATACCTATTACAAATTACCTTAATGTTAAGCTTTAACCATTCATTAATATTTCTTTAAATAATTAATATGGTGAAATAATATCATGTGTGGAAAAGCATACTCAATCCAAGTTTTTACCATCTTATTATTTCCTTTTTAAGAATCCTCTAATTTTTGTTTTCTTATTCAATAAGAGAATATAAAATAACTTTATGACCACTAACATATTACAATTTTAAGGTATTTAGCTTTAAAAACTAGGGTTTAAATGTTTTAGTTTTATATTAAAATTACCCTACCTCTTCGTATTCCACCTCTCTAGCCTACCCCCAATACCCTAATTAAAAAAATAATAAATTATACCCTTCACCCCCTATTATCTTCAAAGTATATTGAATTTTATATTACTAATTTGTTATTACATCAATATGAACAAACGTCTTTAGGATATTGCCTTAGTAATGAACCCCTCATGGTTTAATTAATCCATGGTGAGGAAAAAACTACAAAGGATAAATGCAATAAAAATTATGTGCATTTAAACCATAATAAAAAGGAACGTTGGAATATTTATGTTGTCTAGTCTTACTGGATTTAATATTATAGAAAATATGCCCATCATTTTGAGATACAAAAGTATCCTTAAAATGTTTGAATAAATGAAAATTTCCATTACATTTCATTTGGTATGGTCTAGGTTTATCACTTGCGAGGTCTCGAATGTCTTGGAACATTCACCTGTTTCATTCTTATCACCAAAATTGAATCCCAAACTTACATAGTGAGGCTTGTTTTCTACCTGAATGGGTTTTTCAATAGCTTATCCTTATTTTCAAACTACATTTCTATTAACTCTCATTTTAATAAGTTATTTTGAACCAATCCCTCTAGTGTGGTGTTTAAATTTACAAAAATTATTTTTGACTAAATTGGAATGGGAGGAATTATTAAAAACTGGTGATTCACATACAATGCTTGAATCAACTTGTATAATTATGGGAGGAGAAGTTATTGATTGAAAAATTGTTTTTTTGTCCTTTGTGTGATCATAAGTTTGTAGTCTTTCTAAGAGCTCATCATTAGCTTAGAACTCAAATTTCAATTTGACTATCTCCTCTTCCAAGGAGAAAACATTTGATCTTAGGAAGAATTTCTATTCACGGGTCTAATATTATATACACTTTGACCTCATCAAGTTTATCATGTTTTGACAACTATCCCAAAGTTCACATGTATACAACTAAACCAACTATAGTATTTTAAGTAATAAAGTATTAAATTTGTCAATCAATAAGCTATGATACTAAAATATGAACCATAACAAGTAATTGGCCCCAACTAATAAATATAGTTGTAAAAATGGACACATATAGTTTATTTTATATTTCCTAATAATCTAATAGAATATAGTATTTAAATTGATCTAAAGCGATAACAAGTGATTTAAAACTCACACACATCAATTCCTCTTAGAATTTCTTCATTTTGTGTACTTTTACAATTTTGTGTAACTTTTCTTAATGTCTACCAATCTGATCTTAAAATTGAATGTAAACATTTAAAATTTGAACTAAAACTGAATGTGAGTGATTGAAAAAAATCATACAAATCCATTATTCAACTAAAACATTAAATTCATATTCAATCTCTTCAATCACATCTCTTAATCAATTTTTTGTATTTAATTATCAAATCTTAACGATAATTTAATATTGATATAAACTAAGATAATACTAAAAATAAAAAAATAGAGGTAATAGATTTGGATTTCTAACGAGTTTGTCAACACGATTTGGGTTACATCTCCAAGATTGCTAAACAATA
The DNA here is from genome assembly GCA_018340775.1 of Taxus wallichiana var. yunnanensis. Classification (NCBI taxonomy): domain Eukaryota; kingdom Viridiplantae; phylum Streptophyta; class Pinopsida; order Cupressales; family Taxaceae; genus Taxus; species Taxus wallichiana. The sequence continues at coordinate 903,478,440 of CM031240.1, read as the reverse complement.
ATCTAATCCATTATAAATCATTTCAAGAACACTATTAAGCACATGCAAAACCATAGTGGAACAAATGACCTACAATAAATCCATGGGAGCTATAGAAGAATGATGTAAAATCTTCACAAGAATTTCCCTACAAATCGAATCCACAAGAAGAATGCCACAAACTCTTCACAAGAATTTCCTTATAAATTGAATCCACAAATGCAAGTCTCCTTCACGAAATCTCAAAACAAAACTCCTTCAGAGATTTGAAATTTTCCCTATTTCTGACTACAATGACTTGAAATAAGTATTATCACAATATCATGGGCTTATAAGAATCTTACAATGCACAAGATATCTTTACATTGAATTGGGACCTTGAGAATTACATTTTTCCTTTAAATAAATTACATAGTCCTGTAATTATAGCCCTTCAAATAAAACAATACGCCTTTTATAATGTTTATAAGCTAGTGGCATGGAGGTTAAAAATCTTATCCCTTTTTATGACATGGGTGCTTCAAATCTCACCTTACACATTTTTATCCTCCATATGTACTTTGACCAAGATATTTAGTTTCTTTATCCCACATGCAATGGGTTTAGGATGGAATGCTAGTTGAAAAAGGGTGTTGTTGCAATGTTTAAATGGCTTGGAAGCCAATTGTTTTAAGATAGTCTATGTGCTTGGTTATTTTGGATGTATAGTGGCATGTTTTAAATGCCATGTGGTTACATAAGGAAACCATGTGGACTTTGTTGATATGGTGTGGAGTATAGTGTGTAGGTATGTGGAAATGCATTCGCCTAGCTTTAAATGTGGAGAATGAGGTGGCAATACTCCAAATCCACCAAAATTACTGATATTCCTATCTTGCCACGTGTTAGCAGTAGAATAAATGACATTATATGGTAGAAAATTATAGTGTAATTGGAAAATTAAAGTTACACTAATAAACCAAGGCCTCCATGTCCCCTTCTGAAACAAGAATGGACATCACTATTCAACCCAAACTTTTTTTTTTAGTCCTTTCGAATACTAGAGGGCTAGACAAAATATTTCCATGATCACATTTTTTCCTTGGTGAAATCTAAAATATGCAAAAGGACTTTTTGCATGAGTCATGGTAATGCAGATTTGTGCTTTCCTTTTTGACCCAGTTTGACCATGAACTTTGGATCATTCATATCGAGAGCATAATGTGTCTAATTTACGCATTCCCCTAGGCATTGTAAGGTTAGTAGAGTTTTATTCCACTACTGTAATGGATTATGAAGAAATATGTAACTTTTCACCACCAAATAAATGTCCTCCAGATTAGTTTGTTATTATTCTATGTTTGTATGTGAGGTAGATTATAATAAACTCACATAAATAGGACTATGTGAGAGATTTAAAAGTGAATTGATATTTTTTAATAGGTAAAACTCCTTTTTATAGGAGGTACATTCTGGTCTCCTATCTCTCTATATATATAAACATATTGAGTTAATATAAATTGAACAACTACACTTTCCTTTGTAAGAAGTAAAAAGTATTTTTGTACTTGTCTGTACTAGAATTCTCATTTTATTAGAGTACTTCATGGTGGATATTTAATTTTTATGTAAGGACTACCATGGGATTTTCCATTTCCTTACCTAATGGAATTTCTTTTGTGATGAAAAGTGTAGATTTTGTTTGAGTTCAATGTATACTTTATGATATTATTTTTTGAGGATGTTGGTGGTCCCCATTTCTATGCTTCATATATAGTTGTGTTTTATCCAGGCCCGTGATAATATTTATTCCATTACCTTAGCATGTTTTTTATAAATTTTGTAAGACATTGGTATATAGGAGAATATTACTATTTTCATTATAAAATCACTGGTGGTACATTTTGAATAAAAATGGAGTCGTATTGTTGCAAAATAAGTTGTTAACATTCCCTATTGAAAGTGCTTCATACGTCCATATAAAAACCCATCCAACACCAACCACGTATATGTGTGTTTTCTTCATTTTCTTCCAACATTTGTGTCTTTTTAAGCCAATAATAATATATGTGGATTTTTAATGTGTGAAAATTTTGATTTTATGTGTCAAATATTTTGTTATTTTTCTTAGTTTGAAATCTCTAGTTTTTAAGAGAGATAAGTTAGAAATTAGTTGCACTTGAAAATGGAAAGGAAAATTGAAATAATATATCAATCTCGTAGATATGTTTTGCCTCACCAAATTTATATCTATATCTTAAGGATTTTAACGTTCATCTTGACACACCAAAACCATGACAGAAGCAAATCGATCACTTACTAAAATTTATTGATTTTTTTTGTGTAAAACATACTTAGTTACTAAAAATAACACACTAGAATTTGCAGCGAGATCAAAGAGAGATGCTAAACAAATAACCAAGAATGATATTCAATATTCTCAATGTATTCAATATATAATAGATAGGCTATTATATAGCCAATGATATAGCAAAACAACCTCCTAGTAAATAGGAACGTATACCTGGAATAGTCATGGGTAACATAACAACAAACTATATTTTTATAACTATATAACAATTACGTGAGCACTATAATAATTTCCTAACATTCCCCCCCCTTAGTGAGAATATGGGGAAAAACTATCTTTTTACTTGAAATTTCTTTCATGATTAGGTGGATTTTACTACGGGATGATCACAAACATGTTGTATGGTTTTCAAATGGTTAACCACGAACTGAAAATGTGGTTTTCAATTGGAGTACCACAAACCAAAAGTGAAGGTTTTCAAGTGGTTTACCTACAACCACATCATGATGTGTCAAGTACTAATTTCATTCCTCATCAAATCTCACTAAAAATAATAACATAGGAAATTATGCTAAAATTTGTTGCTCGTATACACAAATAGAAAACTAGAAATGGAAAATTGGATTATGTTCCCCCCTTAATCTGAAATTTCCACTTATTCAACCAAAAACACTACAAAATGAAGCACACTAAAAAGCATATACTCACACAATATATATGTCACCACATCTACTATGCAGCCTAGTCTTGGTGATTGACGAGAGGACGCTACTTTTCCTCCATCCTACTATGCCTCCATCCTCTAGTGTGAAGTTCCCAACTTAGCCGCATTTGATCATGGAGATCAATTATAAATCATACATCGATTCCACCAAAAATGTTTCTGTGAGGAAATTTTTCTCTTTTTAAGTTTTTTTGACACCACCATATGACCATTACAAGAAAAAATTTTAAAATCACCTATTTGTCTTTTACGAGACTTAACTTTGACAATGATAACAAATGGCACTTGACGCTACATTACACTTTAATGATTGACAATGTAATTAACCCACTTCTATAATGATGATTTTTACAATTTTATACTCTTGAGACTTCACTAGACAAAAATGACGCAAATTCTAAAATTAATACATAAGACTATAATGACAACACTAACTATTGACACAAATACTTCTAACTCTAACTTTGTTCTTTTGTTGATATAAAATGGCTTGAATTGAACACTACTAAACTTTTTTTGACTCACATAAGTTTACACTTTTTATGATGGAAAATAAATTACTGCTACAATGCGTCAATGGTTTAAATGAACCACTTTACAACAAATTACAACAATTAACAATGGTTTAAATTTGAACCACAAACTTTTAAGGATGACATTAAATAAAAAAACATCAAACAAGGAACAATAAATACCCTATAAATAGAACTTCACAAATAAATTAAAAACACTATAATCTTACGAACCACTTTAAAATAGTCAGAGCTCAAACCATACAGTGATTGCAAAAAGGATGCATGTATGTAATCTCGGTTCCATGAGATAAGAACATAATTTTGGAATTTTGGTGCACATCACCTCCCCTACATTAATTACTTGTCCTTTATTCTAAATCCCCGACCGCCTTTTTTGTCAAAAAAATTTAGCATAACTAATTAGAGTCTAGTTCTACTCAATTGAGGTATAGATGAAAACATTTAGAACTATTTTCAAATATGATGAGAAAATGGAGGTCTGAGTGTATCCAAATGGCACAATTATTCATGGCATATTGAAGAAATCACTCAAGTGTTTATTTGAATGAATACATAAAAATAAATCAAATGTAATATAATATTAAAAACCATCAACCAGTCTGTGCCAAACTATGATGCAATTATCAATGTGATTGTGAAGCAAGATCAAGGCTTAGTAAAAATATATCACTACTCAAACTATTCTCATATTTTGACATTAAGAATAAGTAATTTTTTCCAATCAAGATGATGTGTTTTTCTTGACTCTATGCTTTCTTTTATTGTTCTAATAGAGGCTAAGACAATACACCAAACATCAATTGCAGATCCACCAAACACTTCAGATAGAATTACAGAAATATTTAGGTGACCACTAGAGAAAACATAACACAATTTAAAATCCTAAAAAAATTCTAAAATCACAATATTTCAATTATGAAATTCCATCACTCGGGTAGAAGATCATAGGGCTTCCCCTCCACTAGTCAACAAACCATATTACAAGGATTGACAACACTCTGATACCTAGATGAAAATAACACACCAGAATTTGAAGTGAGATCAGAGAGAGATGCTAAAAAAAAAAGAAAAATGAGATTCAATACTCTCCATGTATTTAATGTACAATGGATATCCTATTATATAGCCAATGATATAGCAAAACAACCTCCTCGTAAATAGGAACATATACCCTAGAATAGTCATGGGTGCCATAAGTAACAAATTATATTGTTATAAGTATATAAAAATTATGTGAGCATTATGATAATTTACTAACGAGTTACATTGTGTGCGAGGAAGTGCTAGCAGCACGTCTATTTAGCATTTCATCCCTAAACTATTATAAAATATTATCTCAATTAATTTAGTTCATCAAATACTCACTTAGGCTTATATTTGAATTTATTAAGATTTAACTCTTAAGTTGACTTAAAACCCTTTAATAATTTAACTAAGCATATCCCCAAGTTACCATTTAAATTAATTAGTCACAAGGCTACACCTAATCCCTAGCTCCACTATACCCATGAGAAAAGTTCACAAAAAGGCCCTATTAAATGAATTACCAATACCCATATTAAATCACTTCTTCTCCAAAAAAATTCCCTTCCACTTAAAGGTGGAGGATCTAATCCCCACCCTTAGACCAAAACAATGTGATCCTTAGATCATGGTTGAATCAAAAGCCCTAACTTTTCCCTTTTATTCTTTGCTTACCCTAATTCCTTTCATTTGCATTTTTGCAAGTTTGGGGAAAAATGAGGATGGAAGCCTTGGAGGCCATGAAAACTAAGGAGGATTTCAACTACTCTATTTTGTTTCTTTCGGAGTTTGGTAATGAAGCAAGAATACGAATCTAGGGATCCAAGCAAAATGGATTGTTATTCTTAATTTTTTTGTTAAAATGATGATCCACCCCATATTTGGGGTTTATATATATATATATATATATATATAGAGAGAGAGAGAGAGAGAGAGAGACATATATATATATATATATATGTGATGTATGTGTGTGTGTGTGTGTGTGTGTGTGTGTGTGTGTGTATTTGAGTCGAGTTGTGCGTTGGAGGCTATGTTGTGCAAGGTAGGATGCAAACACATTGGTAAGGAAATGGGTCTTGGGGATGGGCAGCCATGGCTGACCCACCCCCATATTATATATGGTGGGGTGATTGGCCATGGCCGCCCACCCCGCTTTCTTGTTTTTTTATAATATACACAAAATGGTGGGGGAGGGGTTCGAGGCCTTGCCTCAAACAATATATTTCTTTTTTTAATACTTTGTTTTAAAACCTTTAACCAAACAACTTTATATTATATTTTCAATTGAATAATTTTGTTAATATAAATTAATTATATATATATATATATATACATATGTATATACATATACATATGTATATACATATACATATGTATATACATATACATATGTATATACATATACATATGATCATATATACATATACATATGTATATACATATACATATGTATATACATATACATGTATATATACATATACATATGTATATACATATACATATATATACATATATATATGTATATACATATTATATCTATATATATATATCTATATACATAATATATATATTATATATATATATATAGTCATATATATATATAAATTTTTATATTTTAATTTCAACTAATAAGTTTAGGTGGTGTTATTTGTATAAATAAGTATATTTAAATGTTAATGTGTGTGTGTGTGTGTGTGTGTAGGGGGTGTGGGGGTGGGGGGGGGCGTGTTACATGTCTATACATTTGATAAGTTAAGTTTCTTTTGAGAGAACTGCACAAATGAAGGGGAAACTATTTTCTCTCTTATTCAAGGAAGAAGTTGCGTAATAATTTTTTTAAAAATGCCTAAACTAGTCCATTCACAAAATTGAAATAAGATGCACCTAATAGTGAAATTTTCTCAAATTTTAAAACAAAATAGAAACGGATATGACAAAAACATTCAAAAGAAGACAAAATATATAAATTTCTTTCTCTTTCAAATGCAAATAGAGTTTTACAAATCATCCAAAATGTGACATTGAAATTCTATAGTAATTCTAGATTTGTTTAAGAGGACAAGTTCACATTGAAGATGGGATACAACTTACACATTTTTTACCATTTTAAGGGACATACATTACCAATAAAATGGCATCCAAAATTTATTTCTTTTTTTAAACTAATTAGTTTACAAATTTAATCAATACATTTCAGATTTAAAAGGTTCCATAACAATGAGATTAAATTAAAACACAATTTAGAAAGTCAGCCTAGAACATGGGAACAACATATAAAATTTTCACAAAATAGCTCACTCTCTAGGGATACATATTTATAAACCACTATTACAAAACAAGTTTGGGATAATAAATTTATAAGAGCTCCTTTTTTTTACAATACAAATTCAAGGTACCCCACACAAGGAGGGAACAACACTAAAAATATCTACAAATATTTCTCTCTTTTTTGGTCTCATACTAAAGTAACTCCATGCAAAACATCAGTTTGAGATCCTTCATTTTAATCATATTCAAATCAAAACAAGGAAAGTAGCATAGGAAACACTCACCTCCTAACCTTATTCCAATGAGAAGGTGAATCCAACCTTCTCATTGGCCCCCAAGCCCCAACAATGGAGCAATAAGGGACATTAAAAAACCAAGACTACTTCACAAGGCTTACACAACACAAAAACACCCAACAACTTTTGAACATACATACAAGAACAAAATATCAAGAATCCACTTACAAATATTCCAAATAAAACACAAAGGATTCCAAAATAATCCCAAGGAGACAAGAATATGGAGTCATCTCCTTATACCTCCCAAGTGGGAAGAGGGTCCACCTAAAAACCTCCAAGTGCACTATCACAATCACAAACAACTTTTTGTCAAGGTGACCTTCACATTGCATGTCCTACAACATAGTTGGTCAAAGAGTAACACTTTCCTTCAATATGTCCCAACGCAAAGGAGTCCTCTCTCTACCAACAAATGCTGGAGCGGTGTCATTCTATGGAAGTCTAAAAAAATTTGGATGTAAACACTAAAATATATAGGTACTCCTCTCAACGTGATTTGATGATCCATAATGTAAATACGAAAAGCATATCCTTGACTATATCTGGTTCACCGACTTTGTCTCGACCATCTGTCTCCATGTGATAAGTTGTCTAAAATTTATATTTGTCCAAAGAGAAAAATGCATGGTGGTACAAAAATGTGAGGTGTACAAAGGATCGCAGATAACACATAATCTTATGCGAGGATCTCATGAAGTCTGACTATCTCATAAAATTAAACTCATGTCATTGCACTAGTTGTATAGGTGGTTTTACTTGAGAAAAATGAGCCACTTTTTTCAATTTATCTAGTAAACATAATCAAGTCGTTGTGATATCTTGACAAGGTATCCTCACAATGAAGTCCATGGAAATGGTGTTCCATTTCCACTTCAAAGGTATAACATGAGGATATAGAAGGCAAGGTGGATGTCGATGTTTGGCCTTCACCTTCTAACACTCCAAACACCAAGATACATATCGAGCACACATACCTCTGAAGTCCTCAACAATAAAATAGTTGTCTCAATGTAGCACGTGTCTTCTTCACTCATGGATTGGATGAATAAGGTGTACGATGAGCCTCTACAAGAATTTCCTATCTTAAATCTCCATCCCTAGGTACATATTGTTATCAAGGTGAAAAACAACACCCTCGATTTGTCATTCCTATATGAATGAGAAACCGGTGTTTTAGGTAACATTCGACCATCTCTCAACATGCTATGGGACTTGCGGGCTTGAGATAATCTCTAGAGAAGGCTTGAGATAATTGTGATGTAGAGGATGTTGAACCTTTCTAAAAAAAGTAAAATTTTGTGAAAACAGAGATCCGGGTCAAAAGTTATTCCCATTTAAAGTTTCACACGAAAAATTGTCATTTTCCTTTGTTCCACGAATTTTCCAATTTTCTACAACATTTCCACGGATTTGGTTTTCTGCAGGCTTTCTGCGGCTTAATGGATTTTTCGCTTCCGTGGGCGGTTTGTTCTGTGGACTTTTTCGTGGGTTTTTTTGTGGACTTTGTTCTGTGGCTTTTTCCACAGACTTTGTTCAACATATTTTTCTATGGATTTTTCCAGAGACTTTGTTCTATGAATTTTTCTACGGCATTTTCGTGGACTTTGTTCTGCGAAATTTTCTTGACTTTTTCGAGACCTTTTCTCGTAGACTTTTTCTATGGATTTTTTTTTTTTGTGAATTTTTTGGATTTTGTCATGCGGATTTTTCCGTGGATTTTGTTTGTGGATTTTTCTAATGAATTTGTTCTGCGGAGTTTTTATGCGGCTTTTCCATAGCTTTTTTTGTGAAAAAATGTGCAAGTTATCAAAATTATCTTGAGGGTGAATTTTGGATAACAATTTGGCAACTCAGCCAGGTCATCTTCCTGCTAGATGATTTAATCAGTGTCTTGAATCATCCATTGGGCATTGATTCATCCTGATGAACACAAATTTGATCTAAAACTCTTGAAAATGGTCCTTGAGCCACTTGAAACATTAGTGGAACTAGAGATCCGATCTCATCAAACGCTACCTCGAATGGACTATGGATGTGCAACATGAAACACCACAAACACACTATGTAACAAAGAGAAAGGTCATACATGCCCCAATCGAAACATGTAGAGTGCAAACAAGCACTTATTATGCTTGAAAGAAAACCTACCTACTATGTGTTAACTAAGTAAAGGAAATCAAACAAATCTTGAAGGCTGGTAGGAGAAGTAGCTTCCTTCTTCAACATCTTCAGCCATGCAACTAAATTTACAATGAGCATGAGTGAAAAACTTACGTAATATGATTTTCTCCAAAATCATCAAGGTATCAACTAGAAATAAGACAAATACCTATTTTAGTTTCTCTACATTTACTTTTGAGAGGCATTTCAGCTGATCCTTGGAACTTTGAAGCTCATCCTCATGCTCATAAATAAGCATGACTAGTAGAAACTCTTAATCTTTCTCTAATGAAGCCAAGTAATTGATTGGGCAAGGCCTGATCTACTGAATTTTCCCATTACATAGAAGCCGGACTTCAATAATGAAGTCTTCTTGTAGACATTCCTAGGTGGATGGTGTGGAAGAGATGGGATCTTCGTACTCTTTTCCTTCCTCCGTGGGAGTATGGAACTCCTCTCCAATCCATAACTCATTGTTATTGATTGCAACATCCAATGAAGTTACTTTTACATCATTATAATTTGCTACAACACATTATTGGCTCTGGAGTTCCTTTGTTGTTGCTTGAAGACTAACTTGCTCTTGGATAGCCTCTTCCTCTAGCATAAAATTTTTTAAATCAAAATCTTCAATTCACTACTATAGAGGAATATTTGAGGCAGTAATGTCTTTTTGATAGCTCTCCTCCATTATAGATTCATTATCAAATAAAGCCTTTTAAATGAAAGAAAAAAATCTTCAATAATGATTTCTTCATTAAGTGGCTTCAACTCTTATTTGATCTCTTCCAGTTTCTCCTCTTTAATAGGACTTGGAGCTGGTTTTTCTTCCTCCCTCTTGACTGATTATGCAGCTTGGATTAGATCAACATCCTCTTTAGAAAAAGTGCCATTATGGACACTACATTCAAAGAAAACAAATTATTGATCTTCTTGTTCTTGTTCTCCTTCTACTACAAACTCAACTTCCACCACCTGTGGTCTGACCCCGACCTCCTCTGAAGGTTTAACCATCAAGGGATTTTTTTATCCCAAATATGAGAGCCAATCTTACCAAGCTTTTGATGATTTTTTCTCTATTTTTCTCTCCATCCTGCTGCTCTCCTTGACTAGTTATTTGATTTTTTTCTCCCCAAGATTAACTTGAGACAACAATAGGATGGATGGCTTGGGTTACCATATATTTTTCATTTGCTTCTGGTGGTGGAGGAGATTGAACTTCTTGTTTGTTTGGAGGGGATGACTACTTCAAAGGGAAAAGGGCAAAAGAATTGAGATGAGATAGAAGAATAGAAGATGGAGAAAGGAAATCTACACTTGGGTAGCATACAATGGGCTTGAATCTTGACACTACTAAAATGATAAAGCTTAGGATGGATAAAAAGGAGCATAAGAATTTGGTGATTGAATTAGCTATTGACAAGGTTATCTTGCATCTTCCTCCACTGTGAAAGTTGGGGAAACATTTCAACATGAAATCAAGCTTCTCCTGTGAGCTATAGTGTCTTGGAAAAGGTCCTTCCCATGGAAAAGGTGCCGCTGCAACCAATTCTAAATGATTTCATCTATGTTATAGCTCTAGATTGATCCAGGTTAGCCTCCATTCTTTGAATCTTCTCTAGAAAATTATCATTCTCCATATAACTATTATTATCATATGCATACCCTTGTTCCTGATATGTTCTATAACCAAACTGGTTTTGGCATTGTTCATGCGTGTAAGAATAATTATTCTAAATATTAACATAATGCTGATTTGGAGGAGTTGTCAAACTCATTAGAGGATGACTGCACTACTCCATGTGTGAATTCCACTATGGGAATGAATCCATGATTGCAAAAATTCATAGAATGGACGAGAATGGAAAGGATAGAAGAAAAATGGATGAAAATGAATGGGGATAAGGTCTATGATTCCCGATATGTTGTCTATTTGGAGTAATTGGAGTTTTCAGATGTGCTTGCATATGCTTCCAAAAGCTGAAATTTTAACAGGAACACACCAACCTACTAAAATGAAGTGCTAAGGTGCTTCAAACCTATCCCATTGGGTTTACAAGAACTATTATCACTAAAAACAACACCCTCTAATTTTTCATGCTTGTATGAATGAGAAACCAGTGTTTTTGGGTAACATTGGACCATCTCCCAAGTTATGGGAATTATGGGCTTGAGATAATCCTCTAGAGAAGGCTAGTTCCTACTCTTAAACTACCTACCACAAGCTACTCTAAGTTCAGGTAGACTATCTAATCCTAATATAACCTTCCAAGGGACTAGGGAGAGAGATAATTGAAATAAAGCCTACACTAAAGCAGTGATACACCAAAAAGGAATTTGTTGATCATAATCACAACTGCCTAAACTTTGAAGTGGAGAGAAGTGAGCAATGGAGAAGATGGATGAGATGTGCATCATAGAAAAATGATTATTTTCACACAAAAAAACACTTCAAACCCATCAAATAGAGATCCCAAAACCTACAATATAAATCAAGAAAATGCATATTATGCCTTGCAATGGTGAGAAATAAGAGATAATACAATAAGAAAAGGATGGACAAATACATTACGAAACAAATTTTATTGCTCCATGAATTCACACAGTACATCATTAGTGGGCAAGAGGTAATAAAATTCCATTACAAAGAAAAGAGAGGAGGCTTAAACTCCACATTTGACCCTAGAGAAGAAAGAGAGAAGGGGCAGGAGAGAAAATGACCAACTCCTCTACAAATGAGCTCAAGATTACAATTTATAGAATGAGAAAGAGAGGAAAATTGCAATCCCGACATTTGGCTTCCCACCACTTACAAGATGTCATAAATGGAGTAGCATTATGGTATGTTTCTTACAAAAGGATCACCATGCTTTCCCATGTGCTACAATAGAGAAAGAATGATAATTATGCCTCTTTAATTGCACTCCCAACTACTAATTAAAACATTGTTCTAAACAAGGCACGTCTTCCTTAAAATCATCATTAAAAATTCATCAATTTCCAGATTTCTTCATTGTTGTGTGTCAGGCTCGGGGTTATGATTCCAAAAAGACCAATGTCGATAAAAATCTATTGAGAATTGCAAAAGTTATGATCTTCGAGTGTGAACAACTATTTTGGGTTTTCTAGAGATTTACTTGCCTTTTACGGGATAAGGAATTTAATTTTTTCGATCTGGAGATGTTTCTTTTATTTTCACGCACCTAGCCTTAGTAAAAATAATAAATACAATATTTTTGATGTATAGGATGTCGTTCACTTTTTAAAAGTCAAATTTTGTGAAAAACACAGCTCTAGGTCAAACGTTATGCCTATTTGAAGTTTTGCACGTGAAAAACTATCATTTTCCTTTGTTCCACGGATTTTCTAATTTTCTACAACATTTTGCAGCTTTCCATGGATTTATCTCTGGAATTCAATTTTTCTGCGGCTTCCTTGAATTTTTATCGCACTTTGTTCTGCATACTTTTTCTCTGACTTTTTCCACGACTTTTTCGTGGACTTTTTCCGCGGACTTTTTCCTTGGACTTCATTCGTGTCTTTTCCATGGATTTTTTCCACAAACTTTGTTCAACATATTTTTTTATGGCCTTTTTCATGAACTTTGTTCTATAGAATTTTTTTGCGGCCTTTTCCACAGACTTTGTTCTATGGATTTTTCCACAAACTTTTTTTGCGGCTTTTTTGTGGCTTTTTCTACGAAGTTTGTTCTGCGGCTTTTTCCACAGACTTTGTTTTGCTGAGATTTTTCTCCATTTTTTCTACGGACATTTTCTACATATTTTTTCAAAAAAATTGCAAGTTATCAAAATTATCTTGAGGGGTGAATTTTGGATAACAATTTGGTAACTCTGTCAGGTCATCTGCCTACTAGATGATCTAATCATTTTCCTTGAATCATCCACTAGTTCTTAGTATTTAGTTTTTAGTTTTTTTAAAACTAAAAACTTGTTATAAATTTAATCTTCTATAAAATTGCAGCAGAACCTTATTATTTTTACACCATGCAACCACTATGACGGATATCGTTGGATGGAAACCATGCATGATCATAAGTGACAGATAAGTGCAGTTAACATTAGTTAGTGGGTGGATTAAACTCCTATTAAAATCTAGGTTAAATAGGGTGCAAAATCTTATTTGTTTCACTATCGTGCATCAGAAGATTCATTTCCATTGCTGCAGCAAAAAGGTGGAATCTTTGTCCGAACATCCATATTACTTGCAAGCACTGGTAAGATTTTGAATGCTCTGTTTGTAATTTTTGTAGTATGGTTCTTTATGGATTTTTGGCAGAGAGTTATGAGGGTTTATTGTCAAGCTTATGGGCATTTAGAATATTTTTATCTCTACTAATTTTTAATTTTATTTACTAAAATTTGTGTAGGATGTCATTTTAAGGATTTTGGGTAGATGAGTTTGTAGGGTGTTGAGATAACAGAGATATATCGAGTCTAATTACTTGATTCAATTTTGTAATCATGAAGTCTCGAGAAGTAGAGAAGAAATTGGTGTCAAATTCACGAGTTACATAGAAAAACATGCATGGAACAATGAATAAACCCTACATATTGTCTTTAATTACTTATAATTAGTATTTGAGATTAAATGTTATTATTGAGGAGTTTTGTGATTTATAAAGCCTAGATCTCAAATTGTATATTTCAAATCATAGTTTGGTGGATGAGAATATAACTAATAGAACTCAATATACAAGATAATAATTACCTTATATTCACGTATGAATGAATGCATGCATACTTTATTTTAGGTAAAGCAAAAAATTAGCTCAAATATCTTAGACTTATCTATCTTAAAGCCATTGGCCCATTCTCATGATTTGCAAGTTGGATGTTCATACACTGTTATGATTTGCCAGTGATTGTTCCTAAACTCTCATGATCTACAAGCTGGTTGTACCAGTCCATCTTATGACTTTCCCCTGGTAGGCTAATCCCCTGCATTATCCTAATATCTCCACAGTGCTTTAGTTCCATATTTGGGATACTCGATGAGAAACTTTGACTGAGACATATTTTTATCATGGTTGAGCTATTAGAGAAATAACACAAACAAATAACATTTCTTCATTTTATGCCAATTAGTTTGTATACAAATACATAGTTATAATTGGAAAAATAGGCTTATGTTCTTGTTTCTTGCAATGAAAAATTTGTATTTCTTTCTAATTCAAGTCTTTTAACAAAATAGGTTGCCCCTGTAATAAGGGTTGATTAACAGAACTGAAATATAAATACCCCCTTTTTAGTTAGATTTCCCAATCATAGTTAGGTGGATGAGATTATAACTAGTCACTTATGTTCATTTTTTATTATATCGATATAAAATTGGAAGGATCTATGAATAGGTATTCATTCAATTTCCCATTTATTATTCTTAAAATTCTACCACGTAAATGTTTAGCTTTTAATATTATTATTTTTGGGTGTACTTTGATAATCTTGGTGTGTGATGCACGTGATTGAATTTATCTTTTGGACTGGTGTCATACCCAAATTAGTGACCTATGTGTCATTTTGGTAATGTAGTTATTGATTATTACTCTCATAAAAGGAATACAAAGCTATAGATCTCAAAAACATAAATAAGTACTCTGAACCATGCATAAAATCATAGATATATCTATGGTTCTAACTAAACCATTAAAGAATTGGTTATTTGAATTTCATCTCATTTGGGTTTGAAATTTTTATTGAGACTATTGACATTATTGTATAGAGTGTCAGATTTGTACACCAATGGTTTCCATAGAGGTTTTTCAAGATGAATAATAAACTTAGGAATATGTTGCAATTATGTTGCACTTGTTCTCCCTACACTCTATTCCCAAAATGGGTGCCCAACTTTTTGTTGACCTTTCACATGGGCTACATTTTCAGAAAACACTTCTACCCTTCAAATTTGCAAGTCGTGTAACCAAAAAATCAATATAAGAAGGCTTCATTGTCTGCTTACAAAATTCCTTATTAAAATGATCAAAAATGAATTGTAATGGTTAATCACTTGCTCAATAACCAATGTATATAATTCCCCTACAGTAATTCTAATTTCTTTCCATTTGATTTTTTGTTTCTCAATTATAATTTTTTCACATTTTATTTCCCAGTGTAGAAACTTTTCTTATCATTAAAATGAGCATTGTTAATCGGTGCTCAACTTGACTACTAACAAATGATCTTCAAGATATTCAGTTGCCACAAACAAATACAAGTGCAAACTAGGTTAACACATATTTTGCGACAACACCCACTCAAATAAGTGGATTGAAAACATCTATGCACATGTGGTCCATAGAGGTCGTGCCTAGAAAAACAACCCTTCGTGAATACCAAAATGGAAGGGGAGATGGTTCCATGTTTGCATTTGATTTTTAGTTTGGGATAGAGGGAAATCCACATCACCGATTTCAATGAGGTTGGTAAAGCATTATATGAGTAGATTGAAAATGGGAAGCTATATACAATTTCCAATGTGAGGATTGTTTACACAAAGCTATGTTACAACCATTTGAATATGCTTTGGATATTTTCCTATACAACCATCCTCAACCATAACTCCACTCATATAAAATGAGGATACAATACTTTCCCATCACTTTCACTTCACCAAAATAAAGGACATACCTGCAAGCATTTTGGTTCTCTCTTTTGATATGATTGGCATTGTTCTTGCATTGTCACCATGCTCAACTATTCAAAGTAGGCATGACAAGTATGAAACAAAGAGAAGAACTCTGTAATTAATGGACATGTCAGGATTCAGTGTCACTATCACTTTCTGGGGGCAACACTTAGATGAGATAAGAAAAGAACTTGAGGACATTATTTCTATGCCACATCTTTGTGTCTCTAGTTTCAATGGGACCTCAGTTGACACTATTTCAAGTACCAAATGTTACATCAACCCTCTAATTTCACCTCCTTTTTTAATGAAAAGGGATCTTATATTATATTAATGTAATAAGATATAAGATATCTTTCAACAAAAAAGTGGGTAGGATGAGAGCACGCCCCAAAACCACGAACAAGCTAGGTCGAGCCTAGAAAATAAAGAGTCAAACTAGACCAAGCCTAGGAGAGTACAAAAAGAAAGGAATCTCCTAAAAACACTTAAAAGGAACTATTAAGAAGAAGTAGTAAACATGCCCAAGGCAAAGGATCTCGATCTTCCGAACCACCGAACTAGGTAGGTCCTTCCCAGCTTCGAGAAGCTCCTAGCGAACAACAATTTCTTCCCTTGGGTTTGTTTCCCCGTGTATAGGAATGATGAGGTAAAGGCAAGGGAATTTTTTAGAAAGTGGTGGAGTTGAAGGTGGGTCCCAAGCATCCTATTATGAATCAGTGGCAGAAGGAGAGCCCCACCCATGTTGGCAAGGTGGTGAGCCCTAGCCTTGTTGCGCGAGCCGATGAATGCGTAAGAGAAGCCCCACCATTTCGGTGAGGTGGAAAGCCCTAGCTCTTGCGATGAAAAATGAAAAGAGAGCCATGGCCATGGTAGCAAGTTAGTGAGTGGATATCCCGATGTAATGACCCCTAGAGAGAGGTGGGTGTAGGCGAAAGCATGGCACTAATATGGTTGCACCGAAACCATGGGTTCAAGGCGGGGAGCTCCTGGTGGGAGATGGAGGAACTCGAGAAACATTACACGGGGCTTACCCATAATGGCGTAGTATGGTCTAAACTTGATCCACCTCCATCGCCACCTTGTTTTCCTGAACTTGAATATGTAGAAGCACATTGGAGATTACCGTAGATTTATTCATAAATCGAGAAAGATTGATGAATTTAAATTAGTAAAGAAAAAAAAATTATTTCTTTCCACATCCAAAATAGAATCTCCCCTCGGAAAACATGCCAAATTTGGGTGACCATAGGAAGAATCTCGGAATTAACTCCCAAGAGGATATGCTGCCAAGTGAAATAGTGGGGTCGTGAGGGAAAAAAGGAATGGATCTAGTTCCAAGAAATTTGAGCTTTGGGACAGAACTAGAAGACATGTAAAAGTGTTTCTAGATGTCCATAGAAGGGGCAGTTGGGATTCGGGATCCCAATTTGAACAAGATGAGCCCCGATAGGAAGGCCTTGGTGTATAATAAACCAAAGAAAATGATCAATTTTGGGCTCCACACATATAGTCCAAACAGTCTCAAATCATCTACCATGTTGAGTATGGAGCTAAATTCTTCACGAGAAACTTGTTTTTAAAATTTTATTTTTTACAATAACTAACGTTGGTTAAGGTGTAACCTTCGTCACTCTGGCTAGGCATGATTAGGTTGGGTGTAACCATCGCCATCATTCAGTGTAACCACCATCGGCCACCTGTGTAATGACACTTTTATTTTTGGCTGAAGTTTAGAATAAATCACTTGTTTTAAAGTTGATTTATTATTTTGTAAAAGCAAAGATAAGTTTCCTAAAATAGACTCATGTGCATGTATGCATTGTTTGGAGTGTAAGGCAAGTAAAGTAAGAAGATAGCAATTAGTTTGCATGATGTTTTCCTTGGTGAGTAAGATTGTGTAGCTGAGTGAGGAAAGAGCATTGAACATCCATAGAGGTGTTGGAAGACAATAGATCTTCATTGTATTTCCTTTGTAAAGCACTGAATAATAATATTGGCCATTTCTTGGTGGATGTAGCCCACACTGGGTGAACCACGTTAAATATGGTGTAATCTTTCTCTTGTTTATTTTATCTTCTAGTTATTTCCACATTGATTGCTTGTATGCTTTATCTGATTATACATCTATGCAAAATTGTTATATGGTTTAAACCCAACAAATAGTATCAGAGATTTGTTTGGAGGTTTTGTGTGTTGACAAGATTTACTCACAGAGGGTTTTCTAATTGAGTGGGAGAAGAGCAATGACAAAAGATAGTAAATACCAAGTAGAGAAATTTGACGGTCATAATTATCAACTATGGAGAATGTAGGTGAAGGATTATTTATATAGAAGGATCTATACTTATCGTTTGATGAGAAAGAAAAGCCAAGTTCGATGAAAGATGAAGAATGGAAGGTTCTTGAAAGAAAGGCTCGGGATCTATAAGATTGATGGGTTTGAATTTTATAGATGTAAAAACCACGGTAGAGTTGATGAAATATTTAGCAAATTTGTATGAAACTCCTGGTGCTTCTCACAAGGTATATTTGATGAAAAAATTCTTTAATTCTAAGATGCAAGAAGGTGGATATGTGTCTAATCATTACAATGATTTTTGGTCTATTGTTAATCAATTAAAATCGGTAGAAATTTTGTTTGATGATGAAGTGAAAGAACTTTTATTCTTATTCTCTTTGGTAGATAGTTGGGATAATTTGGTAATGGTTGTTAGTAATAAAACAACTGATTATAAAGGTTTGAAATTTGATGATGTGGTTAGTGTAATCCTTAATGAGGAAATATGCAGGAAAAGCTCAGGAGAATCATTATCTGGAAATACTTTAACTGTAGAAAGAAGGGGAAGATCTAAGGAGAGATCATCCAAGAGAAAGAAGAATGGGAGATCAAAGTCAAGACATGGCAGATCTAGATCCAGGTACAAAGATTTACTTTGCTGGAATTATGGAAAGAGAGGACACGTAAAGAAGGAGTGTTGGTCCAAGGAAAACAAAGAGAATGTATCATAAAAAGAAAAAGGTAAAGAGAAAACATGTAAGTGAGGTAAAGAAAGATGCCCTTATTCTCTCCTTGGATAATAGATTAGAATCTTGGGTGTTATATTCTAGAGCTTCTTTCCATGCTACCCCTAATAAGGGTTATTTCAGAAATTATGTTCAAGGTGATTTTAGACATGTTTATTTAGGTGATGATGAACCATGCAATATTACTGGTAAAGGTGATGTTTATCTAAAGTTGCAGAATGGAAATACATGGGTATTGAAAGATGTGAGGCATGTGCCAAGCCTCAAAAGAAATCTAATATCTATAGGGAAACTTGGTGAATCTGGATGCGTGGTTACATTCATAGCCAACTCTTGGAATATTACCAAGAGATCTCTTGTTGTGGCAAGAGGAAAGAAGGTAGGAACTTTATATTTGTCTACCTGTATTACTGATTCCTTTTCTGTGCTATCTACTACAGATTCAGATGCAAACATGTGGCATAATTGGCTAGGTCATATGAGTGAAAAAGGAATGTAGATCTTAAAGGAAAAGGGTAACCTAGTAAGGTGTAAGATTTTAAACAATTAGATCTTGAATTTTGTGAGCGCTACATATTTGGAAAGAAGAAGAGAGTGAGATTTGTCAAGGTTGGTTCAACAAAGAAGGATCATAAATTGTAGCTTATACACTCGGATAGCCGTGTACCTTCTGTTATCACCGAATCACAACACCCCTATGTTTATACAAGTGCATATACTTGAACTCACGGTGTGATTGGATAACATGGGTACTATCTCCAAGTTGTGGGACTCGCTACTTGAGATAAACCTCTAGAGAAAGATGGTTCTTGCTCCTAAATTGCATGTCACAATCTACTCTAATGCAAGGGAAAATAACTATTCTAATTTAAATTTCCAAGGGAGCAGGGAGAGAGAATGCATAAAATGAAAGCCTACACTAAAGCGGTGATACACCAGAAAAGGATGGTGTGAGAGTAGTCTTCAAATGCGTGAGATACAGAAGCAAAGCACACACTAGAAGGGGTGATGACAGTTCTCCATAATCTAGCAAAATGCATTCACAACAATATCTCAAACATACACAATGATAATGGATCCTTGCAAGAACATAATAATAGATACAATATTCTTGTAATCAAGGTTGAAGGGGCAAGAAGAATGCAAGAAAACACAGTAGGGGAAGATGCATCCACAAACTTATATTTTATTGCTTCCTGATATGCACAGTTCAATCGGTTACAAGAAAAGGGCTTGGATCACCATGCAAGGAGTCCACAACAAGGGCTTGTAACACATCAGCTTCACAAAGCAATTTTGGCAGAGCTTTGCTACAAAAACTACCTCCTTTACAATGAGCCCAACACTCCAATTTATAGAAAAAATGAGAAGAGAGAGAGAAGGGAAAAAGGAAATCCTAAAATCTATCCTTCAACCACTTGTAAGAGGTATTAAATGGAGTAAAATTATTGTTTATTACTTGCAAAAGGATCCCCATACTGTCCCCGTGTGCTGCAAAGAAAGAAAGAATGATGACCATGCCTCTTAATTGCACTCCCATTGCGCCAAATAAAACACCGTTATGAAACTGGCCACGTTTTATGAAAAATATCCACCTATTTCTCATAAAATCTATAATTTCTTAATTTATTTGCATTGGGATTGGAGCCATGATTCCAATGGTACCAAATTTTTGCAATTTCGTTTAGAAATGCAAAAGTTATGGTCTCGAGCGGGCAGCTATTTTGGGTTTGGCAGGCTTTTTCGTCATTTGACGGGAATGAGCGTTAAGCCCGACTAGAGCCGAATATGTTTATTTTACTTA
Organism: Taxus wallichiana var. yunnanensis; assembly: GCA_018340775.1. Classification (NCBI taxonomy): domain Eukaryota; kingdom Viridiplantae; phylum Streptophyta; class Pinopsida; order Cupressales; family Taxaceae; genus Taxus; species Taxus wallichiana. Next base: position 903,457,685 of record CM031240.1, on the reverse strand, counting down.
AATATATCTACCTTCATTAAAAATCTAGTTTTCGTGGTGTACAGGACGTCTTGCTCATTCCAGAAAGTCCAATTTTGTGAAAATCAGAGCTCGGAGTCAGAAGTTATGGCCGTTTGAAGTTCACGGGTCAAACGTTGACTTTTCCTCTTTGCTGCAGCGATTTTGGAAAATCAGCTGATTCGCGTCCCACACATATTTTTGTCCCAGCTCTCCTAGATGAAAATCTCTGAACTACCCGCAATAGACCATCTTGCAGACAAATCGGCCGATTCGCGCCCCGCGCGTACTTTTGTCCCGGCTGTCCCAAATCTCACGGAACAAAAACTTGACGATTTTTATTACTGCGGCCATTTCACCTTTTCGCATCCCGCGCATCCCGATGTCCCAACTGTCCCGCGGACTGCCTGGGACAAAAATGTCTGACTTAGCTGATTTTCTTCCCTTTTTGGTCCCAAACTTGGTACGATGAACCTCGGTACGACCCGCACTGGTACGATCCGCACCCTTCAGACCCGAAATGCTTTAAAACAATCCTGTAACCTTATTTTTGTATTTTTTCCATTTTTTCTAACTCATTGGGATTTTTTCTTGGATGGGAGAGTTAGAGAGAAGCCGAAGGGGCCCCAAAAACATGATTTCGGGCCTTGAATCAATCTACTTACTCGGGACTGAAGAATTTGATGCATGTTATCAAAATTACCATGAAGGGTAAAGTTTGGATAACACCTTCTATTATGTGAATTTTATTGATGATGCGACAAGGAAGGTATGGATATGTTCTATTAAGCGTAAATCGATGTTTTGAAACTTTTAAAAGATGGAAAGCCCTTGTAGAAAATGAAACAAACGTAAAATTGAAGTGCCTTAGATCTGACAATGGTGTTGAGTATTACAACAAGGGTTTTGATGATTATTATTTAGAAAATGGAATATGAATAGAAAGAATGGTTCTTAAAACTCCACAAGAGAATGGAGTCAAAAAGGATGAACAACACAATCATGGAACATGCTAGAAGCATGAGGATACATGTCGGTTTTCCTTTGAAGTTTTGGGCGGAAGGTATGATAGATAAATCATTATACTTGATAAATCGTGGTCCTTCAATAGCACTTTGGATGGTGGAATACCGTAAGAACGTTGGTTTGGAAAGGAGGTAAATTATTCTTTTCTTATAGTTTTGGCTCGTAAACTTTTATGCATGTTGATAGAGAAAATGGAAAGAAGTGGCTACTAAGTCTAAGAGATGTACTTCCATTGGTTATGGCTCTAGTGATTTCAGATATTGATATTGAGATTTAGAAGATTCTAATATTGTTAGGAGTCGTGACGTTAATTGGAATGAAAAGAGAATGTACAAGGATTAGGTTTTAGTGCCTAAACATGAATAGGTTGAGGAGATTTTGAAGGAAAATCAACTTTCGAGCTAAAGAAGACTTACATAGACACGGGCGTCGAGTTACTCAGAGACCGATGCTAGTCAAGATAAATGGTGTCGGTTGATAGAACCCAAAATAGAGAAAACTATGACAAAAACCAGTGTTGGCAGTCCTAGACCCGACGTCATTCAACAGGCAGAGGAACCACGGTCGTTCGGGAGTGACCGGCATTAGACATTGAAAAAAATTTACATGAATGTGCAACTGACATAGAATGAGCCTCAGACACCTCAGATTTTAGTGAGAAGGTCACAAAGGGTAAGTAGACCTCCAGAGAGATTTTCACCTTCACTTTCTTATTTATTACTGACTGATAGTGGTGAACCAAAAATCTTTGAAGAAGTAATGCAGGTAGATACCCACGAGTAGTGGGAGCATGGCATGGATGAGGAGATGGACTCCTTGGAAAAAAATCAAACATGGGATTTGGTCAAGTTTCCAGCAGGTAAGAAAACACTGCAGAACAAATGGGTTTATAGGATCAAGGAAGAAGAGGGTGGACTGAAGAGGTACAAGGAAAGGCTTGTGGTAAAGGGATTTGCACAAAAATTAGGTATTGAATTTGATGAGATTTTTTCTCCTATAGTTAAGATGAATTCTATTCATATTGTTCTAAGTTTGGTTCATAAAAGAAGATTTGCATTTAGAACAACTTGATGTTAAGATGACTTTTCTTCATGGTGATTTGGAGGAAGAAATTTATATGCAACAGCCATTTGGTTATGAAGTCAAGGGTAAGGAGAAACTTGTGTACAGATTGAAAAAGAGCCTATATGGGATCAAACAAGCCCCAAGGCAATGGTATTTGAGATTTGACAGTTTTATGCATGAGCATGGTTATATGAGATGTGAATATGACCATTTTGTTTATTTTAAAAAGCTTGAAAATAGGAGCTATGTTATTTTGTTATTGTATGTGGATGATATGTTGATTAAAGGATCTAGCATGTAGGACATTGGTAAGCTTAAAGAAAGGCTAGCTCACGCATTTGCAATGAAGGATTTGGGATCTCAAAGAAAATTGTTAACATGTAAATTCACAAAGATAGGAAAAACAAGAAGTTGTATTTGTCTTAGGAAGCTTATATCAATAAGGTGTTGGAAAGGTTTAACATGCAAAAATCAAAACCTATTGGTACACCTATGGCTGGACACTTCAAATTGAGAAAAGATCGGTTTCCTTCATCATAAGAGGAGGTTGAGTACATAGGACATGTTCCGTATGCTTCAAAGAGTAGGAAGTATTATGTATGTCATGGTTTGTACTAGATAAGACATTGCACAGGAAGTGGGAATTGTGAGTAGGTTTATGGCTAATCCAAGTAAAGAACAATGGAAAGCATTCTAATGGATTCTCAGGTATTTGAGAGGGACATCCAACATGGAGTTATGTTATGGAGGGTCAGATACTTCTTTATGCAACTATGTTAATTCAAATATGGATGGATATTTGGATGGTATAAGGAGCACCACTATATATGTTTTCATAGTAGGTCTTTATGACGATTAGCTAGATTTCGAGATCGCAGAAGGTTGTGGATTTATCGACTACAGAGGAAGACTATGTTGCAGCTACAAAAGCTAGCAAGAAGATGATATGGACAAGTAGGTTCATAAAAGAGTTGGGTAAGGAGAGCAAGAGGATTATAGATTATACACGGTGATAGTGAGCACAATCCATTTGGAAAAGAACTCAACATTTCATTCAAGAACAAAACACATTCAGTTGAGGTATCACTTCATATGGTAGGTGTTGGAGGATGGACAACTGAAGTTAGAGAAAATCCATATGGATGAGAACCTTGCAAACATGCTAACGAAGCCATTGGTAAGGGAGAAGTTGGAGCTTCACTCCACTTCTGTTGGTCTTCAATTTTAAAGACTTGAAGAGGAAGAAATCGGCTCGGGAAAAGAAGCCAAGGATGATGATGTATAGTATAGTGTAGAAATTGATCTCCAAGCGGGAGATTGTTGAGTATGGAGCTAAATTGCTTCACAAGAAACTTGTTTTTACAATGTTATTGTTTTGATAGAACCGATGTCGGTTAAGGCATAACCGCGCCGATCCGGTCGGGTAGATTAGGTCGGGGTGTAACCATTGCCGATTAGGGTGTAACCGCCACCGGCCACCTCTGTAACGACGCTTTTATTTTTGGCTAAAGTTTAGAATAAATCACTTGTTTTAAAGTTGATTTTTTTTTAAAAAAGCAAAGATAAGTTACCTAAAATAGACCCATGTACATGTATGCATTGTTTGGAGTTTAAGGCAAGTAAAGTAAGAAGATAACAATTAGTTTTCATGATGTTTTCCTGGCGAGTAAGATTCTCGTAGTAGAGTGAGAAAATAGCATTGAACATCCATAGAGGTGTTGGAAGACAATAGATCTTTATTATATTTCCTCTGTAAAGACCTGAATAATAATATTGGCCATTTCTTGGTGGACATAGCCCACACCGGGTAAACCATGTTAAATCTAGTGTAATCTTTCTCCTGTTTATTTTATCTTCTCGGTTATTTCCGCATTGACTCCTTGTATGCTTTATCTTATTATACATCTATGCAGCATTGTTATATGTTTTAAACCCCAACATACCCGGGTAGAAAGAGTGGTGTGAATTCTGAATGAGTATTAAGTTTGTCCACCATGGGCAAATGAGGTGAGATCCAATGATAACCTTTGTTAGATTTGTAATTAAAAAAGGAGTATCATCATGCCACTTCTAGTCTATGCACCATGGGTGAGACGAATGTACAACAATCTTATGCAACATGTGATCAAGATCCGAATTGATCACAAGAGTGAAAGTATCTCGATCTTTAATGGAAAGCCGAAACAGAGCTTTAAAATCCACCCAAGAGTACTAGATTGAGCATTCTTGTTGAAGAAGTCCTCAATGGTGTGAATTCTATGCTTGAATAATTTGAGCATGGAGATTCCTAGGGCCTCTGTTAAGAATTTATCTTGGGATCAAAAATCGGTGACCACCAGAGAGATTGTTGATTGAGAGAAAGCCCATTACGAAATTCATCCTCCTTCCATAAAATACAAGGTTTTAAACATTCCCATGCTTTCTAAATACTCATAAGTGAGGAAATTGACAAACCCTAAGCCATTCCACATAGAGTGGCCATAAGGAGAACCTTCGTAATGTCATGTCGTATGAGAACTTTCCAAGCTTCTTGGTCGGAGTGCTTACGATAATTCACTTACACTACAAGAAAATGGGTACTCTATCCACAAATTTTCCACAATTTATTTGTGGATATCTTATTCAAAATTGTGAATCCAAATTTGTGGACTCCACCCACAATTTTTGTGAAAGAATTAATGTGACAAAAATTGTTACAAAATCCACAATTAAAACAATAGTGAAAAAATCACAAAATTTTAATTGTGGTATTTATCACAATTTTAATATTGTGACATATCTACAATTAGAAAAAAAATGTGACAATTTCACAATGTTTTAAAAATTAGTGCATCTACAATTTTAAAATTGTGACTTTTACATTAATAATTAAATGTTTGTTACATCACAATTTTAAAAATATTACTATTTCAATAATTATTTAATATAAATTATGCAATTAGTATAATTTTTAAAACAAAATTTTGATATATTTATATTTTCATATCTTTATTTTTACATTGTATGTTAATATTTTTATATAATATTAAAATAATATATTTTATTTTTATTTTACATTATTATATTAAACCATAAGGAAATATTATCTTTAATAAAAGATCAAAATTATTACAAATTAAAAATATTTTTTACATAAAATCAAAAATATTAAAACATGTTAATAGTCCAACATTCATATTAAAAATATTATTAAATAATAATATAAAATAAATATGAACTTTTAAAAATATATTATATTTTTTTAACCTTTATGAAATATTGGTAAATATATAAAGTTATTTTTAAATATTTTAATAAATAGATTTTAAAATAATATTTTGTCACCAAGAAATTTTTTTCGAAAGTTAAATTTGTGATTAAATATATAGAAACAAATATTTTGCAAGGTAGACAATTCCAGCAAGGTGTATAAAATATGGTACTCTAAAACAATTAGATAGTCATATCTTTGAAATTGTGATTATATTGTGCAATTCTAAAATTAAATATTAAATTATCCATGTACTCTCTAAACTAAATTAATAGATATTTAGTTTTAAATATAAATTATAAAAATAAATCTTCTAGAATTTTCTATACTCAAATGATAAATCATTTCCAACTAAATTATGAATGCGGCTCTGTTAGGTGGTGGTAAAATTCAAAATATCAATCCCAATTTTCCTCTTTATAAAAATCCACTAAAACATTATTAAAAACCTTAATTTATTGGGATCCAATGTAAAAATATAAATACTCGTGATTTTGGATATTTTGATTTTCTGGATGAAATGAATACTTTCCAAATAAAACTTAATAAAATATATATTACAAACCTAATCATTATCAATACCCACTATGACCTTTACCTGCAACTGCAATAGTACAAAGAACACTACTTTAAAAGGAACCCTCCATACAGGCTACCCATGATTGGTCCACTATTGGATTTGAAACTGGTTCCAGGAATATTTTATAAAAAATAAAATTTTTGTAGATCTATCCATTAAGAGATCTGTAGGACCTTTATTGAAAGCTCGGAATCTGCAAAAGATGTGTAGATGTATAAAATGAAAAAAAATCAAACATTGTCAGCCATGAAGCTTTGAAAATTTGATTGAGATCATAATAAAAATGGGATTAATGCATTGGAGGGAGAAACTTGAAATGCTCATTGATTCATCTGCCGCTATCTTTCACCCACTGAAATTTTCACAATAAATACTTCCTATTTATTTTTGTTGGAGAAATTTTAGGTTTTGACTCTTGTGGATAACGCCTCGAATCGTGGAAATTTAGGTTTTCATTTATTATCATAGGGATTGAGTTCATGGATCAATAACTCAAACCTTGGATTGTTTTCCTATCAACGGAGCATAAAGTGGTGTTATTTTTTATGATATCTATTTTGTTATAAATATTTAAGGATATTATTTATCATTGTAAAATTAAGACAATTATATTTATGAAAAAAATTTGTATAATAATTTTAAATCCACAAATGATTATTATATATGAAATAATATAGACAAAAATTAATATAATATTGATTCTATAGAATACTATATCTTATTTAATAAGAATTCAAAATAATAGTGCGAGCATTACACATTGTTCCCAAAATATTACTTTTTAAATATAATTTAGTTACAAGTGTCTAATTTGTAGTTATGAATAATATATTGATATTGGGGTGAGTTTAGGATATAATATAGTAAATCTAAAATATTAATTAGAATAATGTGGATAATCCATAATTATTAATGTGAGCATGTAAATTTTGCACTAATATTTAAAATTAACATTAATTTTAATGGGTTTGAATTATAGTTTTATATTTGCATGTGATAATGTGAATTATCCACAATAAAAAAATGGATGTGGACAATCCACAAATTGAAGTTTACTATTATTAAATTGTGGAATATCTATATCATATTTATAAAATCTATCCATTTGTTGTTGATAATTCACATTATTTCTACAACAATTTATTTTTCATGGATAATATTATGGATAAATAAACCTATTTCTAGTCATGTTTATTATTCAAATATGTTTTTGATGTTTATAATATCTACAACTAAATTTATTTTTTTGTATTATATATATATTTTACATTTTGTGAATAATATACAACAAATATAATTTAAGTTTGTTGAATTTTCACAATTTTTATTTGTAAAAGTTAAATAGTGTATATATAATTTCTATTTAAACCTTACAAATTGTGTGAAAATTCAAATGAGAAGACTTTTATTTGGATTGTGGTACACAATATATATAATTCTATTTTGAAATGTCTATCTTTTAGTTTCAAAACATGATGAGAAATCATGATTTATTCAAAATAAAATTTGAAGGATGTGGATATTTCACAATTTTAAATTTGACTTTTATAAAGTAGTGGAAATAATTTTTGAAAATGGAGAAAATGCCATTTGTCAACAATTAAATTTCAATAATGTGGATCTTTAACAAATTATAAGGTGAATTTTATGAAATTGTGGAACATCTACATTTTATTTATAGAAGCTATCCATTTAATGTTGACAATTCACAAATTTTCTACAAAATGATTATTTTGTGGATAACAATGTGGATAAATTAGCTTACTTCTAAAGAAAGTGTTAAGACAAAGAGTTTGCCCTTTACATTAAATGTGAATAAGCCCGAGGCCTCCAGATTTGCAAGGAAGACAACATATATCCCATGCTAATAAAAAATGGTTCACGTACCAACACTTGGAGCAAAAGGAAAGGAGGATTCTAGAATACTATCCCTCATCCCTTCGTAGTTACTACCCTCTACTTGATACCACTTCCACTGCTACTTTACTCAACACTTCTTGTATCTAAAGTGGAATTGTCGTTCAAGGGGTATCAAATGTATTCCTGTTTAATGAAAATAAAATTTCCCACAAAAGGCTACCATTCATGATATAAATTCTGCAAATGTACAAAGGTCTTCATGTATACATGTTTAGGCCTGATGTCATGATATAAGATTTGAAACTTTATATGTAAGAATCTGTAACAAATTTAAATGTTCACATATAACATTTCAATGTAATGTTTCATTTATATTCCTACATTACCACTTTCAATCAAACCCCTTATCGATCAGGTCAAAAATATTTTGTCAACAAAAGACCAACGAAACAATCAATGCAACACTAACACAACTACTCCAATATAATTGCAAACCACATCAACTACCAAAGAAACTAACTATCCAAATAAGTATCAAATATATTCATGTTAAGTGTGCAAAAAAACGGAACAAAAGACCACCAATCATGATATAAAATTTGCACATGTACAAGAATTGCAAATGTATGAATTTGTAACAAGCTTGAAATGTAGAGATGATACCTTTAAATGTATTGCACCATCTATATTCCTACACTTACAAAATCAATCACAACCCTTATCAACACATGCACATGCACGTGCACGGAAATCTTCATGTATTCATGTTAAGTTCAAATAAAATAGTCCGCAAAACATTACCACTCAAGATATAAGATTTGCAATTATATATGTACGAATTTGTAACAAGTTTGAAATGTAGAAATGATATCTTAAAATGAAGTGGTTCATCTATATTTCTACACATACAAAATCCAACTTTTCAACATACATGTTCAACATTACCATTTTATTATTGCTCGCTTCTTTTATGTAAACCACGAAAGCATTTTTAATGACATATAAACACCTAGAGTTTTAAAATGCCGAGAAAGAACCATGCAATTTATAGTTCTTTCCATCCAAAGCTTTGTACATTATATCACTTTTTTGCATATTAAATTGTTTTAAGGTTTAACCTCATGTTTAAGCTTTTTAAATGAAGTGGTTCATCTATATTTGTACAAAACCAAAAACAATCACACCCCTTATCAACATCAACTACAAATGTAATAATTATCCCTCTAAATAAAAAACATATATCATTCAAGGCGTTCACATGCGATTACTAGTTATTAGGTAATATTGTTTCAAAAACAATTTCAATCTAATTCATTTGACTCCATAATGCTACATTGAATAACATTATTTTATTTCATTTAACAATTTAATTAAAATTTAAGAATTATAAATTTACGGTTTATAATTTTTAAGCTATAAAATACGATACGAAAAATGAACGAAAACGGTCCACGCAGAAGAAATGAGGAGCGTCAAATCTAAGCGCGGACCTAATTCGGGATGACCACACCACGGTAACTTGTCCGAGTATTATATGACGATGCAAATTAACAATACATTTTTAATATTGAAAATAAGACTCCGCGTATTATGACCTTAAACACACATTTTTAATTTGACCAAATCATTAATTTTCCACTTTAAGATGACCTCTATAATACAATCCTAATTAAACAACTCATTCATCGAGAGAAAAAACCATGTTATGACAGCACGACGCTGTTTGAATCCAAAGAGACGTGGTGGACTAAAATAGGAAAAGAACCCAACACGAAATTCAATCTCGGTCATTGATTTTGAATACATGGCGGCTCGGCCAAGACTTTGCATCATATAAGTAGCAGCTCGGAAGAAACATTAGCCAGTCCTCGTCTACCTTTGTAACTTGGGTTTGCTTTTTTATTTTGCTATCAGTTTTCACTTTATTCATTCTCTTCAACCAAATCTATTAAAATGGCCATTCCCGTGATAGACATGAAAAGTATTGATGGAGCAGACAGAGAGGCCATCATGGCTAAAATAGCAAAGGGATGTGAGACTCCCGGATTCTTTCAGGTACGCCTCATTGGAATCCTTTTTTAATTTACATTATGTGATCGTTCTTGTTCTGTATATCATAGTAACTAATTGGATTTTATTTCAGCTTATAAACCATGGCATAGACCACGGTCTTTTGGACCGCGTGAAGCTGGTGTGCGCACAACAGTATAACATTAACAGAGAGCAAAGCTTCAAGGATTCTTTACCCGTGAGGGCGCTTAACAAGGCCATCGCTGCTGAAGCCGAGGGCAACAAAGTTGACAAGATTGAGAATATGGACTGGGAAGATGTTTTCCAGGTACACGAGATGCGCGACACAAATTCATGGCCTTCCGAGCCCAAAGATTTCAAGTACGTACTACTGCACGAACTTATGCAATTACCTTAATGATGATACTTATGAATCTACTTGAATTAGCAAAATCTGATGGAAAACATATTATTTCTAATTGATGCAGGGAAACGATCGAGGAATTCCGCAGCCAGATATTCGCACTCACGGAGAAATTGCTAGAGATAATAAGTCTGAATTTGGGGCTGGAGAAAGGGTATGTGAAGGAGGCATTCGCGGGTGGAGATAAGCCATTCTTTGGAACCAAGGTGAGCCATTATCCTCCCTGCCCTCGACCAGACCTGATAAAGGGCATCCGTCCCCACACAGATGCAGGCGGCCTCATTCTTTTATACCAAGACGACGAGGTTCCGGGGCTTCAGGTGCTCGACAATGGCAGATGGATCGACGTACAACCGCTGCGATATTCAATTGTTGTGAACACGGGAGATCAGTTGGAAGCAGTGAGCAACGGTAAATACAAGAGCGCGTGGCATCGGATTCTGCCCACCAAAAACGGCAATCGTTTATCAGTGGCATCATTTTATAACCCGTCGTATAAAGCAGTAGTGAGTGCTGCACCTGAATTGATTAACGGTAACATCGCTGATGGCTTGTCTTCCTACCCCAAATATTTGTTCGGCGATTATATGCGGGTGTATAGTGAACAGAAATATGAAGAAAAAGAGCCACGGTTCCAAGCCATGAGAAAGCCCAATGAGCAAGTCTCCTACTAGAAATGGGCAGGGGGTGCCATTCTACAAAATAAATAAGAAAATAAGTATTCACATTCATTCTATATTATAAAATGTTTTAAATCAGTTTGTTCGGTGAGAATAAAGGACTTCTCTTTGTAATATATTTTAAAATGTATTTTTGTTTTTATATTGGTTAACAATGATTTAATAGATAATATGTAAAAGAAGAAAAAACTCTCAAACAAATTTATTCCACTAAAATAAAAAATACATTCGACTTTTTAATTCCCAATATGAGATCACTCTCCATTATCAATAACACATTATTTAAGGTTATAATGTGTTTTCAACCTTTTTAAGTTTGATTCGGGTTTAAACCTATAACCAAACAAGGAATAAAAAAGAGACTACAGGTGGTTAATAAACTTCTAACATCAATTATTGTATATCAAAATAACACAATAATACGTGCAACAAATATATCCAATTCAAGAAAATATGATAGAAAAGTCTTATCCAATTATTTTTAAATACATATATATTTTTAAAATCAAATTAATAGCTTTTAAAATCCATATTTCACAATTTTCCATTTGTAAACAAATTAGTTGACTTAACCAAGAATTATATAAGAATAATATATCAGAATTTTTTCTACGGATAAAAAATAATACTTCTAAATTTTTTAATCTTCCTATTAATATAATAGATATTTTAAAAATATATGTTAAAAGTTACTTTTATTATTATAATTGTTAACAATGATTAAATAAAAGAAGAAAAAACTTTTAAACAAATTTATTGCACTAATATACCATACACATTCAACTTATATTTTACTTATATTTAGAGAAAGTTAGAGATGCAATTTCACTCTCTATTATCAATAACACTTGTAAAAGGTTACAATGTTTTTTAATCTTTTAAGTCAAAGTAATGTTGCTTTGATTTTATTAATTTAACTAATAACATGGATAAAAAAACACTAAATTTTTTTATAAATGCACAATAATTAGAATGTATTTTCAATTTTAGAAGACTTTTAGTTTTTAATCACATTTATTTTGGCATTTGTATAAAATTACTTGAGAATACATCTTATGGAAAAACTATGATATGACTATCGACTATTTGAATATGTTATATTCTACACTTGTATGTGCAAAGTTTATAAATCTAAACGCTGATTTTAAAATTATTTTAGCCATATAGATGATGAAGTTATGCTTTTGTTATGATTGAAGGAAAAAATTACCTTTTCCCCATGGATGTACCCTTCAAACTAAAATATCGAAGCTTCCATTTTTTAAGATTCACTTTTTGAACTCCTATCTTTTTCTCATGCATATCCTAAATAATTTATATCATAATCATCATTATCATTATTTTCTTCTCTGTCACCATCTTGATTTTCATCCTTGTCTATAACATCCTCATGTTCTTTTCATCTACTTCTTCTTCCTCTCTTTTTTCCTAAGAAAACATATTCCATATAATCCCAAGAAAGTTCATATATATTAGAATTAATTGAAAATCACCATATTGATGATTTCAAATTAAGTGCACCATAAAAACAAATTCTCCATTTCTCATGTCCATAAAATGCCTTCTTAATTTGAAGGAACCACTTTCTAACAGTAATACCATCCTATCTAGAAATCTATGCTAACCCCGAGATTCACCAAAAATTGGGCTTTCAAGAAATAATCCTAATGAAAAATCTTTGTCGTGCCAATTTTGGCAGATTTAGGCCTCAAATACTAAAATATTTTAAAAAAAACATTTTTAAAGTGTTGACATCTTTATAATTTTTTTAAAATATTAGAAGAAATAATGGAAATTGTGGCACATGTCTCAATTAAATAGAGGAAAACTACAAAATTTACATAACCTCCTCAAAAAGTGTAATGCCATGTTCGACGTTACCCCAGTTCTTACCTCGGTGACCATGTCGCTAAGCATGGAATGGTTGTGTGTGCCCTGTTGACTGTTGGTTGACTTTGACCTTATCGAATTGTAGGATTAGCATCCTTCCTCTCCATCTTGCCTCCTCGTGTCATTGTCGATGCCTTTAGTTGTGGTCCTTGTGGTGTCCTTCACGACTATCCTATTAAAGGAAAATCGTGTTCTCATGTTTTATAGGTGGCTTGAATGATGACTTGGTGTTGTTAGGGCATGTCCGACTAGAAGGGATATCTATATAATAATAATTTTATTGAATTTTTATCTTTGGTTATTATTATTATTATTTTTGTTTGTCGAGCTTGACGGGCGATCATTATTAACATGGTTAATAATTATTGTGAGCAGTAAAAATAATAATAATAATGATATTATTATTATTATTATTTTATTGTCGAATGTTATCGACATTAATATTAATTATCTTTATGTCATTTTATTGTATCTTTTCGATCATTCCCGAAGAGTGATCCTCGATCGCATAAAAGAGGAGCTTGTTTTGTTGGTGGCTCCATTGTTTTGAAGTGGTGTTCATGTTTTATATTTTATTGAAAAATCCAACCACCAGCTCCCACCTGGTAGTTGTCGAAGCCTACTTGCATGCCTTGCTGTAATTGTTAATTTTAGGGTGAACTTATTGTCGCTTCCATTTTTTTGCTTCCCACGTTGGATTATTGATGTGACAAGCTTAGCGTGAGGAGAAGTGGACTCCATTTGATGTCTTTGGATTATTTATTTCCTTGTTTGGCTGGAGGTGGGTGGATTTGATGGCCACCTGCCATTTCCTTAATCCTCTTTAATGCTACCATGTTGGACTTTGCCTTGTGGGTGGTCACACCCTCTCTCATTTATTAACTTTGATTTGCAATCTAATATGAACTTTGTTTTCTTCCAACACTATTTTTCTTTCGCGCAAGATTCTCTAGTGAAGGATCTGCATTTGGGAGTTGTTGGAAAAAGGATTTGAACTTTCGATAAATGCTTTGATGGGTAAACACGTCCTTTCCTTGTTGTGTTTTGAATTTTTTGCTTGGCCATGATTTGTGAAATGGTTATGTTCCGTTGTAGATTGGACACCAGTTGGTTATCTTCTTTTTTGCCTGCTTGGTGCTAGTGGTGGTTTGTTGTGCCCAGGATTAGACTGGTTGTTGGTTCCTAGAAAGGGCAAGTTGGGAAAAAACCACGTTGAAATTTTCCCTTTGTATCTCTCCTGCAACCATGGCTATGTTCCCTTAAGACCCCATCGCTCTGAGGCATCAAGAAACTATTTTTCACTCCTCGTGGATGCTTCCACACCTTGCATTTGTGGCCTTGAGGCACAATTTTCTAGATATGTCAAAGTTGATTTCCCTTGTCCTCTGATTATTGTCCTATTTTGTTCCTTATCACCCCTTTTGACCCAAGCTAGGAGGATGGATGCGAGTCTTTGAGACCCCATTCCTCCACAAAGAGGTCACTTATGGAATGGAGCTCCTCGGTGCCCAACATGGATGTGTATGAGGTTTGGATGCCCAGCTAGCAGATTTTGGAGGGATGTTTGATTGTTGTTGCATGCACTGGTGGTCATTGTTTGCAAATGTGGGAGCTCATCACAGGCATGATAATTTCTACCCATCTGACTACTATGCTAACTTTAACCATAACATGAAAGGAATTTGCTTTTAATTACTAAAGTGGCTATTGTTTGGGGTTATATGGTGGTTTTTGTAATTGTTTCTCATCCTCCATGCTATGTGTTAGTTTCCTTTCTATGTTAACTACTTCTTAGGATGATTCCTTGCTAGATTTGGTTCTGTAAATGGTCTTGGTACTTGATTTTTCATTGTTCTTGTTGCTTATATATGTCAATGGTTACATGGAATTAAATCTCTCCTGTCTTCTCTTTTCATTGCAAAATGATAGGATAAAATCTGTACTATTGATGGTCATGTTATGGTTTTAATATTGACATTCTCCAATTTTTGAACTTGGTTTTGAATCATGTTGGGTTCAGTTGAAACAATTATGAAATAGTGTAAAATAAATTTAAATATTTTTGTTATGATAGAGTCAATGGATATTTTACCCAAATTGTACTCTCGTGTTTTTATTTGAAACCTATGGTTTAATAGAAAGCCACACCTTGGAGGTTTGGTGTTTTGGTTTGAGTTTTGGCCACAATTTGAATTTTTGTATGCTTTTATATTTTCAAAAATGTTCACAGTGTGGAAGGGAATAATTTTTTTATTGTTGTTACATGTATGACAAGTCTTGTATCTCTCCCCGTGGTTAACAAAACCTTAGCTTAGGGGTTTGGGTTGGAATCCTGCTGAAATGTGCAATTCCACACCTCTAGTAAGAACAAGGGTATACCTATGATGTAGAGTATTAAAGTTACCCGTATATCTATAAATGGGTAGGATAAGATATCATTGAGGAGAATGTAAGAATTAATGATCAACATCATTTTATACCGGCATCTAATTGGTATTAGTGCTACCAGTATTGAGTTTGGCAGGACCAATTATCATCGATGTTGGCTTATGAATTAAGGATTAATATTGTTCAACACTTGTTTTACTTGAGTGAAGTTAAAGTGATCAACCCCTATATGACTCTGGTCCCATTGGGATGGTTTACTTAAATTCTATTGATATATTTTTAGGGGTAATTAAATTGATCAGATGGTAATTTAAATCCTTGTAAGGCGATGGCATTAAACTATTTTAATTTTTTATTTCCTAAATATGGATTATTTCCTTTATCATACTTTTGTCTATTGTTCATAGCATGGCAAGATGATCAGATGTTGAACTTTCCTTTTGAACTCACTTCATGTGTCCTTGGAAAGCAATTAGGGGTAGGATTGTTGTGGGGTAGATTTTACCATTGGAAGGGGTAAATGGTGGTTAACACATGATGTTGTTTTTCGAACCCTTAATCTTTTGGAAAATGTTGATAATGTTGGAGTATTGGATTTCAATCATATAATCTATGTGATTATATGATTGAAATCCCAATACACTCAACACTTTGTTTCGGGCTTACCGGGTCTTTGACCCCTACTTGTTATATGTTGATTTAGCTTTTTTCGTCCTTAAAAAAATGTTCATATCAGATTTTTATGGCTCCCTTCTTAATTTTGACATGGTATTTTCCTAGCATGTGTAATGGTGTTGTTAGTTTTAGAACTTGACACCCCTTCATTAAATAAAGGTTCTTGTTGACCAAAATAAGCTCACACTTATTTTGGGTCAACTGACACCATTTTCCCCTTTTGTGCTTCAACCTGAATTTTTACATATTTTAAGCACTTAAGGGCCCCTAAAATCATTTCCAACAGATAGGAATTTTCTTCCCCTTTCCAAAGATATAAATAAGTCCTTCTAACTCTTCAAAATTTTCAAGTTCAAATTTGGTGAGGACCTTAGAGGGATTTTACTGCAAAAGCGGGCCGATGGGCCCATGGAAGAATTTTTGCCAAAGGAAATTGCGGACCGGTGGGGCGGTGGGAGACATTTTGACATTTTTACACTTTTTGCAAAAAGCAAAAGTATAATTGTGGGGCCCGTGGGCCCGAGAAGGTTTACTTTTACAAAGAGGAAAAAGGGCCGATGGGCCCGAAGATGTCTTCTTGCCCAAAAATTGAAAAATGCAGACCAACGGACCCGAGGCTGAGTTTTTTCCGAAACCGTGTCTACGGGGCCGTGGAGGAAATGTTTCCCAAGTTTTAATTTGGGCCGGTAGGTCTGTGGGTGCATTTTGGAACCTTTTCACTTTTTGTCAAATGGCACAATTTTCAAGTGTGGGCCCGCAAGCCCTCGAGGTCTCATCGGCTATTGAAAATTCACAGAGCTATAGAGGGTGGCACATGCCTCATCGGTGCAACTCCAAGGATTTAATAAAAAATGGAGACCCTAAACAAGTGTCAGGCTTCCACGTGTCCCAGGTCTGAAATGGGATAGTGTCGATAGTTGAAAATTCAAAATGGGGTAGAGCCAACGGAAGATGCCACGTGTCAACTCGGCGTAACTCAAGATTGAATCGAAAGGTAGTTCCCCAAACAAGCGCAAGCTTGCCATGTTGTCAAAATAAAAAAATCGGGACAGTGAGTGGGCTTAAATAGATTATATATCGAAGAAGACCGGCGGAAGGTGCCACATGTCGACTTGCCACAACTTCAAAGACCAACTCTAAAGCTAGATCCCCAAACAAGCATAGGTTCGCCACATTTCCCAAGTCAAAAGAGGGGACATAAATGACCATTTAAATCGAGTAAGTATAAAAGTGTCATTAGAAGCCTCCACGTGTCTCATCAGTGTAACACCAAGGCTAGGTCCAAAGAGCGGGTTCCTAAATGAGTGTGAGACTTTGATGTGTATAGGGTACAATAGAGTTAAAAAGGGTCCGAGAAAGGAATCAACCCAAATAGGCTAAGTAGAGAGGCGCCAGATCGTGCCATGTGTCTCATCAACACAAATTTAAAGGTATGACCCAAAGTGGAGACTCAAACAAGTGTTTGCCCTCCATGTGTCCAGGGCCGAAAAGGTCGAAGTGGTCATTGAAAAGTTTAAGTAGAGGTAGGCTCTGCGGAAAGAACCACATGTTAGCATGACACAATTTCAAAAGTAAAATTTAGAGCAGGTTCCCAAATGTGCGCTGAGCCTCCACATGTCCAGGGTCAGACTTATGGCCCCGCCAAGCAAAAAGGACTTAGCGAAACACAAAGAAATAGGCAGAGCAGCAAAAGAGCCACGCCTCTCTTTGGTGCAATTTCAAAGGCACAACCCAAAAGAGAGTTTCCAAATGAGCACAAACTCGCCATGTTTCCCAGGACCACGAAAAGGTAAGGTTGGGTGTTGAAAAGTCCAAAATCTTGTGGATCCTCCACATGTCTCGCTCCGCTCAATTTCAAAAGAAAAATTTGGGGCGGTTTGATAACAAGCGTGAAGCCTCCATGTGTCTTAGGTCGGGCATAGTGTCTCCTCCGGGGAGGGACTCAAGAAATATACAGAGGAAACCAAGGAGCTCATAAAAGCTCCCACGTGTCAATCCGGTGTAGTTTTAAGAGAAAAGTAAGGAGATGAATCTCTAATATTCACGAGGCTTCCAAGTGGACCCGGTATGGACAAACTCTTTTAAATATTGCGTGCCCTTGACCTTGATCTTTAAACAACCATATATTTCAACTGGAAACTCAGATTTGGGCGGGAGAGGATTTTTTGTAAAGATCTTGGCACTAACTTCTCACCTGCTTCCATTAATGTTTTGGCCCACTAATTTTGGGAGCTATCAAGTCTCTCACCTACCACAATGATCAAGAATGGGGCTCTTTCTTGTCTAGTAAGTGATAGTAATGGAGGTATGGGTCTTGTAGTAAATCCAATCATGTTGCAAGTGGATTTGAATGCTTTCGGAATGGTTGGAGTAGAAAGAATTCAATGCATTGTAGGGGTGGTTAGAAAAAAGTTTGATTTTCCATCTCTCTTTCTCTCTCATTCTTCTATATATTATAAAGGAGGGGAATTTCCATACGGTTGGTCATTGTTTCTTTCCTTCCCCCCTCTCTCTTTCTTCCTTAGCATATAATTTGGAGTCTAAGCCTCGTATCATGGCTCTATAAAGGAATTTTCTTGCCCCTTTCCCACTAACGATGTACCGTGTAACTTTTGGAGCAATATACTCTATTTCGTGATGCATCTATCCATTCTTGGTTCATTTTATTGTATCTTCTTACCTCTCATCGTTTTAGGGTATATTTTGTGCATAATTTGATGCTTATTGTAGGTTCCGGGAGTTGTTCTTAATGGGTCTTGAAGTGGTGTTTCGTTTGAACTTCATCTTTGGTTTGTTGTGCATCTTGTCTACCCCCTCTTCTACTCACCTCTCTCCACTTCCAGTAGTTGGATTCATGATTTTCCACTTCCTTTTCTGGTGTATCACCGCTTAGTGTAGGCTCTCTTTCACCCTCTCTCTCTCCCTATCCCCTTGGAATGGTTAGATTAGGATTATTTAGATTCTACCTACACTCAAGTAGCTTGTGGTAGGTAGAATAGAAGCAGAACTAGCCTTCTCTTGACGTCCATCTCAAGTTTTTCAAGTCCCACACTTAAGAAATGGTCTAGTGTTGTGCAATCACACCGAATGCTCTATTTCATATTTCGACCATTCGGGGTCTTTGTGATTCTATACTAACAATTTTGGCACATCCGGTGGGACACTTAGGTTAGACATCTCATCTTCCAAGTTATCTCATCATGAACAAAAAATCTTAAGCCACTGTGTGACCAAAATAATAGTTTTGGCATGCCCGGTGGGACAAGTTTGAAGCACCTTACCACTTCATCTTAGTAGATTAGTGTGTTCCTATTAGGATTCATCCTTTTGAGGCCCATACAAAGCACATTTGGTGACTCCATCTGGTCAACGACCCATTCTTTGAGTTGCAGACCTTTTCCATCCATTTCCACCCATCTTCATTCATCTTTCTTTCCACATCTTTCATCTTCTTCCATCCCATGAAGTTTTGTAATCATGACTTCATTCCTATCTTAGAACTCACACTTGTAGCAACAACAGTGCAGTCTACCTCCAATGTATTTCCGACTCCTCCAAATCAACATTATGATCAGATCCAAAACCATTATGCTTACCCATATGAGTAGGGTCAAAAATAGTTTGGCTATGGAGCTTATCAAGAACAAGGGGACACATACAATGGTGACAACTACATGGAAACTATTGACCTATTGGAGGAGATCCAAAGAATGGAGTCTAGCATGGTGCATTCCAGGGCTACAACCGAGATGAAGGAATTCAGGATTGGTTACAGGGCACCCTGTCCATGTGGAGGCCCTTTTCTAAGACATTACATCCCTTAGGAGAAGGTTGATTTCATGAATGAAAGGCTACCTCAACTTGCAGAGTGGATTGGGGAAATTGAGGCTAATGAGTTTGACACAAGACAACCTTGTTAATGGGTAAGTCCACCATCTCCTCGTTTTTCTTTTCCTCTTCGTCAATCAAGTATCATCACAATAGTGTCAAGAGTCTAGCTCCCCATTTTCTGCCCCAAATGTTGATTTCCTTCCCCATCTTTTATTCTTCCATCTCATCTCAATTCTTCTCCCCTTTTCCTTCCCATGAATTCATCCTCTCCAAACAAACAAGAAGCTCCACTCCCCTCTCCACCAAAAACAATAGAAAAAGCTGGTTGAACCCAACTTGCCACTCCTCTTAGTTTCCAAAGTCCATGTTGTGAAGAGACTCAAGAATCCAGTTAAGGAAAATAACAAGAAGGGGAACCCAACAAAGAGGAATGATAAAAATCGAAGAGTTGGGTTGCCAAATTTGGGTTTACAAAGATCCCAATGATGGTTAAGCCAATAGAGGATGTCAAGGTTGAAGAGCTAGTGGTGGTTGAGGCTAATTTTGTAGTAGAAGAAGAACAAGAAAAATAAAAAGAAGATCAATAGTATTTTTACTACGAATTCAATGTCTATAATGGCACTTTTTATGAAGAGGATATTGATCTAATCCAAGTTGTACAACCGATTAAGGAGGAAGAACAAGCCGGCTCCAAGTCCCATTGAAGAGGAGCAACTGGGAGAGATCAAATTAGAGTTGAGGACACTTCATGAAGAAAGCATTATTGAATAATTTTACTTTCATTTAAAGGGCGTGATTTTATTGAGGAACCCATATTGGAGGAGGACCATATAGTTTTAGAGGTGCCAAGTTCGAGTAGGCCACATAAGAACCTTGATTCTTCCTCCCACTTCATCCCCTTTGAGCTCGATGTTGAAGAACAGTTTGATCTTTCAAACTTCATGTTAGAAGATGAAGGGAACCATGGTGAGCTAGTTGCAGATCAGGAGGACACCATGGAGGAGGTAGAGCACATGCAACAAGACAATGAGGTAGAATGCCTATCAGAATTGGAGGATTTCTTTAATGGAGAGGAGCCTGAGGAGATCACATCATTTTCTCCTCCATCATCCACCTTCCAAGGACATTTATGTGCTACCATGAAGGATGGCATCCAAGTACAACATCCCGTACTTCATAAAGAACTCTCTGGAACCAAGGTTGGAAGATATGAATCTTCCATGTTCTTCTCAAGAGGAGGAAGGAAAAGATCAAGAGGATGTCATCATCTCTCTCACGCCATCCATCCAGGAAGGTCCACAAGAAGACTCCATTCTTATAGTTGAAGTTTAGAGTAATGGGCACATCCATCAGATCGGACCATTCCCAATGAGGTAATTTCCTTCATTAGATCCAAGGGAAAATCCAAAACCAGTAATGCCTACTTCAGGGAATGAGGATTAGCTTCAAAGCACCAAGGGTCACCATCAACACCTCCAAGAGTCTAGTACCAATCAACTTGAGGAGGTTTTTTTGGTTGATGTTGATACCTTGATGATTTGGGCGGAAGACCGGCTTATAGTTAGTTTTTCACTCATACAAGAAGCCATATTCAGTGTCAAATCATTTGCATGGATGCCCCTCTTGAGGAAGGGAAGCTACTTCTCCCTACCGGTTGTAGGATTTGTTTAAGTCCCCTTTATCTTTGGTTTCTGTAGGAGTAGGTGTAGGTTTGTCTTTAGTAGAAGAAGTGATTGTGAACACTCTGCATGTTACACTTGGAGCATGTATGATTTTCTAGTTTTTACATAGTGTGTTGTGGTGTTTTGTTGCTCGTGCATAGGACATTGCAAGCAACGGGGTGAGTTCAGGGTCAGCTCTAGTTCTAGCAAAGTGTTTGCAAGTGGCTCATGGATCAGATCTTAAAAGTTTAGGTCAGATTTGTGTTTACCAGGAAAACTCCATGCCCAATGGATGCTTCAAAGCCACTGATCATTTCACCTAGTAGGCAGGTGATTCCCATGAGTGGCCAAATTGTTAACCAAAATAAGCTCACACTTATTTTGGGTAAATTGACACCATTTTTACCTTTTGTTCTTCAACCTAAATTTTTACATATTTTAAACATTTAAGGCCCCTAAAATCATTTCCAATAGATAGGAATTTTCTTCCCCTTTTTAGAGATATAAATAAGTCCTTCTAACTCTTCATATTTTTCAAGTTACGAGCCGATGGGCCTTAGAGGGATTTTTTTTGCGAAAAGCGGGGTGGCGGCCCAGGGGAATATTTTTTTGCAAAAGGAAATTGTGGACCAGTAGGGCAATGAGAGACATTTTGACATTTTTTACACTATTCACAAAAATCCCAAGTATAATTTGCGGGGCCCGCAGGCCCGAGAAGGTTTACGTTTTGTAAAGTGGAAAAAGTAGGCTGGTGGGCCCGAAGATGTCTTCTTATCCAAAAATGGAAAAATGTGGACTAGCGGGCATGAGGATGAATTTTTACCAAAAGTGGGTTTGCAGGTCCACGGGGAAATTTTTCCCAAGTGTTAATTTGGGCCAGTAGGTCTGCGGGTGCATTTTGGAACCTTTTCACCTTTTTCCAAATGGCACAATTTTCAAGTGTAGGCCCGTGAGCCCGTTGGGTCTCATTGGCCATTGAAAATTCATAGATCCACGAAGGGTGGCACATGCCTCTTCAATGCAACTCCAAGGATTGAATCCAAAATAGAGACCCCAAACAAAGGCTAGGCTTCCACATGCCCTAGGTCTGAAATGGGACAAAGTGGACAGTTGAAAAGTCAAAATGGGGTAGAGCCAGGAGAAGATGCCACATGTCGACTCGGTGTAACTTCAAGATCAACTCCAAAGGTGGTTCCCCAAACAAGTGGAGGCTCTCCACAAGGTGGGCCTCAATCGACTAAGTATAAGAGGACTGGTGAAAGGTGCCACGTGTCGACTCAGCGCAACTTCAATGACCAACTCCGAAGGTGAATCCCTAAACAAGCACAAGCTCGCCATGTGTCCTAGGTCCAAAGAGAGGATAGAGATGGCCATTTAAATCAACTAAGTATAAGAGTGTCGGCGGAAGTCTCCACATATCTCATTAGCACAACACCAAGGTTGTTTCCTAAGAGTGGGTTCCCAAATGAGAGTGAGGCTTCCGCTTGTCTAGTGGTCCGAGAAAGGCATCACCACAAATTATCTAAGTATAGAGAACTGAATGAAGTGAGGTCCAAAGTGAAGACTCAAACAAGTGTTGACCCTCTACGTGTCCAGGGCCCGAAAAAGCAGAAGTAGTTATTGAAAAGTCTAAGTAGAGGCAGGCCAATGGAAGGAACAATGTGTCAGCATGACACAATTTCAAAAGTAAAATTTGGAGTGGGTTCCCAAATGTGTGCTAAGCCTCCACGTGTCTAGGGTCAGACTTAACTAAAACACAAAGAAATAAGGAAGAGCTGCAGAAAGAGCCACGTGTCTCTTTGGTGTAATTTCAAAGGCACGCCCAAAAGGGAGTTTCCAAATGAGCACCAACCCACCACGTGTCCTAGAGACTGAAAAGGTAAGGTCGGTTGTTGAAAATTTAAAAATCCTATTGAGCCTCCACATGTCTCGTCCACGCAACTTCAATAGAAAAAATTGGGGGAAGTTTCAAAACAAGCACGAAGCCTTCACGTGTCTCAAGTTGGGAACAATGTCTCTACCAATAGGAGGGACTCAGTTAAAATATAGGGGAAACTAAGGAGCATGCGGAAGCCACCACATGTCAATCGGGTGCAATTTCAAGAGTGAAAGGAAAGAGCCGAATCTTCAAGATGTGTGAGGCTACCACGTGGACTGATCTTGTGAGACTCTTTTGAATATTGTACACTCTCGACCCTGATCTTCAAACAGCCATATATTTCAACTGGAAACTTGGATTTGAGTGGGAGAGGATTTTTTGGAAATATCTCGGTCGGCTTTTCTCCTACCTCCATTAATGTTTTGGCCCACTAATTTTTGGGGTTGTCAAGTCTCTCACCTACTACCATGATGAAGAATGGGGATCTTTCTTTTCTAGTAAGGGATAACGATGGAGACATGGGTCTTGCATAAAGATATCCCATCATTGTTACAGGTGGATTTCAATGATTTCTAGAGTGGTTGGAGTAGGTAGAATTCAATGCATTATAGGGGTGGTTAGAACAGAGTTCAATTTTCCCCTCTCTTTCTCTCTCATTCTTCTATATATTGTAAAGGAGGGGAATTTTGAAACGGCTGGTCAATTTTTCTCTCCTACCCACTCTATATTTCTTTGTTAGGGTAGAATGCGGAGTCTAAGCCTCCTCTCATGGCTCTGAAATGGTATTTTCTTATGCCTTTCCCACTAACAATTTACCGTGTAACTTTTGGAGCAATATAATCTTTTTCGTTATGCATGTGTCCATCCTTAGCTCATTTTATTGTCTCTTCTTAACTCTCATTGTTGCAAGGTATACTATGCATACTCTGATGTTTATTGCAGGTTCTGGGATCTGTTCTTAATGGGTATTGAAGTGGTGTTCCATGTGAACTTCATCTTTGGTTTGCGGTGAATATCTTCCACTCCCTCCTCTCGCTCACCTCTCTCAACTTTAGGAAGTTGGATTCGTGATCTCGCCACTTCCTTTTCTAGTGTATCACTGCTTAGTGTAGGCTCTCTTTCACTCTTTCACTCTTTCACTCTCTCTCTCTCTCTCTCTCTCTCTCTCTCTCTTTGTCCCCTTAGAATGGTTAGATTAGTATTAGTTAGATTCTACCTACACTTGAGTAGCTTTTGGAAGGTATATTAGGAAGTAGGAACTAGCCTTCTATGGGTGTCCATCTCAAGTTTCACAAGTCCCATAGCTTGAGAGATGCTCCAATAATGTGTAATCACACTTAATGCCCCATTACTGATTTCAGACCATTCGGGAAGTCTTTGTGATTCTACACTAACAGTTCTTTTAATGATATTGTTAATGGTAGCATTATATTCCTATGTGTAGTCTTTATCATGCTTAGTTCTTGCGAGCTGACTCAAGTTAATTCTTGTGTAGATGGCTTTTGCGGTTAGGAAAAAAAAAGGGATAAAGGACTACTAGAAGTTTCTTGATTTTACCTGTAAAGTGCTATTGTATGAATACTTAATGTGTAGTAGGACTTTGGAATTGTAATTGTTGAGAAAATTTTAGAAGGAAAATGCCTTTCATTTTTGTAATTGTGGAGTAGGTTTTCCATTATGGACTGAAGCTAAAACTTATGAAACATTTTGTCAATGGAATAAAATGATCACTGATTTTGTTACGAGCATCTTAATGTATGACTGCAATGTTGAAAGATAGTTTATCCTCAATATGACCAACATTGTTTTACCTATTTAATCTCGAGTCAAACTACATTAGAATTTTAAGCCATCTTTGGATTGTGTGTCATCTTTGGTAGGAAATTATGTTTCTATGTCTAGTTACCAAAAGGATAATGGAAGCAAACTGAGTTATAACCTTGAGTTAGCAAACCCTTCTGATTGCAGAAATAATGTAATACTAGGTATCACCGAGTGGTTTTGTAATCCATACAAAGGTTATACTGAAGAGAAAATATTATGATTTTGTTGACTTATAGACGAACCAAAGAGTCTTAAAATGGAATAAAAAGGAAACTATCTTCTTGTGTAAAAAAGGGGATGTACCTTATTGATATTAGTGTCGATGGGATGTAAAATGATATTAGAATGTAAACCAATGTTTAGTAATTTATGATAGTACAAGGTTTTGTTAAATGGGGATAAATGATCAAGGAACCAATAAAGCCAACTTATCTGTTATAAAACTTGATTTGTAACTTTTTAGGAATCTAATTAAGAGATGACTAGATGATGCACCTACTTAATCCTTATTGTTTTATAAGTCACAACAAACTTATGGTTAATGTCTTGTGAGATCATGAAGATGAATGCATATTGACCTTCACGCCCTTACCCTTGTGAAGGTGTATTACAACCCTTTCTTGAGTTACTTAACCATTATGATCCCTGCCCAAAGGAATTTTGTTTATTCTAAACCTTAATGGAATTTTGCCTTAGTTGATCTTCCACTCGCCTCCTCGTGCAACATAAGTATGAGATAAGATATTGTAGTTTGTGTGTGGGTAAATGGTCTTGTGTGTAATATTTTCCTCTCAATAAATGAACAAATCAAACAAGTAAATATTGTAACTTCAATGAATCTTTTAAATGGGACTTACCGTAAGAATACTTTAACTAGATTTGAGGAATCCTAGCAAGAGGAAATAGGATTGCTTGATACGTATAACATGAATCTTCTAGTACGTAAGTTAAGAAGTAAAAGACATTTTAGTAAATAAGAAACCTTAAAAATACTTTCACCATGGGGTTCCCTAACTGTAAGTTGCTTTGTGGTTGGACTAGTATGTGATGCCGTGTCGAAAAGAGAAAATTGATTTGTTCATGCTAGGTGTATATGTTTCCTTGTTTCCTATGTGATCAATGTTGTGTCAAGCTCATTGAGAGTTGGTCATAGCCCCTTATGGTCTCCTGTTTGGTCATGTAAACTATATGCAATAATAATAATAATATATTATCATGTACTTTGCTTTGTTATCTTGTGTGTCTAAATTAGTGGGCATTACAAAAAGACTCAAAACGTCATGAAATTTGTAATGTGGATTCCTTGCAAATTTGAAACTACAATAAAAGAAATTTACAAAAAAATGCCCAACCATATCTATGATATGGAATAATCTTCAAAATTAAGGTTTCAAACCCAATTTATGCTCAAATTGTTGCTCTAATGTCACTTGATAAGATATTCACATATAATAAAAGAACATTTCAAATAATATGAAGAATAAATTGAATATCAACTCAACAAAAGAAATATTCAATAATAGAAAATATAAGAATATTATTAAAATAGGGAAACAACATAAATACTCCTTAAATAAGGAATAACTTATACATCTCCCAATATATAGGAATTACACTGCGAGGGTGACACCTCTAATATTCTTCTACTAAGTATAAGACTCAACTCATTATTAAGAATTATTAAATAGTGCTCCACATGGGCAATGAGAAAAAAATGTGAGATTATTATATTTATTTTTATACGAAATCAAAAGATAAAATAGGTGAGATGTATATGATATATATTTTTGTGATCCATAAACAATAATGATCCCTAACTAATAAATACCATTGTAAATACAAACACTTAAAATTTGATCTCAATTTTGGAATAACCCAATATAAAATGGTATTTAAATTGATCTAAACTGATAATGATTGATTTAAAACTCCCACAGATCAATTCCCCTTACAATTTCTCCTTGCTTTTAAATTTATGATATTCAATAACTTTCCTTAATGTATCCCAATCTGATCTTAAATATGAATGTAAAAATTTAGTATCTAAGATAAAATTGAGTGTGAGTGATTGAAAACTCATACAAATCCATTGTTTAACTAAAAAATTCAATTCTTATTCATCTATTCTATTAGATCTCTTAATCAATTTTCCATATTTAATTAACAATTCTTAATGTTAATTTAAAATTGATATAAACTAAGAGAATACTGAAAACTAAAATAAAAGAAAGGTAAGAGACCAATATTGTTAATACATTTCACCAATTTTTTAGGTTATACGTCCAAGATTGCTAAACCGAATCCTATCCATTATAAATCATTTGAAAGAACAATATTAACCACTTATAAAACCATAATGGAACAAATAACCTACAATGAATCCAAGGAAACTCTAGAATAATGTTGCAAAATCTTCACAAGAATCACCTCTAAAATAAAATCAACAAATTTAAGTCTCCTTCTCGAAATCTTTAAACAATATCCACAGATTGGAAAGTTTCTCTATTCATGAGAAAAATTACTTCAAATAAGTCTCCTGCAATATCATGATATTATCTTACAATTAGAATGCCCAAGATGCCATTACATTGACTTTGGACCTTGAAAATTCAATTCTACATTAAAAATAAATTACACAGTCGTGCAATTCTCTGCCTAAAAATAAAATAATGTGCCTTTTATAATGTTTACAAGGAATTAACATGGTATTTGAGATCCTTATCGTTTTGTATGACGTGGGTGGTTAGAATAATAATGTGGGTGCTTTAATCCTACATATGTGCTTTGACTACTATATTTATTTCAATTATCCCATGTGAAATGGGTTTTAGACGAGAATGGTAATTCAAAAAGGGAAATTTTGAAATGTTTAAATGGCTTAGAATACACTTTACTTGGGATAGGCTACGTGTATGGTTATTTTGGATGCATTTTGGTATGTTTCTGGATGCCATGTGGGTGCATAAGGATACCATGTGGATTGTGCTATACATGGTTTGGAGTATAGTTTGTAGGCATGTGGAAATATATTTTTCCAACTTGTAATGTGGAGAATGAGGTGGAAATACTCTAAATTTGCCAAATCATTGAAGCTCATATCCTTCCACGTGTCAACACCATAGTGCAAGACATAACATGGCATAAAACTATAGTCCGATTGGGAAATTTAAAATTAAACTAATATAGCACATTGACAGTCGGTCCCTTCTTCGTAGCAAGATTAGATTTGATTGAACCCCAAATTTATTTTGGACACATGTCGAAGACCGAAGGGATAGATAAAACACATCCATGATCAAATTTTTTTCCTCAATCAACTCTAAAATATGTAAATAAAATTTGTTCACGAGTTAGGGTACTACAAAACCAAGCTTTCCCTATTGACCTAATTTGATCAGTAATATCGAGAGCATATAATGTCTAATTTACGTGTTCCAATATACGTTTGAAATATATAAGATTTCTCTTTAATAAAGTAATAGTTTAGGGAGAAATATAGAACTTATTACCACCCAAAATATTCTCCGGATCACACCTCCGCAAACAACATTTTCCCCTAAATTTTAGTCACCAAGCCAATCGCTAAATTGCTCTCTACATCATAGAAATACATATATACTAGAATATATTATAGTGGTTAAGATTATAGATATTGAAGTGTTTATAATAGAAGTATATTAGTATGAAATGACGATAAAATTCTTTCTTAGCAAGTGTCCAACTAAATCCCCTGTGATTCTAAAATACTATAATTGCTAGAAATTATAATCGTATATAAATGAGAACTAAATTCAAATGATAGGTGAGCATCCACTAACCTTGTAAGAAATATCAACTCATAAAAATATGACTTATATTGATCAATATCAAATAGAAAAATAAATGCCAAACATAGGTGACTCGTCATTGATTCTTTAAAACTATAAATTATTGTCAAGTAAATTAGTATGAAATTGAAAACCAAATTACAAACATAGGAAGTTATCCACCGACCTTGTGAAATTGTCAATCACAAAAATAATCAGCATAAAATATCATCAAAATGATTCATAAATTAAATTGCACAATGCCTATAAAGAGGAAAGTTAGATGAATCCTTGAAAGCTGCAAGTGAAGATGAAATATATATCTAATGTGAAATAAGGGATAGATCCAAAATTTGTGCATAACTTTCACATTCCAAAATGGTGAAACTTCTAATACCGCAAAATATCACTAGGTGCAACTTGTAAACTAGATTATGTTTGTGATAAAATATCATTTAACCGTAACCTCGATGATAATTACAAATAAATTCCAAAAAAATGAAGGTCTTAAAATATGTGCAAATATCATGTATGGGTACAACAAGTTTGTATTATTATTATACTTACAAACGGTGCCCAAATGGGTCTTATAAGAATCCATACTTTTGCAAAATAAAAATTGATAACAGATACGTTTGAAAATGCAAGTATCAATAATCGACATAATGATTGTAACGCCCACATTTTTCCCACTCAAACCCACAATAAACCTGATAGAAAACTACAAAAATTATGGAATATTTTTTTAAAAAAGGTTACATGGCATTAGCTGAGATTTAATCAAATCCGGATTATAAAATTTTGGACAATTACAAGGCATCGAAAACAATTATCGACTAATTAAGATTGCCCCAATTTTTCAAAATTAATATTACGTTTAATTCTTTCACTAACAAGGCTCCAATATTTTAGTTAAATAATCTTCATTAGCCTTTCAAAACATAACTCCATTAATCCCTTTTAAATTAATTTTATTTAAGGTACAAAATCAATTTTAAATTAAATCATACTAGGATAATAATCTTGCATTGTTAAATGCATGCAATATATAATAAATTCCTTATTATAAAGGGGGAAAGTGCACAACTTAGTCTAATCCCTTGGCCCCATTTAACATTACACAACCATATTTTATTTGAAAACATTCCCACCTAAAAACCCCATCACTTAAGTGATGTAGGGTGCATCCTACACCATTAGATCTAATCTTTCCTAGCCCTTAGATTTAGGTTTGGCAAAAGTAACCCTAGATATCCTTATGGGTTCTCTTATATTCATTTTCTAATTCTAATATCTCATTTCTCTTGTTTGGATTTGCAGGTTAAGGAAGGAGGCAAGAGGATATAGACATGGAAGGAAGCTCAAGCTCTTGGGTGATTTCTCACAAGAGGAGTTAGTTTTAGTATCCCCTCTCCTAGGGTTTGTTTAAAAAGAAAATATAGATTGATATAAACTATTCATTATTGTAGAATGATTTATCTTGTATTCACTTTATTTGGGAAAATGGGGATTTGCCCCCTTTCTATAAATTTGGTTTTCTCCCCTTTTTGTGGAGAAAAATGTTCATTAATGAGTATATACTTGTGTATATATAACTTCAAATATATCTTAATAGATATATAGATTTATTAGGGTATTAAAACCTCTTTTTAAATAATTAAAGAATATATATATGTATGTATGTATGTATCTATATAAATTGTGTATATGTTTTAGAATGAACAATGTTGTGGTCGTGGATAGGAAAGAGAACATAGTCTGTGCACCCAAAAGGGATGACTGAAAAATTCCTTGGCTAATTTAATGTGGAGTGGCCACCTAAACTGAAGAGAACACAATAATGGATAACAACAAATATATATGTAAATATTATTGTTTTTTTGAGTTGTGGCCACGAACCTGTTTGGGTAATGTGTTAGTTTTAAGGTTGGGGGAGGGGCACCGACCCCACCCCAACCCATATAATATATGGGTTGGGGAGAGGGCAACCGACCCCACCACCAACCCATATAATTTACATATACATTTTTTTGTTTTATATTTATTTTAATATTTGTTATTATTACTTTTGACTTAAGCGATTCAAGATTTGTTGATAATTTTGATTATTAATATATATGTATTTTAATATTTCAAAAAAAAAAAGAACATATGAACCTATTAATTTATAATAATACAATTAGTAGGATCGTATTACAAAATTTGAAATTATGACAATATATTTTGAATACATATTAATTATATATATGCATTTATTAATCTGGTTTCCCATTAAAACATAGGGTGGTGAATAGAGTGGGGAAAATTAGACCTTACAATTGTGAAATTTTAAGAGTAATTATTTTACCTACACCTAAGCAACTATAGTAATGCATAAATTTGTGTATTTCTCAACTTTAACAATCTATCACATTCATCTTCATTTATATAATTATTTTAAGGATTTAATCAATTGTGGTTCATCTATTTTCTTAATTCAAATCCTATTACAACAAGGAGGACATTATACTACAAAAAAAATTTCATGTATTCCCTCTTATACATCATTTGAGTAGGGGAATAATAAACATACCCAAATGAAATTTATCTCATTCAAACTGGATTACCACTAGTGCTAAAATACTCAACACTCCATTTTCATTCAACTTGGATAACATTCATACTTAAAGGATCTTTACTTTCATTTCAAAGTAGTTACAAGGAGTCCCATTTGGATAAAGAAATTCAAGTCATAATAATTCATCTACAAGAAACTAACCGATGGATAAGGTTACATCCAACTTACTATAAGTAAAATTTACTAGTTGAGGGGTATTACTAGTGCAAGATGCAACTTTACATGCATTTTTCCAAAAGAGTACTTCATCCAATTAGTTCCACCATCTTCATCAAGCCAAACACACAACAAAATGGGGGAGTAGGCAACGCTCTCCACCCAACCAAAATATCCAATGAGGGAGAGAAGCATTCTTCCTCATTGGCCCCCAAGCCCCAACAAGGAAGCAATGAGGGCTATTAGACAACCATGGAAACTCAAAAATGGCTTCCAAACACACATTTAATCAAGAAATTTTATGTAATAATACAATACCAATTTTACTACAAGACAACAATATCAAAATACGAAGGCATCATACTAAATCCATAGAGGAGAAAGGAACAT
Source organism: Taxus wallichiana var. yunnanensis (assembly GCA_018340775.1). NCBI lineage: Eukaryota > Viridiplantae > Streptophyta > Pinopsida > Cupressales > Taxaceae > Taxus > Taxus wallichiana. The sequence goes on along the minus strand of CM031240.1, from coordinate 903,425,676 downwards.
GGGGGTTCTTATTATGTCTCCCAATGGCTTGGGTGTCCACCTAAGAGCCTCTAGAACTCCCTCACAATACATAAAACACTCTTATTCCTCCTAATAACATACTCCACTCTTATGCCTCCCTCACTCTTATGCCTCCCTCAAGAAAATAACAAGATAAACACAAAACATATTTATCAACTAGGTGGACATCCCAACCCAACTCCCTCCTCAAATACCCAATAACATTTCTCTTATGCCTCCCTCAAGTTTTACCCCCATTTCTATTTCTCCCACAACCTAAGAATCAAGTCTATTCCCACAATCATAACTAATATAAAAATCAACATCTACACATAAAAGCGCAACAAAAAAATAGTAACGTAAAAAAGGGTGAAGATCTACCTTACAAATCAAGAGTATCAATCAAAAAGATCCAAGCATTCCAAAATCCTAAGCAACCACCATGCACTCGAAGCTCCATTCTCAAGCAAGCTCTCCAAAATTACAAGCATTCCCAAAAAAATGAGTAAGTAACCCCCAAACAAAACTTAAACATGCACATTAAGGAAGAAGGAGGATGGGGGTGAGGTGGCTCCATGTAGGATGCCACATCACTCATCCTCAACTCCACATCACAAGTCAAACCTCAACCCCAAGGCATAATAAATGGGTGGTTGAGAGGTATGAAAACCCTCTTACACACACCACTTCAACCCACACCCCATAAGGACAAAAATTTAAGACACATGAAAGAAAGTGTAAAATCAAATCTCACCTTTTACCTTACAAAACACATAATGGGGTCTATTTTTGACCCCCCAACCCATAGGTAGGGTTGGTATAATAAATTAAGAGGTGTGGGACAAGTTTAACTTGTCCCACAAGCCTCCAAAATTGGCCCTTAAGGCCAAATCCGAATTTCTAAGGAGAGGTAGAGTGTACAACACTCAAGATCACATACACTCAACTTAAAACACATAAACCAAAGAACCATATAATCTAATAAATGACTTATTTTTGTTCCCATCCATAATTAGCTTTACTAACATGATTAATTTACCTAATTAAGACACTTTTTTCTTTGTGCCCGTTCTAAAAAGTCCAATTTTGTGAAAATTAGATCTTTGGATAAAGAGTTATGGCCTTTTGAAGTTCCCGAGTCACGCATAATGCACGGAAAGGAAAGAAGAGGGAATGCACACTTGTAGGTGTGTGCACATGAGGAGGACATTCCTACTGAAGGCATGGAAATATTTTCGTAGGAATTCAACCGAAGGAGAGCGCACAGTGGTAGAAAAGGAAAGAGGGAGCGCGACACAACGGGGTGCAAACAAACGCACAAGAGGAAGAACATGGACTTAGAAAATTTTAGGAAAGTCTAAAGAGGGGCGTACGAGGGTGCATGGGGATAAGAAATAATTTGAACATGTGGGAGGTAGGCAAGAAGGTGCATGCATAAGAGGAAGGCGCGAAAGGGGAACCGAGAAGGAAAAAAAATGCAAAGGGAGAAGCAAGAAGGCATGCACTAGCACACAAAAGGATTGCAGCAAGGAAGCAAAGCACAAAGTAAGATGAAATTGCATGAAAGGAAAGCAATAGGAAGGCATGCACGAGCATTAGGAAAGAATTTATACTCGCATAAAGGTGGGTATGGAGCGGGGTGAGAGCATCCATCTCGAGGAAAGGCGCACAACGGTGGATAGAAAATAGGGCACATGACTTGAAGAGCAGGGACTTAGCCAATTTTGAAGGCAAGACTGAAAATGGGTGTGCAAGAAGCACGCGTAATCTAAAATGTAAAACATCAGAGCTAAAATGAAAGGATAAGTTATCCAAATAACTAGAAGAGTTATTTGGACAACACCAACTTCCAAGGAGTCTTTTTTAGATGAACCTCCTCTCATATTCATACACATTCGATTGGGGGGAACACTACCAATATAATTCACTCTACATTCCATTCCATTCACACCCACCGCATGTTCCATATTTAAGATGAAATTATTCTTGTTTTCTTATACTCACATGTTACACTTTTCTTACTATATTATCCGGATATATAGTATGGCATTATCTTTATCACATACAAAAGAGTATTCAATTGTTATCTAGTTTTTAATGCATAGTTCCTATAGATATTTACACATAACATGAATTTTTGGTACTATACCTCTTACAATTCCACCGAGAGGCTTGTAGGGGCATAATATTTCGCACACATCCCAGTGCTATTGTTTTATTAATACTATTTTCTATTCTTACTACAACAAAGTACTTTATCGATATATATACGTATTGACATACTTTTTATCTTTATAACATTCTAATAGGTTATTCATGTGTAAATGTTTCTTTGTAGGAACTATTTTCCACCATGGTTGTCGATTACTTTGATTTCTAATTTTTTCATTGTTTGTCATATTTTGTAGGATTTTCTTGATGTATTGCTTTTTCATTACTTGTATGATTTTGGTTTCTTTGGCCATGATTATCTTGCAAAATTGTGAGTGATGTCCCATGTTTGAAACGAACTTTTCATAGTCTACATTACCTTGTTTCTTGCTAGAATGCACTTTTTCTTCTATATGTGTTTTTTTATTGATTCCGGTAAAACATTTTTTAAGCCACATTGTTTTTATGATCCTTGATTTCTACCATGTGCATGCCTTCCCCCTACAAGATATTAGTTTAGATCATTTTCTGGTCCATTCCTTTCAGATATAACCTCCTAACAATGTTGTATGCACCCCAAACAAGGGGTGACATACATTAGGTGAATAAGTCACCCCATTCGGAAGCAAAACAATACAAAGCAGTAGAATTGAACACAACAAAACAACGTAGTCACACCATAGAAAGGGTTAAGAATTTGAATTGGCTCCTCGGTAAGGAAAAGATTCTAGCACCCAAATACATACATGAGTGCCTAGGCTATTGACCCTTCTCCAACGCCTATGACCAAGGGCGGTTACAATCATTTTCTCATATCAACATAGTTTTTAACTTTTCATTGAGAAGTTTCATAGTATGTCGACCATCTTAGAACAATCAGAACACATTCTATATTTATTTTATTCTCTTTCTACTTAGATCAAACTAGATTGAACTAGAACAAATAAATATCACACTATCTCATTGTGGTGTTGTTGTCATGCGAGGAAATTTGTTGGGTGGAAAAACTTGTGGATTCCTTGCCAACGCTATGGGAATCTAAGTCCCTCTACTTAACCAAAGTGTAGTTACCGTACATGCATGCGTGAGAAAATACGGATTTTTGTGGTGGCCTTTCGATCAAGGATCCAATAGGGGCACTCCATTAACCTGCGGAAAAACTTGCAAATACTTGCAAGAGAGAAATTTTTCTGAAAGTGGGAAAGCGAGCGAGAAAAGAATTAGGAGAACTAATGTTGTAGGTAGGAAATCAGATTCCTACACACACTAGTTAGAAAATTTGTCACATGCATTCATGAGAATAAACAAACACATGAATCTTGAAAACAAGACGAGATAAGATTGTGAACTCAAATTTTCTAAAATATCCTCATCAAAGAGGCTACAAAATCCTTCTTCTTGTATTTATACGTAAACAAAAATTGGACATAGTGGAGAAATGGAGAAAATTGAGAAAAAGCGGGAGAAATGGAAGAAAAATGGCTATATATCCTTTGTTCTCTCAAAGTACAATATACTCTTGAGTTTCCAAATAGATTTCCAATACTCTACAATGGCATGAAGAAGCCATTAAATCTCCTCCAAGAAATGGTTACAACTTCTTATTTTTTAGAAATAAATAGTTTACAATTTCTTTTCAATCATTCACGTCCGTTCGGATTCTTGACTCGCGAAGAAATGCAAATGGCAGAAAAACCAGACTTTTCATAATGCAGTCTTTATACTTGTTTTGTAACTTTGAATTTGAACCGTTCATCTTGCTTTTGAAACCTTAAATAAGATTCATACACATGGGAGAAATTTACTTGAACGGGCGCGGAGGATGCCTTTTGCATTTTGTGCCTTTTGGAGAAATGGAATTTTGGAACTATTTGGCCCGCTCACCTTCTTTTGACATGGTCATGACACTTGGCTTCACATGATTAGTGAAGGATTCACCGGTCACTTTTATAATTTTACCTTTTTTCAACACGGGCTCAAAAACACAAATTGTTTCGCAGGCCCACCTCCTTGCTTTGACCTTCGATGTGGGCTTGATATTTGATTTTCTCCCTTATAGCCTAATTGTGGCTACGGGTCACATTTTAACTTTTTCATTTTTACAAATATCCTCAAAACCCCAAATCTCCCCAATGGTCCGCCTCCCTGCTTTGACTTTCCAATGGCGGGCTCAAGATTTGAATTTTTCCTTTAAGCCTGATTGGGGCTACGGGTCACTTTTTAACTTTTCATCTTTTTACAAAGAGGCTCAAAAACACAAATTTCTCCATTGACCCACTTCCAATTAGGTATGTCCATGTACCCATGGATGATGGGGCCAGAATTTTACGGGGAAGAAAATGCCCATCGTTCCCAATTATGGGAAAAAATGCAGAGAAGAAGAAAACTTCACCATTTCGTGCCCGATTTTCAAATTTATTTTTGATCCAAGGAATTGAAAACAATACTAGGTTCAACGATCTAGGGGCATAAAAATATTTCCAATTTCATTCAAATAAGGACAACAATAAAACTTTCACGCGTTTAGACGGAAAATGGAAAATTTATCAAAATAAGGATACTGGGGATTTGAAACAACTCTAGGGCATGGATTTCTCTATCTCTTCAAACTTTTGACTTGGCTTAAATACTTTAGGAGGGAGAGAGCTCAAAATTTTGAATATAACTTGGAAAATGAAAAGTTGTTTCAGGAGACAACAAGCGGCTCTAGCTTGGGGACATGGCATATCTTGAGCATGGAAAAGATGTGGTATGAGAATCTAGAATCTCAATTTTTAAACCATTTAACATTGACTAGTGCCTTATCCATTGGACCTTGTAGAGTCATGTACAATTTTGAGAAAGAAAGATCAGAAGAAGGAAACACACAGCACACAAAAGAAGGGGAAACAAAACCACACAATGGAAAGGAAACACACCAAGAAATCACCTATGGTATAAGGCGGGGATATACGGCTTTCACCGATGATCTGATTTCAATTATTTCCCACTTCAAGGAAATTCCAATGGCATTCCATCCATGTATGAAAGGAGAAAAACATTCTCACCATAAGCTCCTTGAATTTGGAATGGGCTGAGCCATAATGAATCAAACTTACCATGGCTGCCCTTTGGTTCTCTTCTCTTGTACCACAGCAGGAAAAAGTCTCCAACCTTGAATTATCTTGCCTTTTCCCTCTTGTCAAATATCTTATTCACTTTCAATTGGTGTTCTTTGATTCGATGCACTACCTTGAATCTATTTTCTTCCACTTCTCCAAAAATAGGATCCTTTTGTCTATGGAATATTTATTTTGGCCATCTTCTATTTCTTGTGGCAACTTGAGAGTGAGCATATCAATTGTGAGGGGAATCTCTACTTCAACTCCATACTGTGAGTTAGAATGGATACATACTTATCACCTTCTTGGGAGTGATCCTATCTACCGAAAATGCTTCATAAAACCTTTTGTGCCAATTCCTTTTATTCTCATCTACAAGCTGGCATAAAATGGTCACAATGTTCTTGTTGCTTGATTCATCCTATATGTTTCCTTATGGATAGTAATCAAAAGAATGAGATAGGGAGATCCCGTTCTTATAGAAAAAATTAGTCAACTATCTTGAAGAGATATTGGTAGCATTATCTCGCTATAATCTTCATCGTGGCACTCCTAAACGGACTATGATATTTTCCTTGATGAAGTTGCATATTGTTTCGGTGTTGGCTGGTTTGGCGGAATGTCTTCCACCCCTTTGGTGAAGTAACTGTTGTTGTGAGTACATAGGTATGCCCCGCACTTGAATGCGAGTTCAAAAAAGTAATTAATTCCAGCCCCAATGTTGAAAGAGTTCTTCAATAACCACGGGATTAAGTGATAATGCAGCGAGTTGTGGTCTTCCAATGAACTATTGGCATGCATGCTTTGCATTTAGAAACCTAATCTTGAGTGTCTCGCAAAGATTGTGGGCCAATAATACGTTCCTTAGAGGATCTTATGTGCAGTCATCATTTGTAAAAATTTCCACCACATGCTTGTTCGTGGTATGATTTAAGAAACTTTTCTTGTTGCTCTTTATCTACACACCTAAGGAAACAACCATCTAGACCTATTTTGTAAAGTGTATGATTCTAGATCACAAATTTAACTCCTTCGGCTTGAGTGTTCTTATTTTCTTGTAATCAAGGTGGGAGGGCATTCTCCATAAGTTAGGTAATAGGAAATATCAAGTATACCGGTCATCAAGTAGTGGTGAAAAAGAGAACCGGTGGGTTATCTTGTGAACAAGTTGAGCACGTACAATTTTCTTTTCCATATTGAAATTTGAGTGTTTCATCTTCAAAATCAACTTGCACAAGCCATTTCCCCTTACGAGATTGGAGGGTTGAATTTCCAAGTCATATTCTTGAGTCTTTGTAATTGAATTTCCTCTTTTAGCTCTAGAACCCTACTCTATCAAGATGGACTTGATTACATGGCCAGGGACCATCACCATTGTATGGGAATTGAGGATGTAAAACCTGAAGTATTTTACATCCTTGACCACTGCATAGGAATGCTTCTCCAATTGGCTATATTTTAGCTCATGTTTTTCAAAGGAAAACTCATTAAAGCAATAGGTGATTCAACATCTTCGTCATTTTTTACGAACAAGAACATCGAGAGTGTATGCTCGATGCATAAAAATACATGATGAAATATTTGTTAAAATCTTGAGACATGAGGGTTGGAGACTTGGAAATGGATTTCTTGATGTTTTCAACTGCTACCTTCCCTTCATTGTTCCATTTGAAACTTTCTTGAGGTTTCATCATGGAAGTGATGTGCTTTGTCAATTTACCAAACTCGAGGCACAAAATGGTGAAGAAAATTTACCTTTACAAAGAATGAATGAACTCCCTACTTGCTTGTGGGTAGGGCTAATGCTTGAATGGCACTAATCCTCTCGGAATTAGTGTGTGATCCATGTGTGTTCATAATTTGCCCCAATAACTTGCCTTCTGTGACTGCAAAAATGCACTTTTTGGATTTAGTGATATGCCATGTTTCCTACACCTTGCAAGTACCTTTTCCAAGTGATAGATATGATCTCCCCTATTCTTTAAAAATACTATGAGATCATCGGGATATATGAAAATGCAATGCTTCAAATCCTTAAAGGCCAAATCCATCGCCCTTTGGAATGTAGCTCCTGTATTGATTAGGCCAAAAGGCATTCTACCTGTAGGCAAAGTGCCCCAATATTTTGTAAAGGCTTTCTTGATGTGGTGTTCCTCTGCCACTTTGATTTGATTGTATCCCGAGAATCCATGAAGTAATGAAATAATTTCAGATCTAGTGAGTGCTTGCAGGATATGGTCCATGATAGGAAGAGGATAATTGTCCTTGAGCGATGCCTAGTTCAAGTTGTGAAAATCTACACATATCCTTATTTCACCATTATTCTTCCGCCTTTGAAACAATGTTAGCCACCCACATTGAATGGTGGATGGGAAAGATGATCCTTTCATCAAGCATCTTCATTACCTCCTCCTTGATGGTTTCAACAATCTTTGGGTTGTATAGCCTTTTTTTTTCCTGAAGGGCTTAACACCTGCTTCAAAGGAATTGAGTGATGCATTTCTTTTGGCTAGAAGGATTTGAGTTCATCATAAGAGTAGGCCAAGACATCGAGTATTTCTTGAGTAATGCAACAAACCTTTTTTTCTTCGGGTGAGCAACATTTTTGATATTGACCATCCTTGGCTCCTTTGGGGTACCAATTTTTCTTTATCAAAATCAGCTAGGCACCAAGAAGATTGGTTTTCTTTCTCTTGAATGAATCTATCATGTTTTTCAAAGATGTCTTTTAAAGAGACTATGGCTTTGGGAATTTTGTGTCCTTTCAATTTGATTATTTCCTCATCATCAATCCCTTCATTTTCTTCTTTCTCTTCTTTAGGGACTACTTCTCGGTGTGTATTTCACCTCCTTTGAAGAAGATATTATTGAAATTATACCTTTGCTCCAAAAATGATAGTATTTGGTTATCATCATTGAAGACTTGCAAATGATTTGCATTGTATTGTCTCAGTACACTAGGTGGAATACCATTTTAATGGTAACTTTTTCTTTACCAAAAGAAGTAAGAGGTATCAATAGGAAGCTACCACTACAAGAGAATCAACCTTTTCATTTTTTTCCCTTGGAATAGCTTCAATGGAAAACTCATCAAAAGATTCAATGCAATACCACACTCTGTTTGTGTAATGCCCGATCCTTAGATTTTTCACCCGATATCATTGTGGACCTTCTTTACCACAATCTCTACATCACCTTTGCATCTCATCTTCTTGATTCTCATGTCCTCTCTGTTGCATTCATGCCTAATAACAATGCTTCATAGTCTGTAGTGTTTTTGTATTATCAAATTGTAGCTTATAGGAAAAAGACTATACATCATAGGAAGGAGAGTACAATACTACACCAGCTCTGAACCTACTCTAGAATGATTACCATAAAATTCCATGGCCCAAATTTTATCTTCCTCTTCCTCCATGAGAAGCGGAAAGTTCTCCTCTTTTCGATGTGAAGAAGTAGTTTCTTAGGGCACAATCTTGAAAGAGAATGTGTTCTTTTAGATCATCATAATTTTGTCTTGTGTAGTTCATCTTTCTCACTTTGGTAGTAACTTCCTCATCTCTCCTTTTCTTTGGGATAGTTAAAAATTACCAATCCATTTATATTTCTCCTCCTAGATCTCTGCAAAACTTCTTCTCAAAAGCATACCAAAATATCTTTGGGATGTCTACTACCGGTATGGTCAAGAGCACCTTCTTGTCTAGAAAATCAGCTAGTATGACCTATGCATCCTTGATTATTCCTACCAAAGGAACTTGTTCAGATTCCATTGAGTAGCATGTGTTGTTTACCTAGGTCAAATTGAGGCCTAGATAATTTGCAACTTTAGCTAGCATCACATTTTTCGAGGCTCCAGAATCTATGATGCAATTATTTAGCTGGAAGCCTTTGATGAGGAGTGATAGGTAGAAAAGTTCAACTCTGTTGATGTTGAATGCATTGAGGGCTAGCATGTTTTGGGAAGTTGGTGTGGATGGTATGGGGAGTAAACCTGTAGAATTTGGACTTGAAGAGATAGGGTTACCACCACGAACTGCATTGATGAATTTGTCAAATTGGGTAGAATGTGTTTGTAGGTATTCTATTTTAGAGAGTTGGAATTTGGTTTTGCTTGCATGTTCTACAAAATCAAATGGGGAAATGGTGGGTGAGGAAAAGGCTCCTGAAATGGAGGAAGATCTATATGGTAGGGACTTTTTACTTTTTTTTGTCGGGTTATCTTTTCAGATGTAACAATTGTCTTAGAAGTGGGTGAGGGTGAAGCCTTTGGTGAACTTTAGATGTTTTTACAGGACCAAAATTTAGAAGAGAATTATTCTTAGAAACTTTTGAGCTAGAAGAAGAATCAAATGACTTACTTGGTATAGTAGCATGGTCTTTGGAAACCACTGAGTCTTTTTTTCCTCTGGATGATTCCATGGAAGGTGGTAATGGTGATCCTCTATTAATGATTTTATTATGTGTAACTACTAGAGGACAATCTTCTTTATTCTTCTTATCCTTTACCACATCCGTTAAGGATGAAGAACCTTTCTGGATTGTGCATGAGTGAAAACAACACATGAGAAACATGGATCTTCTTCATCATTCTCATCTTCATCATCAACATTCTCAATTAGGCCATTGTGCATATCAAATTCCTCAATCTCAAGATAGTTTTCATAATCTTCCATATTTTCTTCTTGGTTTCTTCAATTTCTACTTCCTCTCTCTGTCTCTTTCGTGTCATAGATGGCATTGACTAGTGGTGCTTCAAGAGAAAGCTGACGAGGAGGTGGAGCAATCCTTAGCCTATCTGGAGGGTTTGGTCTCCTTGAAGCATTCCAGATTGTGATTTGAGATAGCTGCTTCTTCAAGGCAACCAAGTCATTTACAATTTTTGGAACATCAAATCTGTGGTGACAATGTTTGAATTTTGACCCTTTTGTTTCCCATTGGGGCCTTTCACCTTTCTAGAAAGGATTATATCATCATCAGTTTCTATTGCTAAGTCCTAGGCTTTCCTCAATGTTCTTGGTTGGGCTCTTCTGAGGAAGAAACCTACTTGTAATGGCAGATCAATGATGAAAAACCTCTTCAAATTATTTTCAGGAGTCACCACATCTTTAGGGATCCTTCTTATTACTCTATCATATCTTGCTACAAAATCCCTCATTGACTCAGAGGTTTCTTTCTTCATTTATACCAATTAGACAAAAATATTCTGACAATCTTCCATGGTCTTAAACCTTTGTTTGAATTCACTTCTTATATCCTCCCAACATGTGACAAACCTCGTGGGTAACATGTAGAACCATTCAGAATCCTTTTCTTGAAGTGACTCCATAGAGAGCTAGACCAACACATCTTCATCCTCAACACGAGAACACCACAAGCGGTGATAAATGCTGCTACATGCTCTTCAAGTAGTTGAGAACCATCCCCTCTGAATTTTGGGAAGTTTTTTCTCAAGCCTCTCGGTAGCTCATGGAGTGGTTGAGCAAGAGCCAGTGGACCAGTGTTTCCTCCCATGGTACATTAGCCCTATAGAATTCACGATCCCGATCCCGCATTTTGTGTCTATTTCTATCGTCCATCCTTGCTAAGGCCGTGGCTTCTACTACTACTCTTTCATCTGCCTTGGCTTGAAGTCTCTCAATTTATTTGAGTTGAGCTCTTATTTATTTGTCGGTTCTTGTTTATCTTTCTCTAGCTTCTTCTTTGGTCTCTACCTCGGTGAAATATTCAAGGTTCTCGTTGGTGTATGGAAATTCACCATTCAAAGGATTAGCAACACTCGGGTTCCTACCATATTTGGTTGTTTGAGAAGTAGGCCTATGGATTCTAAGTAGCTCTTGTCTCCTTTGAAGTTCCTCAAAATGGTATCGCTTTTCCTCCTTGTCTCTGTTACCAGTGTATCTTCTATATGCCATGTTGAAAATCTATGCTCTTCTTTACGATGCTGTAATTTGTCTTTCCCTCTCCAATTCAGTAGCGTGTTCTTCTTCAAAGTCCATAATTCTTGTGGCAATGAAGTAGTGATTGGCACTTTGTCTATTATGTCAGATAACTTCCCTCAAATTTGAAGCAATGTATTCTTGGATGTGGAAGATCAATTCGTGTCTTTTAACATGAGGGTTTCCCATAATAGCCATGATTTGAATCCATGTGGATCATATAGCTATTCAAATTCCATAAATTTTTATCGTTTTTAAATTTTTAATTTTCTAACCTTGTAGTCATATTCAAGTGCGAGATCTTTGCTAAATTTGCCCCATGGTGGATGCCAAAATTGTTGGTGAGGAAATTTGCTAGGTGGAAAAACTTGTGGATTCTTTCTCAATTCTCTAGGAATCTAAATCCCTCTACTTAACGGTGCATCTACCATATATTCATACATGAAAAAATGTGGATTTTTGTGGTGGCCTTTCATCCGGGATCCAACAGGGGCACTCCACTAACCTGTGGAAAAGGTTGGAGATACTTGCAAGAGATAACTTTGTCGAAAGTGGGAAAGGGAGCTAGAAAAGAGGTAGGAGAACTAATGTTGTAGATAGGAAATTACATTCCTGCACACACTAGTTACAAAATTCGTCACATTGGCTCATGAGAAGAAACAACCCTGTAAATGACAACAAGATGAGATAAGATTGCGAACTCAAAGTTTCTAAAATATCCTCATCAAAGAGTCTAAAAAATCCTTCTTCTTGTATTTTTGCTTAAACGAAATTGTACATAGTGGAGAAATGGAGGAAATTGAGAAAAAGGGGGAAAAGGAAGAAAATGGCTATATCTCCTTTGTTCTCTCAAAGTAAAATATAGTCTTGAGTGTCCAAGATCAGTTTCCAATTCTCTACAATGCCATGAAGAAGCCATTAAATCTCTTCCAATATTTTTTAGCAAAAAATTATTTACAATTTCTTTTCAATCATTCGCATTTATTCGAATTCTTGATTTGCGAAGAAACACGAATGGCAGAAAAACTAGACTTTTCATAATGTAGTCATTATACTTGTTTACTAAATTTGAATTTGAACCATTCATCTTTCTTTTGAAACCTTAAATAAGAGTCGTACACATGGGAGAAATTTACTTGAACGGCACTGAGAGGATGCCTTTTGTATTTTGAGCCTTTTCGAGAAATGGCATTTTGGAATATTTTGGCCCGCTCACCCACTTTTGATATGGTCATGACATGTGGATTCACTTGATTAGTGAAGGATTCATGGGTCAATTTAATGATTTTACCTTTTTTCAATGCGGGCTCAAAAACACAAATTGCTCAGTTGGCTTTGACTCCTGCTTTGACCTTCGTTGTGGGCTTGATATTTGAATTTCTCCCTTATATCCTGATTGGGGCTGCGGCTCACATTTTAACATTTTAAATTTTTACAAAGAGACTCAAAATCTAAAATCTCCCCAATGGTGCGTCCCTTATTTGAATTTCAATGGCGGGCTCAAGATTTGACTTTTCCTTTAAGCCTAATCGGGGTTGCGGATCACTTTTTAACATTTCACATTTTTACAAAAAGGCTCATAAACACAAGTTTCTCTCGCCACCTGCTTTGAATTAGGTATTTCCACGTACTTATGGATGATGGGGCCAAAATTTGATGGGAATAAAATGCCCATCGTTCACGACTATGGGAAAAAATGCAGAGAAGAAGAAAACTCCACCATTTTGTGCTCAGTTTTCAAATTTCTTTCACGAGCCAAGGAATTGAAAACAATACAAGGTTCAATGATCTAGGGGCATAGAAATATTTCCAATTTCATTCAAATGAGGACAACAATAAAATTTTCACTCGTCCAGATAGGAAAATAGAAAATTTATCAAAACGAGTAGACTAGGGATTTGAAACAACTCTAGGGCATGGATTTCTCTATCTCTTCAAACTTTCAACTTGGCTTAAATACTTTAGGAGGGTGAGAGCTCGAAAATTTGAATTTCACTTGGAAAATGGCGATTTTCAGGAGACAATAGGTGTATACACTTCAGAAGCGATCGAGGATGGAGAATAACACTAGACCTTTCTTTGCAACATTTATTTTGTCGTGGCTTGAGATTTCTTGAAAAACTTGCACTTTCCATGAGATCGCACAAAAAAATCATTCTTGGCATGAGAACACCAAAAAAACTCATTTTTCTAAAGTTTTTAGGAAAATTTCTATCCTTTTCATTCATCGAGTTCTTGTGCACATGTTCCTTTTGCATTTTTACCTCCTCTTACACACTTAGATCAAACTTTTCATATACACGAATTTGACTTGTCTTTTTCTCTTCTTTGTTCGGGTCCTTCCTTATAATAATAAGAAGTCTCAATTACAACACAAACATGAAAATGAAATCAGGTTCAACATGGTACACATATTATGATTTTCACCTCTAGGGTCACTTATTTTTATCTTACTTAGCTTCCACACTTCATTTTTATCGATCCACACTTTTTTTTGTCTCTTCATCATGATTTCAGCATTGATCTACATAGTTATCAGGTATGCATCTCTTATCTACTTTATGTTATCGATTATTGACTCAAAAACATAAAGTGGGGGAAAATGTAGACAATAGATAACATAGTTTTGGTACATTTCTAGGTCGTAGTCACATACTATTATTCATATGATTCCTTAGTTATAAAAATAATAATTTACAACTTTCTTTATCCCTTAGTATGTGTTTCATGGCTTATTTATGGCCTTTTTCACCTCACAACTCGAGTTAATAGTTTCCTTCTTTATCTTTTATGACTCTAGACATGAGTGCCTAGATAAGATGTAAGAACCCAGTGCCCTCATCCTTTTGGGAATCTCGACCTCTCTTTACTTTACTTGTTCCTTTTGGGTATCTTATTTTCTTATGGGTCAGCTTTGGTTGTCAATTGAGAAATTATACAAAGGGAATCATATAAATATAAAGTTTTGTGGCCAAAATAAAGGACCAAGCTATAAGAATCTATTATTATCACCTTAGGTGGCATTGAAAGGAAGTTTATTAACGTCAAAGTAATCATCTAGATTCATTAAAAGGACAAGGAATACATTTTTATACATACATAAATAGGAGGAAAGTTCATATTAACATCTACACATTTATCTACATTGCTACATCTATCTATTACTCGATATTAAGTTCATCTTACACAAGAGCCACCTAGGCCATGACTCTTACACACACTAACTTGAGAACTACATGGATCTTGAAATGTAGTGCAATACTCAATTGTAAGCTCAATCGGTTTGGTGACCGCCGGGGTCATTACAACTCCCAATTTGTTTTATTTTTAGGATTTGATGTGTTTTGGGGTTTTGTAGGAGATCATTTATTTTCTAGGTTCTGATAAAATATCGAGATCATATAACGACATACAAGTGAAAGGAAATGATGGTTAGTGACATTGGTAGGACATGAGGAAAATCATTTTCTATGGTTTTTCTATAGTCATGGGTGTCCAAAAGTAGTCTCTAGTGTTGAGGTGCCATTGACCTAGTCTAGGTGCCCTAGTCAATCTCTTTACGGTAGTTACAAAATTTTTATGGGGATGGTAAAGATAATATTCCATCCCATTTCGTTAGTTTTCCATCTCAAAGCATACTTTGGGATCATGTGTGAAATCATATAAGTCTCTTATTTCCTCTCTTGCACTTAGGGTTTCAATTTTTAATTTCTTCTTGCTTGTGTCAAATATGTAATATAACGCTTTATTTATTAGTTGTGATTCTGGAGTTAGGGTTTTGCAAATACCAATATTTCTTAATTCATTCATGTCTCATGAAATAATTTCCCAAATATCAATGGTGATGGAAAAAACCACCTTCATGAAAATATTTCCCCTATCTTTATAGATCAAATGGTTATGGATGTTACACATGAAGATGTAGCTATCTACTCATTTGTTGAAAAACTTAACTAGTGCCACTATTGAATGTATTTACTATTTAGTAACTCAATCTAATGATATTTTGGATACTATTTTGACAAGGTTTTAAGAAATATTCAATCCTATGCAGGATGCACATGTATAATTAACCCAACTCATGCAAACAAACAAATAACAACATGAGTAAATGAATTACCTCATAGAAAATTTTACACACTTGATCCATAAGATCCTTGAGCATAATATTCCCACTCCCAATAATCATAAGTGTTTCTTCATCAATTCTCAATTTCGATAAGTTGTCTTCTTACTAATAAGTTCGTAGATCCACGATCAAACTTCCACTCAAGAAACAAATTCAAAAGTAAAATATGGCCTTATTATGGTTGGAAAGATAAGAAGTGAATCCTCATAATATATGAATAAGAGTACATATCAAGGTATAACTGATCCTATGATTCATAGGTTATCAAATTATTTTTATGTTAAAGAAAAAAATGTCTCATGATGCACCAAATGTTTCTTATTGGGATATCTTGAGGAACTTCAAAAATAATAATTCTATTAGGGACATGACCCAATTCTTGGATGCTCAATCAATGTTAGATATATAAGCCCTTGTTGTTAATGCAACCATTTAGGTGGATGATTGAAGAGAAGAATCATAAATAAGAAGATGTAGACTATTATGAAGATGTCGGTTATGTAGACGAGTCATATGATGAATCAAGCTAATGAATCCAATCTGGGAATATATAATATGAGGAATATGAATATGATGATATAGTAAATGATATGAGAATCCAATATTATTCTATCTTTACTTGATTAAAAAATTAAAGGATTGAAGTAGAGAGGTCAAAAGATAAGGTCAAAGAAAACCCATATATGATGGTTACACCAAATATTATAAAAGGGGTAGGCCTTTGTGAATACAACTTAAAAATAGGTATCCCATTGAAACTGTAATTACTCATTCCACTCCATATCTCTTTGTCACTTCAAAGGATAGTAGCATGCCCATGAAAACAAATAATTAAAGTTATACATCTTTCTTAACTCTTTCTTACTCTACTTTCAACATCATTTATAAGAGAAAGATAATTAAAATCCATATTTTAGAAGAGTAATACATTAATTATAATCAAGATAAGTTTGAGAGGATTGGTCGAGCTTTTTCAAAATTATTTATGTTTCTCCTTTACAAAGTTCTTATAAAGGATTTCTCCCTAATTGTATGCTTCACCTACCCCAAAATAACAGAGGCTTGACCTCTGCATGAGAAAATTTGATCCTTTCAATTTATCCTTTCTTATTAATGGTTTTAATATCAATAATTGTATAATCAATTCAAACACTTCTGAAAATGTCATGCACACCAAGGTTGTACATACCTTGGAAATCACACTTTCTAGACCATTTTGGATTTGTTATTCTATGGAAATAAAGAAATTATCATTGATAGGGGAAATCAAGTATGCTTAATTTGCATTTGTTGTTTTCCCTAAGAAGAGAGTCAAGATGAAACTCTTGGTTGTAGATAATCTAACTTCATATGAGATATTATTGGAAGTAGAATTTTGTATGGATGTTAGAGGAGAAATTCACATGGCCTCGTTATAGGCATAGATCCTAGAAATTTGATTAATGCATTTGCTTGAACGTAATTATATTGAGAAGTACCTTTTGAATAAATCAAATGATCCCAAATAGTATAGTTATCTTGAAAATCCTATCATGAGTACGTATTTTGTGGCCTCGAAGGAAGGATTTACTTTAATTGTTTTCATTAACGGTAATCTATTTGAATATGCATGTGTAATTTCTCTCGTAGTTTTTAGGAAATATAAGTTTAGTTTTAACATGAGTTGATGTTTTAGATAATTATAGTTTAGTATTATTGTTAGGAAATATATAAAGACAAATAAAATAAAAGATATATTTTTGTAAGCATACTAAAGATGCATACAAATTAGATTTGTAGTTCTATTTTGGGAAGCTCTGTTTTAGAGTTATATATTGTTATTTTTGTTAGAAGTAATTTTATATAATCAAAAGTAATTGTAATTTCTATAGATTCCAATAAGAATCGTGTAGAATACATTCACTAGGTGTAGACATAGTGTTAAACATGCCAGATCTGCAAGTAAATATCGAAGCTCGACAAAAGTAAATTAATAAAAAAATTTATGCATAACAATGCTATTTTGAATGAATATTCTACTTTTATTTAAGTTTTATATTACTATTTTTTGTTGTTCATTGATTAATTCTTCATAATTTCTATAAAATGGAATAAGAGCGTTGTTTTGCCCCATGTATTTAAATTGATAGTCAGTTATGGCTTCTAAATCCGGTGCATCTTTATTAGGTTTGCGAGACACTTGAATTTAATGGAATGAATTATGTGTCTTTGTTCATTAATAATGAAGGCACTATTCAAATACTAAGATGTGTGGCGATTGTAGATAATGGGTAAAATGAGCACCTTTGTAGATGTAGTAGCATATAATGCAATCTCAAAAATAGATAAATATACTTTGAAGGAATTACAAAAGAAAAATAGAAAATATCTTTTCTATATTCATAAACCAATGCATACAAGCATCTTTCCTACGAGTGGTAACTTGATCGGTCAAGGGAAAAACACATGGGACACTCTTCAAGATGTGTATCAAGGTAAGGAGAAATTGAATACGCAAGATAAAATTACTTTAAAGATATTTTCAAATAATTCAATGAAATATTTAGATTACGAAGAATCATTTGTTACTTATGTAGTTAGCCTAGATAATCAAATTAAATCCCATGGTAAAACTATTGAAGACAGAATGACTATAAAAAAATTTCATAGATGTTTTCTTACAAAATTTGATCCATTTGTTGTTGTTAATGAAGAAACTAAGGTTCTAAGTCACTTTTAGATTGATGAGTTGTAGGGGAAATTTTAAGGAAGCCACCCCGAAATAAACTATAGAAATCATGGCCAATATCCCAATAACCATTTTCATAGTTTTGGTAAATGACCCTATAACCTTTTTAGTTCTTTTGGAGAAAATGGTAAAAATATAAAAAAATAGTTGAAAACAAAATGTTGAATCTCCAGTAACTAGTTTTACGAATACCCTCTGTCAAATTTGGTGGAATAACGCCCAAAAATTTTCATTTCAATTTCAAGCATCTTCCCATCGGGATTATTTTCATTGCAAGTATTTGAAGAGCATAGTCTAGGCGACAAGTATGGGATCAAGGTTTTAATATACTCACAAGTCATGATGTTATGTCTGTACCAAGGAATAGTTTTATACTTTTATAAATATCTTGCAAGTTTGTATACCCTTAAGTAAGTAAAATTAATAGTTTGTCTAAGGCTTGATTCATTCATGAAAAGCATTAAAATAAATATGTTGACTATATGATCAAGGAATTTTTGTCTTAATTCTGAGTATGAGAGGCTTTGTGAAGTAAAGAAGTTACGAAAAATTCATATTAAATTCATAAGTGTATTATTGAAAGATTTAAACAATCAAAAGTAATAGTTAAGAATCATATCATGTGACTAGTAATCAAGTTGACAAGGTTGACTTCAATATCATGATTACGATTCGAGGGTTTGATGACCATCTTGGAAAGAACATGATGTTTAGAGACATTTTGATGAAGATCTATATTGAAGTGTCTATAATATGGAGGAATGATCAGAAGACTATCAAAAATGGACAAATTTTCAATGTTTTGAGGAGATTCAATCACTATCATGAAAATTTGTTTAAACCAGACTATGATCAAGGTCTGTGATGATCTTAAGAAACATAGAAAAGTAATGTATTATTAATAAAATTGTCATGAAAAGCTAGTGAAAAGAAAAGAGGTATAGTATGAATGATTTAGAAGTTTATAAATTTGATTGCTCAAAAGTCCTCATAGATAAAGGAACAAAGTAATCATCTCAATATTACTACCATTTACATATTAATACTATGAAAATATTATGGAAGGAAAAATAATTTCATTTAACAAAAGGCTAAGTAAGTGACACTAAATTCCTTAAGAAGAGAAATAATGTCATCTACTTATTACAAATTTGAATTTATGAATTTTTTTTTTTTTTTAATAAACATGATATATTTTTATTAATATTAAATAATAATTGATTTTTCATATTATCTTATTTATATTGCACATTTTGATGATTTTTAAATGATTTTCTTCCTATCATATAATGTCATCTCTATAATTAGAAATATTTACATAAATTCTTCATTTTGAGCTAGATTATCAACTTGATGTTGCTTATGTTGTTTTGTCAAGCATATATGCAAAAGGGTGTAGGTGGGAAAAGTTTCACATGACAAGGAGATCGATGAAATATGCATGAAATAAAAACATCCCTGGATTTAGTTGGATCAAATACTATAAAATGGTACATGATTTTTGTGGAGGAGATGGATCACACCAAAAGACAAAGTGGATCTAGGAATAGTTACATAAATTTTCATTGAAGATGAAGGAAACATGGTACTTCCACTAAATGTTTTCCTTTGAAATCAATAGGGACAAATTGAATCCATGCTGAAATTAATGACTCGTAATATTTATGAAATTAATAGTTCTATAATCTTGAGCCATGGGTTAGCATTCCATTAACCTCCCATTCCCAACCAAATCCCTCTAAAGCAAACATGAAACCCACAAAATTATTAGTAGTTGATAAGTTTTTTGGTTTGGATCAGGATTTCTATGCCACACGTAGCCATTCCATCGGTGTTCCAAGGAAATGCCCCTAACAAACATGAAACCTGTGGTATGTGCTGAATTTTATATATCCTTTGGGTCCACTATGGAACAAGGCGGTGTTAACGGACACTAATCAACGTCCAAGGTGGGACACATGGCAACATTATGCCAAAATTCACAACGATGGACTCGAGGAACGTCACGGTAATGGAATAAATGGAAACTATAGTGTGTTTGTGTGTGTGTACATATAGCGAAGAGAGAAAAATATTCAATGAAGATACATTGATACAACGAGGAATATATATAGTAGAAGCTCGTGAAGATATATGAAGTGATTTTAAATATTGTGTGTGTGTGTGTGTGTGTGTGTGTGTGTGTGTGTGTGTGTGTGTGTGTGTGTGTATTTTCATAGATGTATCTAATATAGCAAAACTAGTTATGATTATCTACATGTAGAGGAGTATTCTAGATGACATAAAAAATCATATTGGTTATGAGGATGAGAATGTTCAAGATTTGTAATAAAATGAAATGGAACATAATTTAGAAATCATATGTATGATACATTTTATGAGAATTATAGCATTAAAATATATAATTAGTGCCTTTGTAAGGATGATTTTATAGTATACATAGTTATGGGATGAAAATTGACTAATGAATGTTAGTGCCATGACATTCATGATAACGTAAAATAAAAAAATGACATAAATAACTTACATATACAGAATCACAAATAAAATAATGCAACATGAAAGAAAATAGGTTTCAAATAGACTCACCTACAGTAAGTACTTCTAGGATTTAAACATCAATGCAGTAGTTGGGCCCTAATAAGACCTTGATTTATTTGAAATTTTGTGAGTAAATTGCAATATGTTGATTCGCTAAATCCCTTTCTTCTACTTTGTAAATTCACAAATAAAAAAACTATGGGAAAACATCTACATGTGTGTGTGTGTCGAGAATTTAATCAAATTATTAAAAAAATCCCATGTGTGTCGTTGAATGAGCCCAATGGACTAATAAGGTTCTATATATTTCTTGGTGAAAAAGTTTTTTTCAATTCCCAACCCGTCGATCACGTGGTGATTCAATATTAACATATACATTGTGATTGGAGATTTGTTTGTTATTTGCATCGGATAGATTAATGTTTATGGAAATTTTTGGCAAAAACTGCGTCTTATCGTGGATGTAAAAATTACTAAAATCAATTTCCCAAACTTTTACTATTATCCAAACTAAAAATATTCACCGCTAAAATTTTCCCTAATGAGTTGCATGCATCATTGATAAATCATTAAAATAGGTTGAGTAGATCAGATGTTGTTTAAGATCAAGTTTTTGTATCTCAAAAATCAAGAATTCATTAAACGGGAAGAAGAAGGTTTGGACCTAGAGGTAGAGGAAGGATTTCATCTAGAGGACATGAAATTAGTACACAAAACTCAAGTAGAAGATGATATAGTCAATATCATAATCATAATCAGTTTTCGATCGGAGACAAGATAAGTCTTGTGTACGGTATCACTATTGCAAAAATTATGGGCGTTATGCTTATGATTTCATAAAAAAATAGTATGATAAGAACACGTAGAATAAAAATCAGGTTGGAAGCTCCACTCCAAGATCTATGTTTATTGAATGCACAATTATTGTCGAAGAAATACCTTTTTTATCTCATATCGAGTGAAATATGTCACAAGAGAGTCCTGTGATATTTTTATTTGGATTTTGGTTGCAGTAATCACATGTCAAGTAACTCAAATAATACATTGTTTGTAAAAGGAAAAGGAACAATAAGAATTCTAACTTTAAAGGGGGAGTAAAATATCATGCATGATGTTTATTATGTTTGCAGGTTTGAAGCACAATCTTATGAATATTGTAAAATTTGTACAGAAAGGATATAGAATTTATATCAAATAGAATGAATTTGTAATATTTATGGAAAACACCCTTAGCAATCAGTTGATTGTGAAATTGAAGATGAGAAGAAATAGAATATTTCCCTTAAGGTTAGAAGAGGAAAAAGAGAAAATCAAATATTTTTGTAGGCAAGTCAGCAACGTAGTTCCTAGCCAAGTCTTGTGTTAAGCCAAACGAGTCCTACACTAATGTAAGTGATTCATGCACCCAATCTTATGCTAATGCAAGAAATTCCTATGCCAATTTAAATGAGTCTTATGCTCAGTATTTTGCTAATACAAATCATTCTTGCGTTAATGTGAACTAGTCATGTACTAATTCTTGTGCTAGTGTAAATGACTCATGCACTAATACTGATTTAGTCCTATGCTTAAGGAATCCAAGAAGCTTCTCAATTAGTTATAAAGATGAATCATGGCTTTGGCATCTCAGGTTTGGACATTTAAATTTTGGAGGTTTGAATTTATTACACAAGAAAGATATGGTAAAAGGTTTTCCCTTGATTTAGAATCGAGAAGGAGTATATGAAGGTTATATTTTGGGAATGCAAACACGAGATATTCTTTCCTAATTGGAAAATAAGTAATAGCAAGTGCAACTTTTGAAATTGTTCATTCATATTTATGTGGACCTATGCAAACAAGTTTTGTTATAAGTTATTCATATTTTATAGCAGTCATTGATGATTATACGTGGAATACATGGGTAAATTTTTGAGACAAAAGTATATGAATTTGATATATTTCAACGAGTTCAAGGATTTATTGTAAAAGCAAAGTTGATACTACATCAAATTTTGAGGATAGATAGAGGAGGTGATTATGTTACCAATGCTTTTCTAAATTTTTACAAATATCACTTTGTATACACAAGTAATTAACTACATGGTATACACCACAAAGAATGTTATGCAAGAAAGGAAGAATAAAACCATTATGGAAATGGAAATAATTTTTATGAAGGAAAAACATATTATAAATGAGTATCGGGGAGAAGTTGAAGCAACTATTGTTTACATCTTAAATAATTATCCAACAAAAATTGTTATGAATATGGTTCCTCGACAAGTTTAGGCTAAAATCAAACAAATTGTTTCTCATTTTAAAATTTATATTTGTTTGACATATGAACACGTGCCTTATGACCTAAGAAATAAGTTCGAAAACAAAGGATAAAAGTGCATTTTTTTTGGATATTCAAAGTATGCAAAAGCATACAAGTTAATTAATTCGAGTCACTAAAAAGGTTGTTATAAGAAGATATGTATAGTTTAATGAAAATGAATCATGAAATGCAATTATATTCAAAATTAGAATTATAGAATCAGTTATGCATCATGACGTTATGGAGGATTAATTAATATAAAATAAAGGTATTGTATCTTCTTCGAGTCTTGGACATGCATCAAACGTTGTAGCATAAACTACACCTCCATCTACATCTATCGGGTCTCCATTATGAAATCATCTTCAGCCATGTAAGAGACACCAAAAAGAATAATAGAAGTAACTCTTGCACCAAAAAAATAGTCCATCATCTTATATCCCTTTGTATAAAAAATGAGTCTTAGTGATATTTATAATGTTGATACAACTAACTCTTTCTAACTTTTTGAATTTTTTTCTCAAGTGCATATCCTATATTCTTTGAAGAGGGTATAAATAATGAAGTTTGGCCTCACACTATGGATGATGAGATAGAATCCATAGAGAATAATCATAAATAGGAGTTGGTGGATCTTCCAAAAGAAAATAACGTGATAGGATTGAAGAGGGTCTAAAAGACCAAGTACAATTCTTATGGAAAAGTATAGAAACATAAATAAAGGCTAGTTGTAAGAGGTAACTCCTATAGTATGGAGTGGATTACAAAGAAACTTTTACACTAGTAGAACATTTGGAAATGGTGAAAATGGGTTTAGAAATTATAACTCAAAATAAGCTGGCCTATTTATCATCTAGATTTAAAATCAAAATTCTTGGATCATTTTCTTAAAGAGGAAGATTATGTGAATTTGCCAAAAGGTTAAGAGATTGAAGGTCATAAGGAAAGGCATACAAGAAGAGAAAAGTGATTTATGGCCTCAAGCAAGCATCTAGAGCATGGTAAAACAAAATTGATTACTATTTAATTCAAAATGGTTTCAATAGGAGAATAAGTGAGCATGCTCTATACACCAAGATAAATGAACAAGGTAAGATTTTTATTGTTTGTTTATATATGGATAGTGTAATCATTACTTGAAATCTATCTACGGGTTCATTCAAATAATATAAGAATAAATAATTTGAGATGACAAATCTAGGTATTTTGCATTAATTATTGGTGTTGGTATCCAAATTAATTCTCCTGCGAGGGCCGAGAAGGATCATGAAACTAGTAGGATTCTTAGAGATAGATGAATCATGATATGTTTTTTTAATAACGGGGAGGGGATTCAGTTGACTCTTTGTCACTCGGGCGTTGGAGAAGTGGATAGCACCTCACTAAGGGTTTGATATACCCTCACTACTTTAGGTTGTTCCTTGACCTTTGTGAGAGGAACCGTTCGTAACCTATGTCGGTGAAGGACATCAAGAGACCCTTGTTTTCACAATGTTCATGAGAACCTTGAATAAATATGATCAATACAACACAATCTAACTCTCATGATTTGTCACACTAGAGAGTGGAGATGTTTCTGGGAAAGGTTCGGGTTACTAAAGACAATAATTGAATCCTGATTGTCCCTACATACTTTGGCAATGGAATTTGTTCATTTTTGGATACACAGTAAAAATAGGGGTGGTTCATGTAGGATTCATTGTTTGAGAAATTTATTGGTGGGAAGTTAAGCAAGATAGAGTGGATTATACCAGATCTTTGAGAGCCTTTACAAATATTGGAAAACTCACAGACAAAATGCTTCAGAACAACCAAGATATTCCTTCAACTAGAAGGTGTGCATCAATGGAGGCCCAGAGATGCATGGTTTCACACATTCTTCAAGAATTCAACAAAAAGGCTCATGTTAAAGACTTAATTAAATGTTAGAAATCCTAGGTTCGTCAAGCCTTAGATACAATCATAGGATTAGAAACAATGTTTATCAACATAGTGAGAGAAAAGTGATTTTAAATTATTTATTTCATTACCAGATGAAAGATCTTCTCATAATGAAATTGTAAATTCCACAATAGAAACACACAAATGAGATCTTGTGTGACTCAAAGATATTTTAACATAAGATTACGACAAGAACAAGAAAAATTATTTGAAAACATTTTGAAATAAAAGCAAACACAATAATGCTCATGATCAACACAAAGTCATTCAAGGTTCATTAGATTCATCAATGGGGAAAGTTTCCTCAATAATCTTAGAGATTTTCAATGGCTATAAATTTGCAACCACCTTGACGTGATTGAATCTAAAAACACAGAAATGAAATTGGTCTCTCAGATGGCCTCTCGAGAGAAATGGTTTCTCTCAAAATTTCTTAGAAAAGTTAACCCCCGACCATTTACAAGAGTATTCTAATTTCATTTATACAATTTCAGTTGCTCACTCATCCCAATTTTTCGTGATGAAAAGAAGAATATTTGAGGAATCCTTTGTTTGTTACAAGTTTGTTCCAGAAAGTGATGTTTAACAAATTTACACCCAAAATCTGCCAGGTGGATGAATCATGAACTGATCACGTTTCTCAGACCCTCAACTATGACTAGGATGCCATATCATAATTTTTGATAGTCTTCTTAATCATTCTTTTATTGTCATGGCTCCATATGGCTAGATCTAACAAGCAATCCTTTTCACCCTCAAAAATACACCTTGATAAATGAGTGCCCTCGCATGGATACATGCATTCGTGCCTCTCAGAAATGAGTTTCCTCGCATGGATTATACCACATACCTACACTACGAGTTTGAGTAGGCTACGTGTAAAGAAGAGACAACGAAACCTCCAATTGTCTCCTTGGCGCAACTAAAAAGGTGAAGTCTAGAGGAAGGTTCCCAAATGCACACGGGCCCTCCACATGTTCAGAACCCTAGAGAGTTACACGATTGCTGAAAATTTAGAGTATGAGAAGGTCCAGTGGAAGCTTTGATGTGTCTATTCAGTGTAACTTCAAAGATGAAGTTTAGAGGTAGGTTCCCAAATGAAAGCGGGCTCTCCACATGTTTAGAACCCTAGAGAGTTACACCGGTTGCTTTGAAAAGTTAGAGTATGGGAAAGTCCAAGTGGATGATTCCATGTTTCTATTTGGTGTAACTTCAAAGATGGAGGTGGGACCTCAAGAAAACAT
The DNA here is from genome assembly GCA_018340775.1 of Taxus wallichiana var. yunnanensis. Classification (NCBI taxonomy): domain Eukaryota; kingdom Viridiplantae; phylum Streptophyta; class Pinopsida; order Cupressales; family Taxaceae; genus Taxus; species Taxus wallichiana. The sequence goes on along the minus strand of CM031240.1, from coordinate 903,399,603 downwards.
GAGCTATCCACTGTCTTAGCCCGACAAAGTTGTTGAAAAGTTTAAGGACCAGCAAAAGGTGCCACATGCCTAGGGTCCGAGAAATTCTCCTCAGTTGTTGAAAACTCTAAGTATGGGCGGGCGGCGGAATATTCCATGTGTCCTGTTGTAACGTTTTTGGTATGAAGCTCAAAATAAGGACTCCCAAACAAGCGCGGGCCTTCCACATGTCTAGGGTCCGACAAAGTTGCATTGGACACTTGAAAAATTCTAAGTATGGGAAGATCAGCAAAAACCTCCACATGTCTCCTTGGTGCTCTTTCAAAAGTAAAATTCAGGGGCAGGTTCCCAAATAGGCGCGAGCCCTCCACATGTCCTAAGCCCAGGAAAGTCGCATCGTGCGCTTAAAAAATCTAAGTATAAAGAGGAGCCAGCGGAAGCCTCCACGTGTCTCCTTATAACTCTTTCAAAACTAACATTCGGGGCAGGTCCCCAAACAAGCGCAGGCCCTCCACTGTCTTGGGCCCAAGAAAGTTGCCTAGGGTGCTTTAAAAGTCTACGTATAAGGAGGAGCTAGCGGAAGCCTAAATGTGTCTTCTTTGCACGACTACAAAGGTAATGCCCAGAGGTGGATCCTCAAATGAGTGAAGGCCCTCGACATGGAAAATATTTGAGTTGATGTGGGCCTAAGAATCTTAAAATTCCCTAGTGACCCACTCTTCACTTCTAACTTTTCATGCGGGCCCAATGAAGTCGCGGCTCACTTTAATATTTTTTCTTCATTTAAAAACAAAGCTTAAAAAGCGTAAAGTGCTCGGTGACCCACCTCCCGCTTTGAATTTTCAATGCTGACTCAAACATGTGACATTAATTTGTCCCCATGAATTGTGGATCATTTTATAACTTTACTCCTTTTCACAAAAATAAGCCAAAATCTTCAAAATGGTCGGGGACCCACCTTTGACCTTTCAAACCGCCACGTGTCCTTCTTTGGGGTCAAAGTAAGAAATTTTCCCTACCGCTTCATATTTTTGAATATCTAATTAGATACTATCGGGGCTGTGAGACCAATTTGGCATTTTTTACAAATGTAACAAAAGTGACAAGTTTCACCAAAAATACCCATCGAGCCACGTCCAATCAAAAAGGACCACATATCCATGGATGTTGGGACAAGATTTACAAAGGAGACACAGTCATGGAAGATTCCCAACAACAAAATTTTTTCCCATGGAGATGAAGACTGTAAGTAAAACCAAGACTCAATGTGATCCACGACCCAAGGAAAGGACCAAAATGGAAATCCATACGGGGAGACAGAAAAAAATTCAAACCATGTGGACTAAGAAATTTTTAACAAACAGGGTGAGATTAAATTGAGCACCAATAATTGGGAAATGTAGTTCAACAATAAGAAGCGAGAGTTTTTATTTCACAAAAAGTATGTTAATGACATTTTGAAGAGATTCAATATGTTGAATTGCTAGTTAGTTCCAACACCAAATGCGGTAGGTATTAATTTAATCAAAAAGGAAATCGGATCATTTTAGGATCAAACATTGTGCATATCCCAAACATGTGATACATTCCATGATTTCTCCCTTCATTTACAATATTTCTGATTTTGGTATAAAGGTGACATAATTGAGACATTATTTTACTTAATTAGTCCTGTTCGACCTACCTTTTAATGATACTTTCATAAAAGTTATATAATTTATATTTTGGCAAATGGTAAATAATTTTTTTGGAAATAATTCATAAATAAAAAGGAATAGAAAAATAACCTAACTCTACAAAGTGAGTAGAACTAGAATAAGTAAAGTCATGGCCAAAGAGGTAGGGTGGAAACCCAACAACACCTAAATAACTGCAACATCCAAAAATGTTGGAAATATTTCACCAAACAAAAATAAAGATGATCTCGACGAAGATCTCAAGGGAAAGGTGTGGGTTAAGTTTCATCCTCTTCCTCATTGAATATATAGGTATTCTTCTCACTTATTTCTCATTCTTCTTGCCATTAATTTGAAAAAACCATTATTGCACATATGTGCTTAAACAATGAATTTATCATGAAAGAGAAACAAGGTGGATGTGAGAAATGCTTCCCTTATGGAGATTTAGTTTAAAAGTATCCAAAAACATAAGAATTTGTACCCAAGAAGGGAAAAACCTTTGAGTGACAAAGGATACTAAACATGCAATAAGTAAATACAAAGACAAACACCCACACATGAGTTTGTTATTAATATCATAATAGGATAAGACAACATGCGGGATTACATGGGTGAAGTTTAGCTTACGGTTTCTATTCCTTCTCATAAAACATATTTTTAATTTCTCATTTTCCTTACATATTTGAATGGTTTCATATCCATAAAAATCCATCATGTTAAATAGTTGGAAAGAAAGGTAAGATACGATAGTAGATCTCTCCAAAGCACGAATCATGAATTAAATACGTTACAACTAGAAGAGACATGGGAAAAGCACATATATGATTGGTTTCCCAAACATGTGATACATTCTATGCTTTCTCTCTTCTTTGACCATATTTCTTATTCTTGTGCGAAGGTGAATTTATTGAGACATGGTTTTAATTATAATCTACTCCTTATGCATGTCTTTTAGCAATAATATGCGCTTTATATTTATCTAGAGAGAAATCATAATTACATTTAACTTTGTAAATCCATTTATAACCAATGGATTTCTTACCTAGGGGTAAATGTAACCAAACCGAAGTCCCATTTCTCATAAGAGCATCACACTCCACCTTCATGGAAAATTATCACTCGAATTTTATTTTTCTTCTCCATTTAATCATGTGGCTTCTACCTCACCATGATTTTTCGATGAGTGATGTTTCACAAAACTTTACAAAGGCTTTCATTGCGTATGTAAACCATCTTATTCTCAATTTATGCCTAGTATAAAAGTTTACATTTCTTATTTGCACCATACATATGACCATCTCCATAATAGTCATATTTCTTTGCTCCATGACTCAGCTTTTTTGTAATGTAAGGAGACTTAATATATCTTCCTATTTGCAAAATGATTTGAATTGTTTTGAGAAAAACTCATCTCCATTTTCTGATCAAAGTTTTTTAACATGTTTAACTCGATTATTTTTCAACTAATAATTTCCATGAAACAATTTTAGAAAAGAATTATGATTTCTTATATAAAAAAATGCATTTTCGTAGAAAAATCATGTAGTGCCCACTCCTCTTTAACACTTATTATATATTGATTTCGATCACTATTGACTATAGACATGAATGTTATTATATAATTTAGGTTTAAAATGATGTTAGATGATGGAGATATTCGATTATTGATGGATTGTGATTCATAGTATGATTGTGTGGATTCTTAGATACATAGAGAGACATTTTATATTGATGATGATGATGTGTTGTTGGCATATATATTACTGACATTCAAAATTCTTGTCATGTTGAGTAGGATTTAGCATTTGAACTAATCTTGTGATCTTGTTGATATTGATAAAAAGATAGAATTGAGATGTTGTTGAAATTTTAGACAAATAATAACATTTTTTAGTTGAGATGATGATTTAGTTATATGAGGATGATTATTGATTTGTGTGTGTATATTTATCTTTTATATTTTTGATGCGGCCATGAGGCCGAAGGAGGTATTGTGTGATTTTTCAGGTAATTATATCACAACAATCAAAACGGAGATTGAAGACAAACCACAACAGAAAAATAGATGGATACAATGAAAGTCACCATGGAAACTTGTGTAATGTTTTTTTGTTTTATTTTGTTAGGGGTCTCCATCGGGGGTTGACCTCAATTATGACCATGGGATTTTTGTGTAATTATTTCCTATTTCTTTTATTTATTGTAGAGTATGTGATTTATTTTGTGATGTAATTTATTTAATAATTGATTATTAATGTGCCTTTATTAAGTGAATTAATCATGTTATTAAGTTATTTGTGGATGTGAAAAGTGGATTAAGTTATTAGATTTGTTGGTCTTTTGGATTTTTGTGATTTTGATTGTGTAAGTGACTTTGAGTGTCAGTACACTCTATCTTACCTTGGAATTTCTAGTTTGGGCTAAAGAGCCATTTTGGAGGCTTGTGGGACAAGATAATCTTGTCCCACACCTTATAATTTATTATACCAACCCTACATATGGATTCAAGGGTTAGAAATAGACCCCATTATGTGCTTTGTAATACAAAAAGTGATATTTATTGTTTTCTTACATTGGTTTTAAATTTTGTCCTTAGAGGGTGTGAGTTTGAATTGTGTGTGTAAGAGGTTTGTCATTACTCTAAACCACCAATTTATTGTGAATTTAGGGTTGAGGTTTGACTTGTGATGTGGAGTTGATGATGAGTGATGTGGCATCCTACATGGAGCCACCTCACCTCCTCTTTCCTTTTTCTATATATGCAAGTTTATTTTTTTGTTTGGGGGTTACTTCATTTCATTTGTGCTCTTGTATTTTTGGAGTTAGAGAGTTTTTGGAGTGCTTTTTGAATTCTTAGAGTTTTGGATTTGTATTGAGCTTGAAGGAGCTTGGAGTGTGATTCCTTGATCAAGTTATTACCATGGAAAGGTAGGACCTACAATATTTTTACTTGTTTGTTTTTATATGTGTGTATTGCATGTAGGTGAATGATTTATGTGCTTGTTGGGTTATTGGGTAGAATACCTAAGTATGGTGTAGGAGAAGGATATGGGGATCTTATATGTAGGGAGGCATAAGAGTTTATTTTTTATTTTGGGAGGGAGTTGGGTTGGGTGCCCCACCTTAGATAAGAGAATGCTTTCATTTATTACTTTGTTCTTTTAAGGGAAACATATGAGATTGTAGGGAGGCATAAGAGGATATTGAGGGAGGAATAAGAGTTGTGTAGGGGTTTTGAGTTTTATTTTGGAGGGTTTTAAGGTGGGCACCTAATCCCATTGGGAGGCATAAGTGATCTCCCCATAGATCCTTGCTCCATTGGCTTTGCATTTTCAAGTCTTGTGTATTTTGATAAGTTGCATTCTTGTGATTGTATCTTGTGTTGAATGTGTTTTGAAATTTTTATTGTGATGTTGAATCATTGTGTAGTTGTAATGAGTTGAGGAGGATAGATTCATCTCCTCATTGGAGTATCAGTGGATGGAGAGCTTTGTCTCTTCCCCAATTTTGTTGTTGTGATTAAAGTGAAGAAATGGTGGAGATCTTGTGGAAGACTTGGGACTTGGAGTATTTGTTGAAATCAAAATAAATCCTTCATTGTAGAAATTTTATTGTAATTCCCACTTAAGGTGGAAGACTAGTAGACTTGTATTTTAAAAGAAAATTTGCATTGTAAGTTTCATTTACCAAGTTGTATTATTATATTTGAAGGAAGTTCATTAAAGAATGTGTATTTTCCTTTCTCTTCAAATTTTTGTATGTAAAGGAATGAATTAGAATGGATATCATGTTTAAAATTTTACTTGTAATGAAAAAGAAAAGAGAGTTGAAAATATTAATATTTGATCACAAAATGAATTGGGAAGTTGTCATAGCTTTATTTTGGTTTGAAACAGTTAAACACTCTTTGGTTTTGATATATTTAAAGTTAAATTTATCTCTTGATATCTATATTCCTTCAAACATTCATTTTTAGAGCTCTCTGGCCTACACAATGACCGACACCGGTCAGTCTCAACCAAGCGTCAATGTACTCGTACTAACATTGGTCATTGTTTCATGTTTCAGTTTTAAAATTTTAACTCCTAGCTTAGATTTCAACTTAAATGATATTATGACTTTCTCAACAAACCCAAATTTAATGTATGATTGTTGGAAATGTCATTTAGAAAAGTGTAAATCTCAAAATGTAAAAGATATGCTAAAATTTATAAAAATAGACTCTATTGATAGTAGACCGCATTGGCGACTAAACCTCCATCACCATTCCTTTGACCAACATTGGTCACTATGTACTATATAAATTGAAATTTTTAAAACTTGAAATACATGTGTGGTGATTTTCTTTGAATCAAATACCTTTGAGACTATTATGCTATCATGAAATTGAATAATAAGTTACTCTGGTAAAAATCAAATAACCTTTGCATTTAAAATAATAATCTAAAATATACTGATGCCTCAGAAACTGGCACCGGTAGTTGAACCAACATCGAGTAGCGAGAGGTTACCATGGTCGGTTAAGAGACCATCATCGGTCACCTATGCGTGAACATTTTTTTAAAATAACGTGTTTCTAGCCAAGCCATTGGCTCTTATGGATCTAAACTTCACCTAAATGTAGATCCAACCTATGTGGGTCATGTATGCTTATTTGGACCCATACTCCAACCTACATAAAGGGATTTAAATACATTAAACTCTTGATCTACAAAATGGGTTTCTTCCCCATCAATGAAAAATAAAATAATATAGAGAACTAATCAATAATAGATCTCAAACCAGATCTAGGATATATGTTTGCATTGAAATTAAATAACTAGGATGCATGATTAAATCTAAGATTCAACTATTCTAAAGGAGGAGCCATTTGGATGGAATCCCCTTCTTCTTGCACATTGGATCCAAGAAGACTCCTCCATGGGTTTCCCTTGATCCATGGCATCCACTCCTTCAACCTGCAAACCAAAGAGAAACAAATGAATGAGCTTAGGGTAAGGAATGCTTAAGAAGAATCCCTTAAGGATGATTAGGAAATCTTTTGGGTTGATCTAATATTGTGGTTTGTATTGAGTTTATCCAAGGGTTAAGAATCAACCCTACAATTGTTAGGTGAGAATATTCATATTATGGTTGTAAATTTTAAATAAATCAAATGTATGTGTAATTGGGTGAATGGGGCCACTTAGGGCTCTAGTGTATTAAGTTAAAAATGTAACCCTTCTAGTAGGTTTTAGTGAATGATTCAATGGACATTAAAAAAATAATTTAAGAGAACTAAGGTAACTAAGGATAAGGGTTTATTAAATGTGGGTTGAATGTTAATTCCTAAGAGGGAAACTATTTAACCTAGTAAGAGAAATTAATGGACACTTATCTAGTGATGATAATTAAATTGACATTAGATTTAGATTAAGAATATTTAATTAATAATGTAGAATTTATCTATCTTATGAAATGCAACATTGCTAGAAGGAATTAATTAAATGTATATTAGGGTTTGACACCCTTGTAACTTAAAACAAAGCAAAAATTGCCGCAAGTTTTTGGATAATTATTCAAGGATTAATGTGGTTTTAGAACGTCAAAATTTTGGGCGTTACACTTGGTATCAGAGCCATGGATTCAACACTTAGAAATTGGGCACAAAGGGAAAACATAAGATATAACATAAAAACTTAGCGTAAATCTAAACCTAGATCACAAAAATTCCATGATGTTTTAAAACGTAGAAAACCTGGAAAATGAAACAAAATCTAAAACAATAGACTAACTCTCACCTTGGTCTTTGTAAGAGTGTGGACCAAACAAGGCATTCTTACACATGGACGTAGACATACCACCCAAAATCAAAGAGCAGCCACATTACCTTAGATACTTTAGACATTATAGGATGTTAATGTTGCTATATGCGGAGGATCCTTAGGAGGGAAACATTACTCGTGACAAGACAAAGAGCCATCAGTAAAGGCTCATGGAACTTCCAAACATAGTGATGAGCAGAGGGTAGAGAAATCCCACATGGAGTCTATCTGATTTGATTCACCACAGAGAAGTCTTGGAGATAGGGCTACAAAATATAGGGATAGACCTAGGAGCCCTAGGCAGTGTGATGATCGTGTGGAGAGACTTAGAGGTAGACAATCTATAGTGGCAGATCACATTAGAGAGATCCTAAAACTCCATCCATCTCATTTCACTGGGGAAACTAGAGGATTTTAGGTAGAGGCATGGTTAGTCAGCTTGAATAGATGCTTCAAGCTATGTCCATGTACCAACAACAAGAAGGATCATGTTTCTATCCACCTTCTGAGAGACATAGTTGGGGTTTGGTGGAGGACTAAGGAGTAGATTCTGAAATAGTCACTTGGGAGATCTTCAAGGAGCGGTTCAGGAGTAGATAATTTTCTAGGAGGTTCATTCAATAGAGGATAGATGAGTTCCATGACCTACATCAGGCATCCATGATAGTGGCAGAGTATGAGAGTCACTTCCTGGACCTACTTCAATATGTAGACTATATGCAGGATGAGAAAGTGAGGATCCATAGGTTCATCAGGGGCATGAACCTAGACATTGGAGGAAGTGCACATTCATTGCTTGCAGACTCTAGCAGAGGCCGTTGTGAAGGCCTATATTGCGGAGGAGACAAAGGGAAGATACGGAAGAGCCAGAGATAGAGTACAAAGTTGTATCCAACAGATGTAGGATAACAGATCGATGGGATAAACTCCTCATCTTCGTGGCAGACATGGTTTACGCACAGTCATCATTGACCGCCATAACAACCACCTTAGCAGTAGCAGACTTGACCTCAATTTAGGCCTTCATATAGATTTGATGATCGTAGGGGACGCAGTATGGGGCCTACTCCTAAGGTACAAGTCAGGACTCAGGCACCACTTAGAGCTCAGTCAGCAGGACGTTATCAGCAGTGACCTTAGTAGTATATAGCATGATCATTAGGATGCATGACACAGACCACTAGAGTACCTGCGGGAGCTGCTTCTCACTAGAGGTGACTTGGAAGCTGCTATGGGTATGGATTACTTGGACATCATTAGAGATAGTGCCCTCAGAACCCTAATAACAAGGGTGAGGCACCAATTTCATATCTACCATGGGTGACATCCCTAGGAGCCATAAGATTTATGCAAAGAGTCAAGAACCACAAAGAAGAGCACCAGAGTACGGTGATTAAGATTACAGTAGCATTGATGGAATTTCTATTCTGTTTTATTTGATTTAGAATCTTGAGATTATTTTATTTATCCTTTTTACTAGATCAATGTAGGCTAGTGGCAGTTAGGCAGAGTCATAGTTGGGATGTGGAGATGGATTTTAGATCTAAGCTCATAGTGGAATCCTTAGTCAAGGAGTGCATAGTTAACCTAGGACCCTTTTCCATGACCTTGGATCTTCGTATCCTTCTGTTGGGTTCCTATGGGATTATTCTAGGAATGGATTTATTATCTACACACCGGGATAGGAATTTTTGTTATAGTAAGGTAATATCATATGAAGATGATTTTGGAGTGTATTCATTGATAATGGGAGTTAGAAGATGCACCTCTATTCGCACCATATCTATTATGCAGCTTAAGCGCCGTGCATGACAAGGTTGCTAGTTGTATCTTTGTCATGGTTAGTGACAAATCCGTGGATGAGTCTAGTGGGATGTCACTTGATGATTATCATATCTTGATGGAGTTTTTAGATGTATTTCTAAGGGATTTATTGGGGTTACCTCCCCCATGTGAGATATATTTTAACATTTATTTGGTTCTAGGAGTAGAGCCTATCTCATGAGAACCTTATAGGATGAATACCCCTATATGATCTCAAGTTGCAGCTTGAGAGCTTTCTCGAGAAATTCCTAATTAATCCTAGTGTATCCCCTTGGGGTGCATAGGTGATTTATTTAAAAAGAAGGATTGATGTCTACAATTGTGTATTGATTATCGCGATCTAAAAAAAAGTAACGATCAAGAATCATCACCCCCTTCCACGTATTAGTGATTTGTTTGAGTAGATGAAAGGTGCCATAGTATTTTACGAGATAGATCTTAAGTCCTGGATACCATGAGCTTAGGATCGTGGAGGAGGATATTCATAAGATAGCCTTTCCTACAAGATATGGCCACTACAAGTTCATAGTAGCGCCTTTTGGTCCGGACGAATGCTCCCACAAAGTATTCATGATCTTGATGAATGGGGTATTCTAGAATTTGTTTTATCACTTTGTGCTCAATTTTATTGATCACATTTTGATTTAATCACATACGCACTAAGAGCACGAGGATAACCTTTGACAGGTTTTGTAGTGTCTTCGTGAGCAACAACTTTACGGGAACCTGGAGAAGTGTGCATTCTTTTAGTCAGAGGTGCAATACTTAGGTCACATCATTTCTAGGAAGGTATCATAGTTGATCCTTCTAAGATTTGAGTTATTATGGATTGGAGCATGCCAACTAGTGTGACCGAGGTGCACAATTTCATGGGGTTGGTAGGTTACTACAAGATATTTGTTTAAGAATTTTCTTGGATTGTGTACCCCATCACTTCCCTTCAGTGGAAAGGGATTAAGTTTGTTTGGTCTGACGGTGTGAGAAGGCCTTCAATACACTAAAGGGATGCCTTACATCAGCACCGATTCTTATAGTGCAAGATCTACATGGAGAGTTATTTGTTCATACATATGTTTGCTTCACAAGACTATGACATGTATTGATGCGGGAGGGCCATGTGGTTTCGTTTGAGGATCACAAAATCGAATATCATGAGATCAATTATCTAAATCATAACCTTGATCTTGCAGCAATTGTGCATGCTTTAGTTTGATGAAGACATTTCCTTCTTGGTGGGAGATTTATTCTCAGGATAGACCATTTGAGCTTACGTCACCTCTTCACGCAACCCAATCTCAATGCTCATCAACGGCATTGGATGGAGTTTCTTTGTGAGTACAACATGGAGATAGAGCATGTAAAGGGAAAGAGAATTTTGTTTTCGATGCTCTAAGTTGATGAAGACGTTTAGATTTGGCTACCTCATTAGGTACAAATTTATGGAGCGAGGATTTTACAATGACTTCCGAAGACAACTTCTATCTTTTAGCCGAGATAATATTGAGTCCAAAGACCCCTTGAGGGGAATTTTCATTGATTTACATTAGGGTTAGATGGACTCTCTCCGACGCAAAGGCAAGATCTATGTACCTAGGGATGGAGGTTTGAGAAAGGATATCTTGGTAGAGACTTGTCATAAACCTTATTCAGCCCATCCAGGGGTGAAGAAGATGCATGCCATCTTGAGACAAGTTTACCATTGGAGAGGTATTTGGAGAGATGTAGCTCAGTTTGTGTTGTGTTCTTTAGAGTGTTAAAGGGTGAAGGATGAGTATTGACATCTAGCTGGCCTTCTTTACCCACATGCTATCCTGGAGTGGAAATGGGAGACCATTTCCATGGATTTAATAGTAGCATTATCGATGTCAAGATACCACCACGATGTCGTCATAGTCACGGTGGATAGATTGACAAAAGGGACTCGTTTTTCTCCGGTGAATACCACCTACACATCAAGTGCAGTAGCGAGAGTGTACTTGGATGACATTGTTAGTCTACACGATATTCTCGTGGAAGATCATATACGACTAGAATCCCTTATAAACATCACACTTATGGACTAATATGCAGAAATCCCTTGGTATAAGTATCAAATTCAACACAACCTTTAATCTAGAGATAGATGGAGTGGGTAAAAAATATTTTAGAGGACATGCTTTAGATATATTTCATGGATCATTAGTCAAAATGGGAGGAGTACTTATATTTGGTGGAGTTTTCCGTGATAACAATTTTAGAGTTTGATTGGCATGGCACCTTTTCATGCATTGTTTGGTAGAGAGTGCAGGAATCCGTTGAGTTGTGACAGATTGGAGGATAGATTATCTCTTGGACTGGATTTGTTATAGTACATGGAACAGTAGTTTGTTTTAATTTGTCAGAGATTGTAGGAGGAATAAGATAGGAAAAATAAGTATGCATATCATAGGATAGTTATTTGTTGTTATGAGGTGGGCACGAAGGTTTTCTTCATGTTATACCTCATAAGAGTCCTATCCGTTACAGAAAAGTCTCTAAGTTGTCTCCTAGATTCGTGGGTCCATTCAAGATCCTATATTGGATTGGTCCCTTATTTTATCATCTAGCTTTTCCACCCAACGTGTCTCACGAGCATGATGTGTTTCACATATATTTTCTTAGGAGATATATCCCAGATCCATATCATGTATTGGATTGGACTGCATTGCAATTGCGAAGTAAAGGAAGATGATGGTGGAGCCCATGCATATTTTAGAGCACAAGACCTAGGCCTTTAAGGCTGAGATATTGATCATGTGTGAGTCAATGGGACATGTATGATGATACTTCGGTCACATGGGATGCTACTATGTTACTACGAGTCCAATTTCCACACCTATTTCAAAGTTGACTTCCGGAGGAAGTAAAGTATAAGGGAAGGGGTATGTAGTTCTCACTCCTCTTTGACACTTATATATGTTGATTTCAATCACCGTTGACTATAGACATTGATTTTATTGTATCGTTTTATTTCATCATGATGTTATATGATAGAGATATTTCAATTATTGATGGATTATGATTCATAGTATGACTATGTGGATTCTTAAATATATAGAGAGACATTTAATATTGATGATGATGATGTTTTTTGGCATATATATTACTGAAATTTAGAATTCTCGTCATGTTGAGTAGGATTTAGCTTTTGAACTAATCTTGTGATCTTGTTGATATTGATAAAAGATAGAATTGAGATGTTGTTGAAATTTTAGACAAATGATAACATTGTTTAGTTGAGATGATGATTTATCTATATGAGGATGATTATTGATTTGTGTGCATATATTTTATCTTTGATTTTTTTGATGTGGCCACGAGGCCGAAGGAGGTATTGTGTGATTTTGTAGGTAATTATATCACAACAATCAAAAGGGGGATTGGAGACCAACCACAATGGAATACTAGATGGATACAACGAAGGTCACCATGGAAACTTATGTAATGTTGTTGTTTTATTTTATTTTTTAGGGGGTCCCCATGGGGGATGACCTCCAATTGTGACCATGGGATTTGTGTGTAATTATTTCCTTTTTATTTTATTTATTGTAGAGTATGTGATTTATTTTGTGATGTAATTTATTTAATCATTGATGATTAATGTGCCTTTATTAAGTGAATTAATCATGTTATTAAGCTATTTTTGTATGTGACAAATGGAGTCATTTATTAGAGTTGTTGTTTCTTTGTATTTGGTTCATTTTGATTGAGTGTAAGTGACTTTGAGTGTTGTACACTCTACCTTACCTTGGAATTTCGGATTTGGGCTTAAGGGCCATTTTTGGAGGCTTTTGGGACAAGCTAAACTTTTCCCACACCTCTTAATTTCTTATACCAACCCTACCTATGGATTGGGGGTTAAAAATAGACCCCATTATGTATTTTGTAAGACAAAAAGTGATATTTATTGCACTTTTCTTACATGGGTTTTAAATTTTGTCCTTAGAGGGTGTGGGTTTTGATTGTGTGTGTAAGAGGTTTTTCATTCCTCTCAACCACCCATTTATTATGCATTGGGGTTGAGGTTTGACTTGTGATGTGGATTTTAGGATGAGTGATGTGGCATCCTACATGAAGCCACCTCACCCTCCTCTTTCCTTTTCTATATATGCAAGTTTATTTATTTGTTTGGGGGTTTCTTCATTTCATTTGTGCCCTGTATATTTAGAGAGTTAGACAGGTTTTGGAGTGCTCGTAAAATTCTTGCAGCTTATGGATTTAGATTGAGCTTGAAGGATCTTGGAGTTTGATTTCTTGATCAAGTTATTATGATGGAAAGGTAGGAGCTACATTCTTTTTACTTGTTTATTTTTATATGTGTGTATTGCATGTAGATGAATGACTTATTTGCTTCTTGGGTAGAATGCCTAAGTATTTTGTAGGATAAGGCTGTAGCATAAGAGTTTATTGCATGTTTTGGGAGGGATTTGGGTTTGGTACCCCACCTTGGATAAGATAATGCTTCCATTTCTTATTTGATTCTTTTGAGGGAGACATAAGAGATTGTCGGGAGCCATAAGAGAATGTGGGAGGTAGAAGAAGATCTTGATGGAGACATAAGAGTTGTGTATGGGGTTTGAGTTTTTTTTTTTTTGGATGGTTTTAAGGTGGGTACATAATCCCATTGGGAGGCATAAGGAATCTCCCCATAGATATTTTCTCCATTAGCTTTACATTTTCAAGCCTTGTGTATTTTGATAAGTTACATTCTTATGATTGTATCTTTTGTTGAATGTGTTTTGAATGGTTGTGAAAATTTTTATTGTGATGTGGAAGCATTGTGTAGTTTCCATGAGTTGGATCCATCCTTTATTGCATTTTGGTTGGGGCTCGGGGGCCAATGAGGAGGATAGCTTCTTCTCCTCATTGGATTATTGGTTGGGTGGAGAGTGTTTCCTCTCCCCATTTTTTTATTGTGATTAAAGTGAAGAAATGGTGGAGCTCTTGTGGAAGACTTGGGACTTGGAGTATTTGTTGAAATCAAAAGAAATCCTTCATTGTAGAAATTTTCTTGTAATTCCCACTTAAGGTGGAAGACTAGTAGACTTGTATTTTAAAAGAAAAGTTGCATTGTAAGTTTCATTTACCAAGTTGTATTATTATATTGAAGGAAGTTCATTAAAGAATGTGTATTTTTTCTTCAAAATATTGTATGTAAAGGAAAGAGAATTAGAATGGATCTATAATGTTTAAAAGTTTACTTGTTGTCAAAAATAAAAGAGACTTACAAATATTAATATTTGATCACAAAATGAATTGGGAAGTTTTCATAGCTTTATTTTGGTTTGAAACAGTTAAAAACTCTCTGGTTTTGATATATTTAAAGTTAAATTTATCTATTGATACATATATTCCTTCAAACATTCATTTTTTGAGCTCTCTGGCCTATACATTGGCCGGCATTGGTGTAATCAGTACCAACATCGTTCATTGTTTCATGTTTATAGTTTTGAAATTTTAACTCCTAGCTTAGATTTCAACTTAAATGATATTATGACTTTCTCAGCAAACCCAAATTTAATGTATAACTTTTGGAAATGTTATTTAGCAAAGTGTAAATCTCAAAATGTAAAAGATATGCTAAAATTTATTAAAAAAATAAACTCAATTGATAGTAACCGGCGTCGGTGATCGAGTCATCGTTGGCATTCCTATGACCAACATCGGTCACTGTATACTGCATAAATTGTAATTTTTCAAACTTGAAATAAATTTTTGGTGCTTTTGTTTATATCAAATTCCTTTTAAACTATTATGCTATCATGAAATTGAATAATAAGTTACTCCTAGTAAAAATCCAATATCCTTTACATTTAAAATAATAATCTACATATATACGATGCCTCGAGAAAATGGCGCTAGTAGTGGAACTAACGTCAGTAGAATAGAGGTTACTTCGGTCAGTCAATAGACCACCATCGGTCACCTGTGTGTGATTGTTTATTAAAATAACATGTTTTCGGCCAAGCCATTGGCTCTTATGGATCTAAAATTCACCTAAATGTAGATCCAACCTATGTGGGCCATGTATGCTTGTTTGGACCCATACTCCAACCTACATAAAGGTATTTAAATACATTAGACTCTTGATCTACAAAATGGGTTTCTTCCCCATCAATGAAAAAAATAGAGAACTAATCAACAATAGATCTCAAACCAGATCTAGGATATATGTTTGCATTGAAACTAAATAACTAGAATGCATGATTAAATCTAAGATTCAACTATTCTAAAGGAGGAGTCATTTGGATGGAATCCCCTTCTTCTTGCACATTGGATCTAAGAAAAATCCTCCATGGGTTTCCCTTGATCCATGGCATCCACTTTGCTTCAACCTGTAAATCAAAGAGAAACAAATGAATGAGCTTAGGGTAAGGAATTCTTAAGAAGACTCCTTTAAGGATGATTAGGGCTTATTTTGGGTAGATCTAATCTTGTGGTCCCTATTGATTTGATCCAAGGGTTAAGAATCAACCCTACAATTGTTAGGTGAGAATATTCATATTATGGTTGTAAATTTTAAATAAATCAAATGTATGTGTAAATGGGTGAATGGGGCCACTTAGGGCTCTAGTGTATTAAGTTAAAAATGTAACCCTTCTAGTAGATTTTAGTGAATGATTCAATGGACATTAAAGAAAATAATTTAAGAGAACTAAGGTAACTAAGGATAAGGGTTTATTAAATGTGGGTTGAATGTTAATTCCCAAGAGGGAAACTATTTAACCTAGTAAGAGAAATTAATGGACACTTATCTAGTGATGATAATTAAATTGACATTAGAACTAGATTAAGAATATTTAATTAATAATCTAGACCGGATCTATCCTATGAAATGCAACATTTCTAGTAGGAATTAATTAAACGTATATTAGGGTTTGACACCCTTGTAACTTAAAACAAAAAAATTGCCACAACTTTTTGGATAATTATTTAAGGATTAATGTGGTTTTAGAATGTCAAATTTTTGGGCGTTATAAATCTTCAAAAATTAACAAGATATAAAATGCTCAAAATACTATACAAGTGTTTATAAGATCATGATGATCTACATGTTTCAAGTCTAATTTATTTTGTATTCTCTATGCTCTACTAGTGGGATATGGTTTCCTAGCCACCTTACCCAATTGACATCCTACACATACATCTTGGATTTTTTTAATAGATGGAATTCCATTCACCATGATATTTTTTCTTGAGACATTCAAATACTGATAGTTAAAATGACCATATTTTTCACGCCATAGATTACTAGTTTTCCCAATTATATCTAAAGCATATTTTTTTACTAATT
The DNA here is from genome assembly GCA_018340775.1 of Taxus wallichiana var. yunnanensis. NCBI lineage: Eukaryota > Viridiplantae > Streptophyta > Pinopsida > Cupressales > Taxaceae > Taxus > Taxus wallichiana. The sequence goes on along the minus strand of CM031240.1, from coordinate 903,383,005 downwards.
GTGGATTTACAAGTTACGTTAAACCCTTTTCCAAATAAAATCTATATCATCGAGTGTATGTTACATTTGTTTCCTTCAAATTTAACTCCTATTTTTTTGTGATTTCATTTATAAATAAGATATTTTTGTTCATATCGTGTACATATCTAATACTACAAAATGTATATTTGTACTAATTGTTCAGTGCAATTTACACATACCAGTCTCCTTTAATATTATGTTTCCATCTATCACCAAAGTAAATAATATCATGACTAGTAACATCCTCAATGAAATCTAAATACCAATCTTTTTACATGTATAATAATTTGAGATTCTCTTGAGTCAAAATAGCATGTGTGGGACTCTTTGAATTGATCATGTGATTTTATAAATGTATATTCGGTAGATATCTTGTCACTATTTCCAGCTTCATTAAACATATATTTATAAAAAGTCACTTTCTATTACTATGTAACTACTATTATAACTTTTCAAAACTATGAAAACATGTGTCTTTTTAAATATCACTTTTACTCTAATGTATACATTTCAATATCAATCTTTACACTAATATTGAGATGCTCTTGGGTCAAAATAACGTGTATGTGATTCTCTCGAATTGATCATGTGATTCTATAAATTTGTATTTAGTAGATATCACTTCACTATTTCCAACTTCATTGAACATATATTTATTAAAAAAATCACTTTCTATTACTATGAAAGTGTTATTATAACTTGTCAAAACTATTAAAACATGTGTCTTTTTAAACATCACTTTTTACTCTAATGTATACATTCTCAACACTACAAAAAAACTTATGTTTTCTTTTTATTATTCCTTCCCTTATCTCATCACACGTTCCCAATATCCAGCTCTTATTCATTTTTCTTGATTTTATATGTACATCTTCTGCCACCATGATGTATTGTTCTTTACTAGCTTCCCTATTTAATCTCTTTCAACGTTCTCATCGCTCAAGTCGCGTGTGATTACTAGTTGTATAGGACTAAACATTATTAATTTATTTAGGATGACATTCCAAGTCAGTTTATGAAGCTAAAATATTATTATTATAACAATAAAAATATTTAATTAAGTAAACGGAGTTCCATATTTTTATATTTGTAAAAATATATTATTAATGTAAAGATTGAAAATCTTTAATGTTAATTTAGAAATTTATTTTAATAAAAATAACTAAAATTTAGATATTTTATTTACATATTTTTAAATTTTTGTAGGTGAAAAATGGTTGTGGCTAACAAAAATAAAATTTATGAGACAATAAAATTATGGGAAAATTATAGTAACCTAAATTTTCTTCATAACATTTGCTGAGAAAATTTAATAAATTATGGGGAATAAACCTAAATTTTCTTAATAACATTTGTTTAAAAAGTTGAGTAAGTTATAGGGGAAATTATTTCAAGCACAACTCAAATCATGAAAGACAAACATATCACATTGTTCCTCTGAAAAGGAAAATTTGTGAGGCTTAAATCACTTAAAAACATTTCAACTTTGTAAAATATTATAAATTTATAATTTTTCAAACATTTTTTTGACATTTTAAATAGATTATTTAAACTTAATTATAATTATGGTTGCTTATACCTAAATTAAACAATTTTGATGTAAACAACCCAAAAACATATACATTTAATTTTTACGTTTTCTATAAATTTATGTGATTATTCAATTTGTTATTTTTTATTATTTTATTTTCCCTACAAATTATTTATAAAAATATATGAAACTATATTTTATTTATATTTATGTCGATAAACTTTTAGTATATGATATTAACATAATTATAAAATCTTCATAAGGGATGAAAGAATCAAATAATGAATATGTATATATGCATGGATTTGTAACACCCGCTAAAACAACCCACTTGAGACCCAAGAACAACCTAGGGTTAATTAGAAAAATTATGGGATAATTTTTTTGAATTAAAAGAATCTCTGACCAGTTACAAGACAACTTGATTATCACTAGCCGGTTCAAGAACAATTCTAATCCACTAGAATATACTTTTCTTTTATTAACAATTATTAGAGGTCATAAGGTCCAAAATTTAGGGTTAGAAGGTTCAATTGGGTTCAGAGGGTAATTCCTCATCATACCCACTCTCTAAAAGGCTTAAAGATGCAACATGATTTTTCTCAAATTTAACGGAATAAAATTTTCCCTAAATCATTTCCATTAGATAGGAAATTTCTTCACCTTTCCATTGATATAAAGACGTCCTCCTAAATCCTCATATTTCTCAAGTTATGGGCTGATGGGCCTTGGGATGAAAATTTTCCCCAAGAGCAGGCCTGTGGGCCTATGGGAGAAAATTTGTTCCAAGGGCGGGTCTACGGGCCACGGGGAGAAATAATTTCGGAGGAGGAGTCGGTTCAATGGGGTAGTGAGAGAAATTTTGGAAAATTTCCGTGCGCAACGGAAAACCAACATTATGCGCGTGATTCCGAAAGTCCGCAAGGGACACGTTGTGCCACCTCAACCAACAAGGGGAAAGTGGGGCAGGAGGAAGAAAATGTTTTAACACCTTGAAGGAAAAAGGGGTAAAATCACCCGTGCCTCCATTGACACCTCGCAATGCCACGTGGCAACTCCTAATCGGCTGCGGACCGGTAGGGCGGCGGGGAAAACATAGGAAATTTTCCCAAACTTTACCGAAAATGAATAAGGTAAAAAAAGGAACCCGCTCCTCCACAGATGCCTCACGATGCCACATGGCAGCTCCTGATTGGTGTGGGGCGGTGGGGAAAATTAGGATAATTTTCCCAAAAAAATTCTAAAGCGCTAAGTTTAAAAGGGGGTCCGCCCCTCTGTCAACACCTTGTGGTGCCACGTGGCAACCTTTGATTGGCTATGGGTCAGTGCGGAAAACTAGGAAAATTTTCCCAAAATTTTTCTGAAGTGCCAAGGGCCCACCAAGGAAATTTGTTTCCAATTTTTTTTTCACGCCAAGTTGAGGAAAAAAATTCGAGAAGGCCACAACTTTTATTGAGAGCTTCATTTTGGGAAAATGAGGACTTTCGGAAATATCTCAATGTCCTCAATGCTCAAGCAATGATTAAATTTGGATTTTGATAAAGTTTAAGGGGTCAATTTTGAGAAAATGATCTACTGAGTTTTTACAAAGGCAAACCTGGTAAAAATTAAATTATAAAATTTGTTCAATTTGATCTTCTTCCTCTCTCAACATGTCAAATAGACATGGAGAATTGTTCTTAGGTGGTTTTAGGATAAGTTTGTGAGGTAGATCTATTTGATTGAGTTCCAATTTGAAATTTTACAACTTTGACAACAAAACAACTATGAAAGCTTTGAACTCAGTTTTTCAGGTTTTGAAAGATTTCTTTTAAGTATTTTTGTCTAATTGAACTCATTTATATCCTAGCATGTTCAATTTTAATGTTTCATTATTATTTCTTGATTGCAGGTTTGGTCTGTGCATTTTGGATTAAATAAATTGCTAGTTTGAAAATACAAAATAGAGATCAAATTTTAAAGGGTTTATTTTCCATTTTCTTCTTCCAAGTATTATAATACATTCCAATTCTAATCTAATACATTTAGTTGATTTAATTCAACTATACAAAAGCTAAAATACATTTCTGATTTCCAATTTTCACATATTTCAAAAGACAAAGTATTACACTTCTTCATATGCTTTTCTTTCTTTCAATCAAAGATTACAACTGACATTTAGATGATTAAATTCAATATAATGATGCAATTTGAGGAAGGTAGTGCAATCCTCGGCCTTTACTTTCGGCACTCTAAACATCGTGACATGAGGCCGGATGTTGATTTCACTTTGGTATAACATGAGGAAAGAGAAGGCTAGCTAGATGCTGATCCTCGGCCTTTACTTTCTGGCACTCTAAAAATCGTGACATGAACTAGGCCACGTCTCTATGAAGTCCTCTCCAATGATACAACTATCTCAAGGTGGCGTGCATCTTCTTCACCCTGGGGTGGGCTAAATAGGGTGTATGATGTGCCTCTTCCAAGATGTCCAACCTGAAGCCTCCAGCTCTAGGAACATAAATCCAGCCTTTGTGCCTAAGAAGACCATCTACCTCTAAGGAAAAACCATCAAACTTCCCTTCGAGGGGTTTCTAAGACTTGATCTTTGCTCAAATTGTAATGTAAAAGCTGTCAAGAGGAAGCTGCTGAAGAATCCTACTCCACAAATTTGTGCTCACTGAGGTGGCCATAGCCACATGTATTTTTCATTAAGAGTGTATGCCACCATATTCTCCTTCCCCTTCACATGCTATATCTCCATATTATACTCACAAACAAACTCCATCCAATGCCGCCGAGGAGTATTGATATTGGGTTGTGTGAAGAGGTGGCAAAGACTCGGTGTGATTTTTCCGAGTGCAAATCTTCGACTAGGTAGAAAGTGCCTTAATCAAACCAAAGTGTGCACAACTTTCATAAGCTCAAGATCATGAGTTGGATAATTAAGCTCATAATCTTTAAGTTTGTGAGATTCAAAAGCCACTACTCTACCCTCCTGCATCAACACACCTCTAAGCCTTACTAAAGAAGCATCTGTGTAAATGAAAAAACTCACCCCGTGGATCCAAAGATTTGTAAGAATAGGTGTTGTAGTGAGACATTCCTTCGCCATCAAGGCCTACTCGCACTGTCTATCCAAACAAACTTCTTCTCTTTCCTCCGAAGGGAAGTGACGGGGTGTGTAATCCGAGAGAAGTCCTAATGAAATCTCTCGATAAGAACCTGCTAATCCCATGAAGCTACTCACCCGAGTCACCGTAGTGGGTATTAGCCAATCCATAATAGCTCTAACCTTGGAAGGATTGACAACGATACCTTCCCGAAATGATATGACCCAAATATTGCACCTCCATCCGGAAGATTGCACACTTCTCAAGGCTCCCGTAAAGTCGATGTTCACAAAGAAACTTAAGAACTTGGTGAAGGTGCCCTTGTGCTCCTCACACATACGTGAGTAAATCAAAATTTCATCAAGGAAGATGAGCACGAAGCGATATAAGAAGGTCCTAAATACCCCATTCATCAAACTCATAAACAACTGCAATGGGAATTTTTCAAACCAAAAGGCACCACTGTGAACTCATATTGGCCATATCTCGTACGGAAGGCAGTCTTATGAATGTCCACCTCTGAAATCCTCGGCGGATGGTAACTGACTTAAGGTCTATCTTATAGAAAGTTGTGGCTCCATTAATCGATCGAACAAGTCATCAATGCGTGAAAGGGGATAAATATTCTTGATCATTACTTTGTTTATCCGGTGGTAATGAATACACAACCGTAATGATGCATCCTTCTTCTTCACAAAAATCACTAGTACACCCCAAGGGGACACACTAGGATGGATAAGGCCTTTCTCCAAAAGGCCCTAAAGCTACAACTTGAGCTCACAGAGATCTAGTGTGGTCATCCAATAAGGTGCTTGTGAGATAGGCTCTGCTCCTGGAACCAGGTCTATATGAAAATCAATCTGCAAACTCTCTCAAAATGGAATGTTCACTAGCGATGGTCCACTAGACCCATCCTCTAATATGTCACTGACTATAACAGCATACATCCGACAACCCCGTCACACACCGCTTAAGATGCATAAAGCAGAGATGGTGTGAATAAAAGCAGTCGCTTGACCCCCGAAATCACCTACTCAACTTCCTAATCATCTCGTATAAGATATAATCTTGTGGTAACAATCCATCCCGGCCTGTGGGCGTGACAACCAATACATACCCAAGATGACTCCATATGAGCCAAAATGAAGGATATGGAGATCCGTGGTAGTGGTGAAAGGTCCCAAATCCACCACACACTCCTTAAGTAAGGAGTTTATAGAGATCTTGGCTCCAAAATCCATCTCAACATCTCAACTATGACCCTGTCTAATTGCTGTCACCAGCCTGCATAACTCTACTAAAGATGGTGCAATAAAAGAATCAGAAGAACTAGAATCAAACAAAATGGAGGTAGGAATGCCACCAATACTACCTGTGGTCTCAATAACTATACTCTGATGCTCTACCTGGTGGTTCTCAACCACTGCGTACATCCTATGACTATGCCCCATATCACCAATAGTAGGCTCTGAGATCTATGTCTTACCCTTGTTATTAGGGTTATATGGGTAGTCTCTCCAAAAATGTCTAGTAACACCAAAACCAAAAAAACTATTTGATCCTTTCCCTTGTGTAGTAGGTCAGCCGCACTCTCAGAGGTCTCGTGGTGTGGATATTGATGATCCATTTGTGGTCTGCTAAGATCTTTGCTGGCAAGCTCCTGCTAAGTGAGCTCTCTGGGCACCATGTGTCCTAATGGGACCCCTAGGAGGAGGCCCCATACTCCGAACTCTCTATGCATCAAACCTGTGTGGAGGTCTATATGGTGGGTGGGACTATTGCTGCTATTTTGGTCTAAAAGATGACTATACTGAACCCTTTCCACCATGAGGAAGAGGTACTGACCCCCTCGATCTGTTGTCCTACATCTGCTGTATGCAGCTCTAGACTCGGTCTCTAGCCTGCTGGGTCTTTCCCCAAGTCTCCTCTACTATATAGGCCTTCTCGATGGCCTCAACTAATGTCTATGGACAATGAATTCACATTACACCTCCAATGTCTATATTCAGGCCCCGGATGAACCTGTAGATCTGCATCTGCTCATCCTGCATATAATCAACATACTAGAGTAGATCTAGAAATCTACTCTCATACTCAGCCACTGTAAGAGATTCTGTCAAAGGTCATGAAACTCATCTATCTACTACTGTATGAACCTCTGTGAAAATATCTACTTCGAAAATGGTCCTAAAATAACTCCCAAGTATCTATCTCATAATCAACATGGAGCTTCGCCTCCTCCATGCTCTCACATAAGACACCGAGATCCATCCCTTAGAAGATGGATCACAACATGAGCTTTCATGTTGTTAGAATAAGGACAAATCTAGAAGCATCTACTCAAGCTCACTAGCTGTGCCTCTACCCGAAATCTACCTATGTCACTGAATAATGTGATGGTCTGAAGCTTCGGGATCTCCTTGATGTGATCTCAGAAGCGTGGTCCGATTGCCTCTAGGCCTCTCTCGTACACTCAACCCTAAGCCTAGGGCTCCGAGACCTCTATATAAGTCCTAAAACTTGGTCACCATTTCCCTCTATAGTGACTCTACTCTAGCTGACTCTACATGGAATTTCTCTCCTCCATGCTCCTCGCTAGGTCGAGGAGATACATGACCCTCAATGGAAGTGACTCTATCATGTTTGGCTGCATGTCCTCCTATTGATCCTCCACGTAGAGCAACATTAACATCCTAAAGAGTCTACAAAATTTGGGGTAGGATGGCTACTACAACATGATTTGGTGGTGGTAAGTCTAGGTCTATGTGAAAAGACCCCTCATCCTGTTTGTGCCTCTTGCACAGACCAAGGCGAGAGTTAGTTCATCTTTCTAAGTTTTATTCAGTTTCCATGTTTACTAAAATATGTAATTTCTAAACTAAGTTGTTTTCTAGATTTAAAAGTGTGCTAGGTTTAAGGTTCATGTCTCAAGTTTTCTAGTGTTCCCAATTACCCAAGCTTTTGAACCAGTTCTACGATACCAAGTGTAACGAACACTAAAATAACCAACTTGAGACCCAAGAAGAACCTAGAATCAGTTAGGAAAATTATCGAATAAGTTTTTTTGAATTAAAAGAATCTACAACCAAAGTTACAAGACAACAATTGTCACTAACCTATTCTAGAACAATTCTAATACACTAGAATATAATTTTATTTTATTAACAATTATTAGAGGTCGTAAGGTCCAAAATTTAAGGTTAGAAGGTTTAATTGGGTTCAAAGGGTAATTCCTCATTATACCCATTCTCTAAAAGGCTTAAAGATTCAACTTAATTTTTCTCAAATTTAACGCAATCAAATTTTCCCTAAATCATTCCCATTGGATAGGAAATTTTCTCACCTTTCCATTGATACAAAGAATTCCTCCTAACTTTTCATATTTCTCAAGTTATGGGCCGATGGGCCTTGGGGTGTAAATTTTCCCAAGAGCGGGCCTGCGGGCCTAGGGGAGAAAATTTGCCCCAAGTGCAAGTCTGTGGGCCACGGAGAGAAATATTTCCCAAAGGAGAAGTCGGGTCAAGTAGGGCGGCGGAAGACGTTTTGGAAAATTTCTGCGTGGAGTGAAAAGCCAACATTACGCGCACGAATCTGCAAGTCCGCAAGGGACACGTGGTACCTCCTCAGCCAACACGGGGAAAGCGGGGTAGTGGGGAGGAAAAAATTTTAAGGCCCAAAGGAAAAAGAGGTAAAATTTACCCACACCTTTGCTAATGCCCCGCGATGCCATGGGGCGGCTCTTGATTGGCCGAGGGTTGGCGAGGAATTATTAGGAAATTTTCCCAAAATTTTTTGGAAACAAAAAAGGAAAAAAGCAGCCTACTCCTCTGCCGATGCTTCATAATGCCATGTGGCAGCTCCTTATTGGTGTGAGCTAGCACGGTGGCGGGGAAAATTAGGAAAAATTTCTAAATTTTTTTCCAAAGCCCTAAGTTTAAAAGGGGTCAACCTTCCGTCAATGCCTCATGGTGTCCACGTGGTAGCCTCCGATTAGTCTGAGGTCGGCATGGCAATGGGTAAACTTAGGAAAATTTTCCCAAAAATTTTCCTAAGTGCCAAGTGAAAAAATCAGGCCTGTGGTCCCGCTAAGTAAATTTGTTTCCAATTTTTTTTTTAAATGCCAAGTGAAGGAAAAACTTTAGAAGGCCATAAATTTTGATAGAGAGCTTGCTTTTGGGAAAACGAGGACTTTCTGGAAAGCTATCGATGTCCTCTTTACTTAGACATCATTAAATTTGGATTTTGATAAATTATAATGGATAAATATTGAGAAAATGATCTCGTAAGTTTCTACAGTGCAAACTGGTAAAAATTATATTGTAAAATTTGTTCAATTTGATCTTCTTCCTCTCTCAATATGTCAAATAGACATTGAGAATTGTTCTTAGGTTGTTTTAGGATAATTTTTTGAGGTATATCTATTTGATTGAGTTCCAATTTGAAATTTTAAAACTTTGACAACAAAACGAATATGAAAGCTTTGAACTCGGTTTTGCCAGGTTTTGAAAGATTTCTTTTAAGTATTTTTGTCTAATTGAACTCATTTATATCCTGGCATGTTCAATTTTAATGTTTCATTATTATTTCTTGATTGCAGGTTCGGTCTGTGCATTTTGGATTAAATAAATTGCCAGTTTGAAAATACAAAACAAAGATCAAATTTTAAAGGGTTTATTTGCCATTTTCTTCTTCCAAGTATTATAATATGTTCCAATTCTAATCTAATACATTTAGTTGATTCAATTCAACTATTCAAAATCTAAAATACATTTTTGATTTCCAATTTTCACATATTTCAAAAGACAGAGTATTACACTTCTTCATACGCTTTTCTTTCTTTCAATCAGAGATTACAACTCACATTTAGATGATTAAATTCAATACAATGATGCAATTTGAGGAAGGTAGTGCAATCCTTTATTGATTTCAAATACAACTTTACATTTTTTCTTTCACTACAACAAATAAGCCTTTTTTACCACAATATTGCCGAATTTAGAAGAATTGTAGAATACTTGTAGCATCTCTACAAAAATTTCATTTGGTCATTTCTATGTATTGTGGATATTCTACAATTTACATATAGTGATAATAATTCGTAGAAAAGTCACAAATCCAACCATTCTTCATAGAAATTCTACAATTTTCATAAAATAGAACTAAAATTGATCATAAAATTATATTAGTAGTAAAATTTAATATTTAATAATTTTGAAATACCATGTTATATATATATATATATATATATTACAAAAATTTATAGAAAATTAAAATTAAATTATTATGGAAATGTAACTATATTAAAATATGTTTATTCTACTCTACGTTAAGAATGATAGTATATATTTTTATCTTTATAATATTTTTTATTATTTTTGTAATTATAAATAATTTTTTAAATATAACCCATTCTTTTATAAATAATAAATCTATAATTAAAATTCTTGTTTTTTATTATTCTTATTAATATAAATAATTTTCTTGAGAAAATTATTAATTGATTTATAAATAATAAATGTAGAATATATGTGGCATCTCTATGATAATTCAAATTTTGTATTTTTATATATTGTGGATGTTCCACAATTTTTTGTAAGTGTTAATAATTTGTATTTAATTCATATATACAACAGTTTCTCATTGTAAATCCATAATCTTATTCAATTTTTCCTTTTTTAAATATTGCGGATATTCCACAATTTTATTTCAGTGTTCATAATTTGTAGCTAATTAACCACTACAACACTTTCTCAATAAAAATCCACAATCTTATCTATATTTAAAAAAAAACTATGGATCATATTTACACTTAAAAAAATATTTGAGGACAATAATATAATATTATTAAAACTACATTTTAAATAACATTCATATAACATTTATCAAATATTTAAAATTACAAGTATCTTTAAAATCTAATAATTTGAATTCCTTTTTAAAGAATTATACTCAAAATAAATTAAAACATTTACAAATTGCATGCTAGACTTATGGTTAGATAAGATTTAAGTATAAATTTTAAATTTGACCAACTCCTAAAGCGTAATCAAACAAATAAAAAAAATCACCTATTTTTTGGATCACTTGCATGTTGAGAAGGTGTTCATCATGTAGCTATTTTTGTGTTACATATGCATGTAATATAGGTTATTGATGCATAAGGATCCAAAAAAACACACCACTTCATCGGGTTCATCAAAGACCAAGAAGAAGAAGAAGGAAAAATAAATAAATTGAGGAATATTGAGGTTATGGAAGGAACTCGCTGCTCTGTGCAGAGCGGTGATTTTAGAACTTTGGCCCAAGAGGGTAGTGGTCTGAAACCACCGCCCAACCAGGGCTACGGTCCCTGTGACCACCGGTCTACATAGGGCGGTGGTCCTAAAACTTTCGAACAAAAAAAAAAAAAAAAAAAGAATGGAGCGCGAATGGACACAAATTTGAAGCGCCTAGCCGTGTCTCTTCCCTTACATACCCTTTCACATTCTCCAGTACATGGGAGGACATGTGAAGGCCTATAAATACATGGAAGGAGTAAGAGAATAGACATTCGAAGGTGAATCAGAATTTAATGAGAGCAGTGAGAAAGATCTTCATTGCTGGAATGGAATTGTAGGAGCAAGGTGTAGAAACAAAGCAAGAAAGTAATTTGAGAGAATGTTTACACTATTTCTTCTTTTCATACTTATTGTACTATGCAATTTTCTATGTTAGACTAATAAAAGTGGAAAGAAAGAGTAGTTTCCCTTCCAGATTGGTTTTCCTCGGAGGTTTCAGGATAAAATATTATTGGTGATGAAGTTTGAATTATTTTCCTTCTCTGCAATTTCCTTTCTATAGCACTAGATAATTAGTCACGAAGCTCTAATATTTAAGCAAATCTCTCATTTTCCAGAGTTGAAAGTAGAACATCATAGTTGTGTGATTTGTAGAGTTCCAAAGTAGAAGTTTACGGATCATTTTGGTATCAGAGCTGATTATATATCAAGGACTGTGGTATTTGAATCTTTCTTGTGATTTTGTATGATAGTGACAAGGTCAAAAGGTGAAGAATTTTTACCTTGTGAACTAGATATTTCTATGAAGAATTGGAAAAAAATTAAGCTCAAATGGAGGAGGATAACATGGTCTCGTAGAGTGGAGATGCTAGAGACCATGCCTTTGGATAGATTGCACAGAAACAAGAAGAGCTTTCAGATCTTTAAAAATCGGCTTCAGATTAAGCAAGATTCCATGGACTCCATGGTTCAAGCACTAGCCAAAAAAAAAAATTTATCGGAAAGAGCCACGAAGAGGAAGAATGGGAAGAGCATGAAGAGATGCTAATTGTAAGCGAGAAGGTAAAATCTACATATACACCTTTTAAAGTTGGAACAAAAGTGGAAATAAATAATTTTGAAGGACAAGTAGATACTGAAATTCTTTGGATAAATGGCTAAAACAGTTGGAAGTCTATTTTAGTGTGCAAAATGTCACCGAGGCACAAAGGATCACCTTTGCACGTCTCAAAATGGAAGGTCATGCTCTGGTTTGGTGGGAAACCCATCTCACTACTTGTGAGAAGAAGAAACATCCTATTGTCAGTACTTGGAAGGGTTTTAAAGAATTGATTAGAGTTAACTTATATCCTATTGGCCATAAGATTGACATGATGATTAAGTGGCGTACTTTAGACAGGCAAAGTGGTCAAAGCATGCAACACCGTAGTATGGAATTTTAGAGACAAGCCATGTTGCTTAATATGGACTTGGACGATGAGGACATTTTGACCAAGTATTTGGGAGGACTTCAAACTCACCATCGAGAGGAAGGTAATCTCCACAAAGCCCAAGGATCTCAATGAAGCTTGTGTACAAGCATACTACATTGATGATGAGAAGAAGCAACGAGAAATAGAGCCAAAGGGAGACTAGTCAATGAATAATAGGGCAAAGAACATGGGAAGATGAGTAGCAATGGTAAATGGAAAGGTAAAAATTACGCTACTACTTTGCATAATTGTAAAGATCCTAAGAATTTATGTAAGAATTGTGATGTAAATGGACATACTAACACCACATGTTGGAAGTTGCATCCGGAATTACACCCAAAGCACCGAACCAAGGATTCCAAGAAATCCATGGCCTTGTGTGAAGACATAAATAGAGGTGGAGATTGAGGATGATTCGGATGTAGATGAGAGGACGGATGCATGGCCACTAACATGTACGTGGCAGTAGAAGAAGAAGAGATGAGTAAGCTATTTCAAATCAAAATCCAAATCAAGAAGACTAAGATAAATGCTTTAGTAGATTCTGGTTCTCAAACAAATTTGATTTATGATGCGGTTGTAGAACAAATTATCATATATACTTATGTGCATCCAAATCCATACCCACTAGGATGGGTGAAGAAGGGTGTAGAAATAAAAGTTACAAGGAAGTGTAAGTTTCAGTTTGGGATAAATACCCAATACATAGATGTATTAGAGGTTGATATTATTCCACTTGATGCATTTGACGTTATCTTCGGAAGTCCTTACTTGTATACTAGGGATGTTGTGTTCACAAGGAGGGAGAACCGGTATAGATGGATCAAGGATGGAGTCAATTTTAACATTTGGGCACACCAGAGCAAATCAAAGAAGGCTATGGTAAGTGCCAACCAAGCACCAAGACTTATTCAGGAAAATCATCAGTTTTGTTTGCTTTCATTGGAAGAAAAGAAAAATGGACATGAGAGCATGGATATTTCTGACCAAAGGATGGAGAATTTGGATAGCACTTATCATTTTTTGTAGAATAAGCCACCACATGAACCACTCATTCAAGGAGCAAAACAAAATTTTATTATGCAGTCACCATATCTACCTATGGATTCACTAGACATGACCGTGGGGAAGTGAGAATAAGAGGAGATACAAGGAACGGGTGTGACTATAGCAATAGCATACTTGGAGAGGATTCGGCCAATCCATCTCAAGAGGTAGAGACAAGAAAGGACTAAACCACTACAGTATGGGACCTTCACCATACTTGAGCAGGTTGGAGAAGAAACCTTTGGGCCATACCTCATGCAGATGCACACAATAGTGAGTTACAAGAGCTCACACCCACTAACGCCATCTATGCATGACAAATAAGGAAAGATACAGAAGTTACCTTCCAAAGAGGATTGTACTTGAGGCATCTCAGAGGAGGATGTAGCACTAGAAACTAGAGATCCACAAGAGTCTTGGTAGGTTAGACAAGAGAAGACACTAAGGTAGACCCAGTGGTACTTGAATGAGCACGAGAGGAAGTTGATTCCTCTACCACTCCACCACTAAGCTTTTGTGGGACCAAAAGCCTCCTAAGTAGGGGAGGTATGATCCATAGGGATCTAGAAAAACACACCACTTCATCAGTTTCATCAGCACCAAGAAGAAGAAGAAGGAAAAATAAATAAATTGAGGAATACAGAGGTTCTGGAAGGAACCACTACTCTGTGTAGAGTGGCGGCTTCAAAACCACCACCCTACAAATACATGGAAGGAGCAAGAGAATAGATATTCGAAGGTGAATCAGAATTTAATGAGAGCAGTGAGCAAGATCTTTAGTGCTGGAATGGAATTGTAGGAGCAAGGTGTAGAAATAGAGCAAGCAAGTAATTGGAGAGAAGGTTTACACTGTTTCTTCTTTTCATACTTATTGTAATCTGTAATTGTCTATGTTAGACTAATAAAAGTGGGAAGAAAGAGCATTTTCCCTTCCCGACTAGTTTTCCTCCTTGGAGGTTTCCAAGATAAAAATTATTGGTGTTGAAGTTTGAATTATTTTCCTTCTCTGCAATTTCCTTTCTATAGCACTAGATAATCAATCACAAAGCTCTAATATTTAAGAAAATATTTCATTTTCCAGTGTTGAAAGTAGAACAACATAGTTGTATGATTCGTAGAGTTCCAAAGTAGAATTTTACATATCGCTTAATTATAGTAATGGTACACATGTTTGAATAATAGGTTTAGGGCCCATGTTTTAATAATAGGATCGATTTCTCTGAAGTTTGAAGACAATGCAAAAATTGAAAGTTCTTATATTGTTTAGTGTGTGGAAATAATAATGTTAATAATAGGGAGTGAATGTTAGCAATATTTTAATATTATGAACATTATTATTATTGTGCAAATAATGAGTTGGTGACAACTCGTAGAGATCTTCACCAACTCATTATTTGCACAATAATAATAATGTTCACAATATTAAAATATTGCTAACATTCACTCCCCTATTGTTAACATTATTATTTCCACACATTTACATGGACTTAACCTCATAGAAATATGGTAATGTAGATCTTGATGTCAAGTTCGTGTTATCACCGAATCACAGCACCCCTGGAGATATACAAGTGTGTATACTTGAACTCACGGTGTGATTGGATAACATGGGTACTATCTCCAAGTTGTGGGACTTGCTACTTGAGATAGACCTCCAGAGAAAGCTGGTTCTTGCTCCTAAACTACCTGCCACAATCTACTCTAATGCAGGATAAGCTAACTATTCTAATCTAAATTTCCAAGGGACCAGGGAGAGAGAATGCATAAAATGAAATCCTACACTAAAGCGGTGATACACCAGAAAAGGAGGGTGTGAGAGTAGTCTCCAAATGTGTGAAATACAAAGGCAAAGTGCACACTAGAAGAGGTGATGACAGTTCTCCATAATCTAGCAAAATGCATTCACAGCAATATTCCAAGCACACACAATGATAATGAATTCCTGCAAGAACATAATAATAGACACAATATTCTTGTAGAAAGATAAAAGGGGCAAGAAGAATGCAAGAAAACACAGCAGGGGAAGATACATCCACAAACTTGTATTTTATTGCTTCCTGGTATGCACAGTTCAGTCTATTACAAGATAAGGGCCTGGATCACCATGCAAGGAGTCCACTACAAGGGCCTGCAACACACTGGCTTCACAAAGCAATTTTGGCAGAGCTTTGCTACCCAAAACTCTCTCTTACAATGAGCCCAACACTCCAATTTATAGAAAAATGAGAAGGAAAAGAGAAGGGAAAATGGAAATCCCGAAATATATCCTTCAACCACCTATAAGAGGCATTAAATTGAGTGAAATGATTGTATATTACTTGCAAAATGCTCCCCATACTGTCCCATGTGCTGCAGCAGAGAAAGAAGGATGACCATGCCTCTTAATTGCACTCCCAGCTACCAAATAAAACACTGTTCTGAACCCGGCCATGTTTTCTTAAAAATCTCAATCAATATCTGATCAAACCTAGAATTTCTTTATTTCTATGCATCGGGCTCAGAACCACGATTCCAATGGTACCAATTTTGTGCGATTTCGTTGAGAAATGCAAAAGTTATGGCCTTCTGAGTGCGGGCAGCTATTTTGGGTCTGGCAGGCGTTTTCTGTCATTTGATGGGAATGAGCATTAACTGACTGGAGCCGAATATGTTTCTTTTATTAAAATATATCTATCATGCTCATTCCAGAAATTCCAATTTTATCAAAATCGGAGCTCGGAGTCAAAAGTTATGGCCGTTTCAAGTTCCATGGGTCAAATGTTGACTTTTCTCCTCTGCCTTCGGCCGCTTCGGCTTTTCGCGTCCCACGCATCCCTCTGTCCCATTTAGCACAGTGCTGAAATTTCCCATTTCGGCCGAACCGGCCGGTTCACGTACTCGCGGCCCAGATGTCCCATTTGCTTTCGGACCGTTCGGGACAAATTTTCCCGATTCACCCGGTTCGGCCGGTTCGCGTACTTTTGTCCCACGCGTCCCAGACTTTAAGTTCTCATTTCGGCCGATCCGGCCGGTTCGCGTACTTCACGTACTTTCGGCCCAACTGTTCTGGGCTGCCTTGACTCATTTCACCTGGTTCGGCCGGTTCGCGTACTTTTGTCCCGCGCGTCCCAAACTGTTTCGGGCTGCCTTGACTCATTTCGCCGATCCGGCCGGTTCGCGTACTAATTGCCCAGATGTCCCAGACTGCCTGTTTCAACAGTTAGTCAATTTTTTCCATTTTTCGGCCAGTTCAGATTTCCACGTCCCACGCGTCCCTTTGTCCCAAATGTCCGCAAAATGCTGCGCGGACCGCTGGGGCCTTTCGGCGATTCGCGTCCAAATGTCCCGTCTGTCCCGACTATTGCAAGGACCAGGACTTAGCCATTTTTCATGATTTTTTCTGGCCCGAGCTTGTTTTTGCAATTTTTTCACATTTTCTCAGAACTTGCTCTCTTCTTCTTGGACAGGGGAGTTAGAAAAATAATGAGGGGACCCTAGAAATATGACTTTTCACCGTGAATCAATATAATTGCTTGGGACTAAAGAATTTGATGCATGTTATCAAAATTTACCTTGGGGGTGAATTTTAGATAACAGTTCGGCCTACGGAAATGGAAAGGGACCGTGGAGCACAGTAGATGCATCAACATCATTCAAACCTAAATCTTGAGTTTTCAAAATTTAGTTTTTAAGATCTTGCTCACCCCTGAAATGGAAATTCGGTGCTATTAAATTGGGTAAATATTTGGGCACCAAAATGTTCTTTCATAGTTGTAGTACTTTACAACTATAATTTTATGCCTATGAACACATACATAACGACTATGTGTTATATTATATATGTTCGACACCCACGTTGCTTACACTCGGGCGTGTCTTACTAGGCAACCTAGGCAGTTGCCTAGGTGGACAAAACAAAGGGCGCCAAATTTTCAAAAAAAAATTCTAAATTCGAGGTCCGGCAGGTCGGTGACTCAAGGGCCTAGGCAGTCGGCTTTGAAATTTTACCAAAACAATTGCTATTAAACCATCCGAGGAATGATGGAATCTCAAATTTCAATCGCTGTTTATACTTTCAAATTCAACTTTTTAGTGACTGTACAGACTACAGTGTAATTTGAAACAACGATTAATATAAAAACTTTCCATTTGGCACTTGCGGCTTGCCCTTGGACAAAGGTCGGATAGGGACTCGAGACTTCAAAGGAGTCATAGACTCCTCTATGTGGGTAAAGCGTGGTGAGGCTCTCAGCCTCTCCTCGTACATGAGACAGAGACTTGGCCTAGTAGTTCTACTTTTCTCCACTTCTGACTTCTCCAGTCTCCTGCAGCTCCAACCACAACGAGCTCAACTACGGACTACATGACATAGTGTGACCGCAGCCTACTACTGTCTACAAAACAAGACTACATCATACATGCGGCATGCCATGGCCCACTCACACTATGTCCACATTGCAATGTAACTTGTTGCTTCGAGACTTCTAAGTCACACTTTCACTTTGTCGAGTGATGAGTGAGTTGTTTTAACAGATTAATCGAGACTTGAGTTCACTATTCTTAACTTCTTAGATCTCCCCAACCACACGGGCTAGTGCCACTCAAGTCTCAAAGCCCGACCCCGGTCCCTAGGGCCCATGGGCCACAAAGTGCCACTCCCACTCGGCCTCCCACCCCCACCCCAGTGTCAGATCGGTATAATTGTATTACTATCATCATTCTATCGGTGATAGTGATCATGATTCATCAATATCATTCCTTTGTTCACAGACTAGTACTATAGTTTCTGTTACTCGTATACAATATCTTAATCTTCCGAGTCCCATGAGTGCCGGTCCAGGTGGCGTGCTATATGCCTGTGGTTGTATCTAATCTCCAGAGGCTCTGAGGCAGACTCCCACCGTCCACGGGCCACTGTAGTCTGTCCACAGATAGTAGAGTCTAGACAGAGACTACAGTCCCACTGGCACTCAACACAGTTACATAGAGTGACAGACTAAGGCTAAGAGTCTAAGACAGTCCACTGTTACAAGACTACAAGTACAACTTACGGTTACCTTGAAAGTTGAATGAGATTCGAGAATCTATTTCTTTTCAAGAATCAAATGCACTGCACACGTTGAGGGCCGAGGCACTGATCACGATTATATGCTTTGCCTTTCTGTATTGGGATTTAGAAAGGAAAATTATATATCTTAATCTACTTGTAAGATATAAATTGTGGACAGTGGACCATGGAAATTGAGATTCATTGCGATGCTGAACTGTGAACATTGAGCACACGAACTGTGAAGCCTGAAGGGATTCAGAACTAAAATTTATCAGGTATTACCATATTAAAATTTTAGACTTCAGTTGGTCCAGACTGCCTGGCTGCCACTCGCCGGTGGGAAGAAGATTGCAAAATTCAATAGGCGCTTGCATCAGATCTTTCTCCAAATTCCAAAGCCTAAAGTTCCTTTTAAATCAAGTTCAACACCGGATCTGGTAGATCATCATTCGTCTTGGGGGAAGAACATAAAGCTAAGTGATCAAACCCTAACTGCTCTAGCATCGTACATTTGATGTTGCATTAATTTGGTTCTCAATTGCATCAATTATATCATTACATTTTGATTTAAATTTTTAATTATTCTTATTATGTAATTGATTGTATTTATATTATTTCATTTTTGGAATAGTATTGATTATAATTTATAGCATCATTATCAACGACAACAAGTATTCGGGTAGTTATTGTAACTTGATAATTGTTTAGTTCAAATGGATAAAACTAAAAAATTAAGTGGTGCGCAATTTCGAGAAAAAGATAAACAAAAATTGAGGAAAAAACCTTTTGAAAAAGATACCTAAAATAAATATATTTTTAAGTGCATCAAATGAAAATTTAAAGTCAAATGTAGTTTTTAATGAAAATGAGAATTATTGTTTGGTTAGTGACAAAAATACACAATCAAAGTCAATAGGAAATGAAAACACACAAGAGAAGGAGAACACACAACTACAAGAGGAGAACAATGAAAATACTATTGTTCAACCCATCGTTAATGAACATTTCATTGTTGATCCTGATCCTGCAAAATGGGTAATAGACAACAATACAATAGAATATATAATTTTAAATATGCCAAAACAAGATATGAATGTTGATTTTTCAAATTCAAAATGCCAATACTCAGATTGTTTTAGATATGTTTCTAAAGATTTGTTTCAATGGAAAATTTTAAACAATGAACGAAAATTAAGAGAATGGTTGCTTTACTCAGAGTCAAAAGGAGTTGTTTATTGCATTCCTTGTCGCCTTTTTCAAGCAAAATCAACCACATTTTCTAAAATTGGATTTAATGATTGGAAAAATGCATCGGCTAGTTTAAGAGAGCATGAGGATTCCCCTGATCATAGGACTTCAATTCTTAATTTCATCAATCGAAGTAATGTTTTGGGAAGAGTTGATTCTACACTTGCAAGTCAATACCAAAATGAAGTAGAGTATTGGAGGAATGTTTTAAAGTGTATTATTGCAACTGTGAAATTCCTTGCTACTAGAGGTATTGCCTTTCGTGGTGGTGAAAATTTATTAGGATCTTCTAGAAATGGAAATTTTTAGGGTGTTTAGAACTTATTGCAGAGTTTGACCCATTTTTGGCAAATCACATTTCACAATATGGAAATGGAGGAAAAGGAGTTCCATCTTATTTATCTACGACAACATGTAATGAATTTATTGACCTTATGGCACAAAAATTTATAAACAAAATAGTTGAAGAACTCCACAATGCAAAATATTTTTCAATTATTGTTGACTCAACACCTGATGTATCTCACACTGACCAGTTAGCATTTGTGGTAAGGTATGTTTCTCAAGAAGGAATTCCAGTTGAACGATTTTTAAAATACATTCCTTCGGTTGGACACAAATCATGTGATTTAGAAGCTTCTGTACTTACAACACTAGATGACTATGACATTAATATCAAAGATTGTCGGGGGCAAGCATATGATAATGCAAGTAACATGTCTGGAAAATACACAGGTCTACAAAATAGGATTAAAAATCACAACTGTATGGCTGAGTTTGTACCTTGTTCAGGGCATTCCTTAAATCTTGTTGGATCTTTAGCTGCAGAATGTTGTACAACAACTATAGATTTTTTTCAGTACTTCAACTTATTTACACTTTCCTAAGTGCCTCAACTTATCGGTGGGAAATTTTATTAAATTTTTTGGATGGAATTTGTCCCATTGTAAAATCTCTTTCTGAAACAAGATGGTCAGCTAGAGCTGATGCAATTAAAGCACTTTTCTTGGGATATAGTAAAATTCAAGATGTTTTCCTAAATATAGCACAAGACAAAAATCAAACAACTACCACGCGACATGAAGCAAAGTGTATTCACGAAAAACTAGACAAGTTAGAAACTTGTGTGATGTGTTGTATTTGGCATAGTATTCTTGAAAGAATGGATGCAACTAGCAAATATCTACAAAAGGTAGACATTGACTTAACCATGGTTGTGACTCAATATAATTCATTGATAGATTATATTCAAAATATTAGAGATAATTTCGATACATATGAGCAACATGCTAAGATCATTAGTGGAAAAGAAGAGTATGAAAATGATAATAAAAGAAAAAGAAAAAGAAAAGTTCTCTTTGATGAAATGAGAGATGTCGAAATTCCACAAACAGGAAGGGATCGTATGAGGGTGGAGGTATTCTATGTTATTATAGACAACTTAATAAGGGAATTATCAAGAAGAAATGAAGCATATAGTGTGTTAAATAATAGGTTTGGATTTTTGAACAATTTAAAAGATCTTGATAATGAGACAATATCGAAATGCTCTAATTCTTTAGTAAAAACATATAACACAAACTTGGAAACCTCCCTTGACATTGAATGCATCCATTTCCAAGCATTAGCAAGACGTGAAAACTTGACAAGTATATCATCAATGTCAAAATATTTAAGAAAAAGTGGACTAGACACCACGTTCCCAAATTTAGATGTTGCAATACAAATGTTTCTTTGCATTCCTGTTGGAAATTGTAGTTCTGAGAGAGCATTTTCAACTCTAACAAGAGTAAAAAGCAATTTAAGGTCAACAATGGGTGAAACTAGATTGAATAGCCTTTCTATTTTGACAATTGAACGTGACATTGCTACAACAATAAATTATGATGATGTCATTGAAAGTTTTTCTATGGCAAAGGCAAGAAAAAAACCTTTATAGATGTAATAAAATGTGTCAAGAGTTATACTAAGTCTATAATTGTTTTAAAAAAATTCATATACTGGTGGGTCGAGGTCCCGGGTGGGAGGGGGCGCACACTCGAGAGCACGCCTAGGGCTCTCGTAAACCTTAATTCGGCCCCCGCTTACACTATTGGTATATAAAATTGGATTAGTATTTGCTGTAAATATTATGGTATATAATGTAATGGTGGGTTGATGGCATAAGCTTGGGGATTTTCCACCTATACACGAAGATGAGGTTAATCTAGTGACTATGGTGGGATTTGAACCTAGAATTTTCATGAAGATAGAATAATTATTAAAGAAAAACATTTGAAAAATATTTATGATAAAATCAAGAGACTCCTACTTTTCTATCACTCATGTCTTTTTTATCTTTGATCATTTTATTTCATACCTTTGAAAAAACAATTGCTGGCCTATTCTTCATGCTCACAATTTCATAATTGATTCATATTTTATCAATTTCATAATTCTTAGATTTTATTTAAGTCTTTAGGCACTACAATATTTCATGGGGAACTATAAAAATAATCTTGACATTTATTTCCTTATTTTGTTATGCACATTTTATGAATAAAGATTGTATGTTATTTTGGCTTATTTTCATGGTTTTTGTTATTAAATTATTAGGATATTAATTTTTTTCAATGAAAACTCGGTGATCCAAACATTTATAAAAAAATTATTAACATTGCTTTTAATTTTTATATGAAATTAACAAATTTTAGACATTCATTTCTAGTTATAAAAAATGGAATTTTATTTTATTGAAATTGTTGCTTTGCATGGATAAAGTGCACATAATGTATTTTTATTTTTTGTGGTTATGTTGGTTTTGGAAGTGCCAGGCATGTTTGACCTTCTCTTGAGTCCCTTCATTTCTTCTCGGTGAGTAACATTATAGAGGAACTGTATATTCTCTTGTGTAAAGCCCACAAGTTCCAAAAATTTCATGTACCATTTAGGTTGTAGTCTATCCTAAGGAATTGATAATGCAAGTTAGCCCATTAAAATTGCATACCATATATGTTAAGGTTACAATGGCTCAAGTTATTTCATATGTTTGACATGCCATTGATAATGTAGGTTATTCTGATCCAAGTCCAAAAAACCAACGGTTGTGTGAATGGCATTTTGATCAATGCTTGATTCGCTATATCTATTTTGGAATGATTTATGATTACTTATATAATCCTATAGATCAACTTCCCTGATGAACAAGAGTTTGATACATTTGATAATAAATTCTTTTTAATTATTATTGTACTGTCACTATACATGACATATACATATAAGGAGGTTTTGTATATTTGGAAATAAGACTTTTGGAGTCTTTTTAGGCTTAGGGAGGAGTCAATAACCTCTTAACTATCACTTATAAGTTACTCACAATATCAATGAGTCCGGGAAAAAAATATTTATATTGTTAAATAGTTTTATTTAGATCATGTAAACACTACAACAAACAAGCACTTTTTACCACAATTATTCTACAAAATTTCCACAATTTAGCATAATTGTAGAATAATTATGGCATCTCTACGATAATGTTGTTATTGATTTTCAAGTATTGTGGATTTTCTATAGTATATTTATATTGTTAATAATTTGTAGAAAACTCACATCTTAAAACCTTCATTATAGAAATTCCACATTTTTCACAAAATAATATTACAATTTATTATAAATATTACGCACCACACCTATACTTCTGACATATTTTATGAAGATTGATATTAAATTATAATATTGTGGAAATGCCACATTAAAAAACGTAATTGTTATATAAAATTTCTACAATTTTAAATAATTGTAGAATATTTGTGGCATATCTATGATAATTCGATTTTTCTTGTAAACAGTTCACATCTTAGTATAATAATTGAAACTTTGCATTCAAATAACACATAATTGGTAATTCAATATTTTTTTACAAGTTTTAAGTATTTTTAAAAATTATTTAGGTAAACTATATATCGTAAAAATCCAATAATTTAAATTATTTTCTATAGAGTTATATTTTTTTCAAAACAATTTAAATATTTTAGAAATCACATTGCAAATCAAATCCTAGAGTTTGGGAGATAAGTTTAAATTTAAAATGTAATTAATATTTCCTAAAAACCTAATTTATTACCATAACAAAAATATATATTTTACCACAAATATTGCACAAAAAAATCCACACTTTAGTAGAATAATGGTAGTATCTCTATGAAAATTTCATTCATTCATTTTTATACATTGTGGATATTCCACAATAGGGAACTCACATATTCAACCATTTGTTATATAAAATCCACAATTTTTAAAAAGTAAAATTAAATTTTATCATAAAATTCAATTGCCAAATTACAATTATTAAATATTTTTAACTCAATATTAATTTATATTAATATTGAATTTTGAAATTCAATACATTAGAAATTTGATTTTATAAATATATATTATTATTATATTAACTTTTATTAGTTAGAAATTATTAATATGATAATATAATATTATTTTCGTGTGCAAAAAGTTATATTATATAAAATATGCACCTTAATTATAATATAAATTTCAAAAATTAAAATCAAATCAAATATTATATTACAATAATAATTTAAAATATACCTAAAATTTAATCTTTGATTTATGGAATATTTAAAATGAATCTAATTTAAAATATTTTCCTAACAAATTAATAAATGATTATAAAGGATCTCCTATTTCCTAGCAATAAGTACTACGTGTTATAGGTAAGAATCCTTTTTTGTCAAATTGGTAAAAGTGCCATTAAATTTTCTGAAATGAATGAGGTTACTGTATTTTTTGCTCTCATAAATAGATCAAAATAATTATGAAATATCTTAGCTGGTAGCTCCACATGGATGTAATTTTAGACGATGCATGTGGGTTAGTGAATATATTTAATCCTCTTACCTCATAACTAGCCTGAAACGTGTATACGTGGGGTGCATCACTATACTTTGGCAAATCATTACCGAGATAGATGCCTGAGATAGATTGTTAATAAATAATGATTAATGGCTGCAAGTTTATTGGAGATATTTTATCGTTACAGACTGCATTTTTCAAGGATCTTGAATATCTCGAAGGTCCTAATTTGAGGGAAAATTTTCATGGGCTTCCCTACTCACTGAAGATCAAATGGGGAGTATTCATGGTAAGTAGAAAATTTATAAATGTGCAGGGCATTTAGATTAATTCTTTGGTGATCGAAAGTATTCCTTTTGTTTTCGAAGGGATTTTTATAAGGTATTTTTTTGTGATTTTTCTGATCTGTTTCTTTGCGTATTGATGTATCTTTCTGTTGGGCTTCTACGGCTTGATGATTCACAAAAAAATCCAATTCAATAATTTGTTTAGAATGGTGGGGATATTATATTCCACTTCTGATACTTAATTTTTTTCTTAAGTAATCCTTCATCCACTCAAAAAGTATCTTAGAATACAAAACGTAACAATCCTTCCTAAATTTTCCTATTGCTTCATGCACCTGTTATATTTTTTTCTTCCCGAGTTTCTCAACATCAAAATCAAAGGTTTCATTGTAGCTGCTGCCTAGAACAATATCAACATTGTCATAAAAGTTCTTTCCTTTTTTTTCTCTGCAGTTAATATAAAATACATTGAAAGCCCATTTTGTTGAAACTTGTTGTCCAGTTGCATGCCAGTGTGTTTGGAGTGGCGGTAGCTTTCCACGACCTTTTGATAATCCTAAAAGCCATGGTAGCCTCTTTGATGATTTGAATCTAGATAACATTTATATTTTTCATGTTACCTTTCCCTTTTAGCGTGGGAGTTTCCACAAGGGTGAGAAATGAGCTTGGGGAAGAGATGACCAACAGGGAATGCAAGGCATGATGGTGATCATTCACTACTTGGCTTACGGGACATGAACTTTACAAATGGCATATGCTACAGCTCCAGGAAAAAAATTTCATGAACAATTTAGTTTTTTTAGATGGCATCCTCATCTATACCATTCGTAGGCATCACATCTATCTTTCTATTTGTCATAGGCCTCTACGAATTGGGAAAAATTCCTTAAGATAAAGGGTGCGGTGTTATTTAGAGGAATTGTTTACCATACTTTGGGTGAAAAAATCAATATTTAAATAGTAAACATTTCATTATATTCTAGTATATTTTTTAGTATATAAAAATAAAAAGTATTTTTTTAGAAACATATTTCTATTAATAAAATTGTATATTTGTGTGTGTTTTAAATGTAGACAATCTACATTAAGAATTATTTAAATGAATGTGAAATTGGTTGTTAATTGTAATTTTTCTACATTTTCTTAAAAGATAATTTCACAATTAATTATTGTGGAAATCAAATTGTAGCTTCCACCTACAAGTTTTATGTGGTAAGGATAATTGTAGAAAAAAATGTTGAAATTTCTACAAATATAACATTGATGAGAGATACAAAATTATAAATTGTGGAATTTCTACAAAGATTGAATCTATAGAAAAACTACATTTTGGTGAAAATTGTGGAATACTAACAAAAACAAAAATTGTAGAAATGCCACAAACATCATAAAATGTGGACAATGTACAATTTAAAAATGGAGGTTAGCTATAAATTTGATGAATTGTGGACCATCCACGGTAGAATGAATTGTTGAAAAATTACAATAATATATCAAAATGTGGATTAGCTACACTTCTAATGCCACAATTTTAATTTTTGAAATACTATATAACCACAAAATTATTTTTGAAAAATTGTGGCAAAAGATCTAATGTGTTGTTGTGTTTCATTCTTCAATTTCATCATCTGAGAACACAATTTCTTTCTTTCAAAAGATAAGAATAGAGTATGTCTCTTTCACATTTCGATATATAGCCTGAAATGAAAACAACATCTTTCCATTAAAAAACATATACAAGTTCATCCACTTCAAGTGGGAAAGGTTACAATAAGATTTCATTTCACAAGGGACTGTCAAACTATCTTTATCTCAGCTCTAGAACAAAGCAACATGCCTATTTCTCATTCTTCCAAATTGTGATCACAACAATAGTAGGGGAAAGGAAATACTCTCCACCCAACCAATACATCTAATGAAGAGGAGAAGCCATCCTTCTTCATTTTCCCTGGCCCTAACCACAATGCAATAAAAGATGTGATCCAACTCATGACAACAACAAAGCTTCCACAAACACACAAGCAACATTGTCACATTAAAAAAAGTAAAAAATAGAATGTAGTTTACAACTACATTAAAGCATGACAAACATTACAGAGGCTTCATCAAGCAAGCCAATGGAACAAAAAACTATGGGGATGCTTCTTATACCTCCCAAAGGGGAAATGGGTATCACCACCTAAATTACAAACCGCCAAAATATAGTATATCAAATCCCGACATTCCTTATGCCCCCACAAGTACCCCTTATTCCTCACATTTCCTTATGCCTCCCAAATCTCTTATGGCACCCAATAACAAGTAAATAAATGCAAGCTATTTCTTTGTAAGGTGAAACCCAAATCCCAACTTCCTCCACCCTTATACCTCCCTAAAACACACTTTTGCCTCCCACAAAATAAACTCCATAGTGTTCTCCTACACCATTCTTTGGACATCTACCTAATAGCCCACAAACAAGACAAAACATTTACACATTAACATTTACATTCATAAAGGAAGAGCATTTCAAGAGCCAAGATCTTACCTCTACATGATAGAGTTTCCCAAGTTCAAAACAACAGTTGTTTCCAAGAAGTCATTCTAAAAATCCACCAAACAACTAGCATGCAACAATATTCAAACTTCTCCAAAGGCTAGAGATCCAAAACAACAAGGAAATTCACCCAAGAATGAATTTTCCAAAATAATGAAGCAACCCAAAACAAGGCAAGCCATTCGTATTTTATAGAAGAGGGAAGATAAGAGGATGAGGTGGGTCTATGTAGGATGCCACATCACACATCCTCAACCCCAACCCAAAAGTAACCTTCATTCTCCAATGAATCATAAATAGGTGGGTGAAAAATATGACAGTTTACTTACACACTCAAATCCAACCCACACCCCAAATGACTAAAATTTAATTATCTAAGAAAAGTGCAATTAAAACCTATAATTTTCCCTCTCAAAAAGTATTATAAAAGTATAATCTCAACTCTCCAACTGTAGGTATGGTTGGTAATTAAATTTAAGAGCTACGAGACAAGTTTAACTTGTCCCACAAGCCTCCAAAATCAACCTATAAGGATAATTTTGAATTTCCAAGAAGGTGGAGTGTTTCACACTCAAAATTTAACTTACACATCACTTACACATTTCTTACAACACTTTAATTCAAGGCCAACAACTCTATTAATTATTTTCTTATGACATATTTTAATTAATTAACTTAACAACATGATTACTCACAATATTACACACCATTTAATGAATAATGAAAGGGGTAAAAGCACCACAAAATAAACACATGCAAACATAAACAAAGGGACCAAAATAAAAGAAATACATAAAACCCCTTGGTCACAATTAAAGGTGATCCCCCATGGGAATCCGTAACACACACAAACACGCACAAAAAAATACTAGTTGCCATGGTGACCTTGTTGAATTCATCTAGAATTCCAATGTGGTTGGTCTCCAATCCCCCGATGTTTGTTGTGATATTTTAACCTGCAAAACAAAAATACCTCCTTCGGCCTCATGGCCATATTAGAACATCCAAAATAATATAATTATAATTCCCAAAATCATTAGATATATGAATCACAACAACATCAAAGCAATCTAACAATCTCATTTATAGTTTTATCAACAACTATATCATCATCCAATAATTTCCATTTCTAGGTCTACTCATAATATCAAATATCACAAGTCCGAACAACATCCATAATATAACCATGTCAAACAATATATCATCAACATACAAAATGCCTCTAATAATCATCATGCATCATAACTGAATCAAGTCAACAATAATCCATGATCTAACATCTATCATCATACTATAATAGGGTCCATAATCATGTCCATAATATAATTAGCAGAGTATCATGTGATTAGTATCAAAAAGGTGTCAAAGGGAAGTGGACACTACTGGGATTGGTGATTAGTTAATAGTTTAAAATTATGAAACTTCGTTATAATAAACCAATATTTAGAGCAACATGTAAATATTTTGTTATATGCATTATCGGTAATAATTATTACATTTTCCCTCTAATAACTACAAATTAATGAAAAGATGACTCTATTACAAATAAATAAAATCATTGAAAAGGACAATATGCAACATAAATACCAAATTATTATTAATTTCAAATTTTTGAAATCTTAAAAGTAATTATCAGGTAATATTGTATAAAACAAAACAATAATTTTTTTTTTCAATCTATTTCATTTGACTCCATATTGCTACATTGAATAATATTATTTTGTTACATTCAACAATTTAATTAAAATTTAAGAATTATAAATTTGGGGTTTTTAATTTGTAGGTTATAAAATACAATAAGAAAAATGAATAAAAACAGTCCACGCAAGAAATGAGGGGCGTCAAATCTAAACGCGGACCTAATTCGGGATGAGCACACCACTTGTGTTTGATGGTATTGTTGGTCACGTACGTATCCTGTCCGAGTCTAATATGACGATGCAAATTAACAATACATTTTTAATATTTTAAATAAGCCTCCGCGTATTATGACCTTAAACAAACAATTTTAATTTGACCTTAATCATTTATTTTCCGCTCTAAAATAGTATCCTAATTAAACAACTCATTCATCGAGAGAGAAAACCATGTTATGATAGTACGACGCTGTTTGAATCCAAAGAGACGTCGTGGACTAAAATAGGAAAAGAATCGAACACGAAATTCAATCTCAGTCATTGACTTTGAATACATGGTAGCTCGGCCAAGACTTTGCTGAGGCAGGCATTATATAAATACCACCTCGGAAGAAACATTAGCCAGTCCTCGTCTAGCTTTATAACTCAGGGTTGCATAATATTTTCGTTAAGCTTTCACTTTAATCATTCTGTTCTCTTTCGCTTTCAACCAAATATATTAAAATGGCCATTCCCGTGATCGACATGAAAAATATTGATGAAGCAGACAGAGAGGCCATCATGGCTAAAATAGCAAAGGGATGTGTGACTGGATTCTTTCAGGTACGCTTCATTGCAATCATTTTTTAATTTACATTATGTGATCGTTCTTTTCTGTATATCATAGTAACTAATTGGATTTTATTTCAGCTTATAAACCATGGCATAGACCACGGTCTTTTGGACCGCGTGAAGAAGGTGTGCGCAAAACAGTATAACATTAACAGAGAGCAAAGCTTCAAGGATTCTTTACCTGTGAAGGCGCTTAACAAGTCCATCGCTGCTGAAGCCGAGGGCAACAAAGTTGACAAGATTGAGAATATGGACTGGGAAGATGTTTTCCGGTACACGAGATGCGCGACACAAATTCATGGCCTTCCGAGCCCAAAGATTTCAAGTACGTACTACTGCACGAACTTATGCAAATACCTTAATGGTAATACTTATGAATCTACTTGAATTAGCAAAATATGATCGAAAACATATTATTTCCAACCGATGCAGGGAAACGATCGAGGAAATCCGCAGCTAGATATTCACACTCACGGAGAAATTGCTAGAGATAATAAGTTTGAATTTGGGGCTGGAGAAAGGGTATGTGAAGGAGGAATTCGCGGGTGGAGATAAGCCATTCTTTGGAACCAAGGTGAGCCATTATCCTCCCTTCCGTCGACCAGACATGATAAAGGGCATCCGTCCCCACACAGATGTAGGCGACCTCATTCTTTGATACCAAGACGACGAGGTTCCGGGGCTTCAGGTGCTCGATAATGGCAGATGGATCGACGTACAACCGCTGCGATATTCAATTGTTGTCAACACGGGAGATTAGTTGGAAGTAGTGAGGAATGGGAAATACAAGAGCGCGTTGCATCGAATTCTACCCACAAATAATGGCAATCGTTTGTCAGTGGCATCGTTTTATAACCCGTCATATAATGCAGTGGTGAGCGCTGCACCTCGACTAAACAACTGTAACATCGCTGATGGCTTGTCTTCCTACCCCAAATATTTGTTCGGCGATTATATGCGGGTGTATAGTGAACAGAAATATGAAGAAAAAGAGCCACGGTTTCAAGCCATGAGAAAAGCGAATGGGCAAGTCTCATGCTAGAAATGGGCAGGGGGTGTCATTCTACAAAATAAATAAGAAAATAAGTATCCACATTCATTCTATATTATAATATGTTTTAAATCAGTTTGTTGGGTGAGAATAAACGACTCCTCTTTGTAATTCCACATACGAGGTCAGGCTCATGATGTAATAAATTTGAAATATTTCTTTATTTTTAATATAAATATCTATTTACAATGAATAATTGTACCTGTTAGAACAAAAAATTATTCACATATGAAAGTATTATTAAAGGAATGGTCAATTATAAACTACAGATTAGGTTTTTTATAAAATTTGATAGAAAAGTTTAGTTCATTTGTTATTTCTTATTCTTATTCATATATCTATATGTAATGCCTTAGAAAAACACACACACGAGTGACATGGAAAATGTCAAGTAATATTTTTTTTGAAGTTTAAACGACACCACAAATGATCACAATGGACCATAACTAACTCACGATAGGCTTGACAAAACATTGACTACCTAGGCACGAGGGAACTTATGACACCCATCATGATAAAGACAAAACATAATGGTCGAACCATAGAACATACTTGCAAATTTGGGGCATCCCATGGTGTAAAATATTTAAGGTTCGGAACTAAAACCCCCTTGCACAAGGATTCACGTTTAATACACTTAAGAGAAGATTACAAAGAACCTTGGAAAATGTTAGAGGAAGAAGATCAAATTCAATTCATGTTTAAGATTTCGTTAGTTATTAACCAGGATTTAATTTGGGCTTAATATTTTATCCAAAATGGTTAAAATTTTCACTTAGGCTTCACTTGACGAGTTTGACAAAAGTATACAAATTACATTTCAAACAAGTGAGATAGATTGAATGGATTCTTAATCAATTCTTTCCTACTTATTATAGCCTTATTATCTTCCAAAATCTAATCATTGATTTCACCTTAAGATCGCTTAAGGACTAACCACAATAAGGATAAAGTTTGTTTTTTTAGCCTTGGGGTATAAGGTAGATATATATATATATTCAAAAGATAACTTCCTCTTTGATCACTTAAGGACTCAAATATATATATCTTATTAATTTTTATAAGGAATTTTAAACCCTTTTAAATATAACTAGAATTGTTATATTAATGCCATGACCTAGAAGGTTCACCAGGAAAAATTATGACTCAAGAAAAAGCTTACCATTGCACCAACTAAATTAAACATGGTTACATCATTTCTATTCGACACGACATATGAACCAAGAGAAAAAACAATTCTATGGAACTATGACTAGGAACAAGAAGGTAACAACATTTATCAAGCAATGCTATACTATTCTTAGAATTCCTATAATACATTAAAACCACTCATAAAAATATGGTGATCAATTTATTATTTTCCATGATAGTAAATACAAGTCAAGGTTTCAGTAGTTATGACAACATTACTCCACAAAACATAATACTAAGGCATTGATCCTCTTCTAAAATTTCCACAAAACCCATTCCAGAGTTTTACAACATAAAAAGCATTCGTACAAAATAAATTCATAACCAAGACTGATGCAATTTTCTACAAGTCTTTCCCTCATCTACTCGCAAAAGCCATCTGCAACAAATTATTAACCTGAGTCAGTTCACGAGAACTGAGCAAGATAAGACTACACATAACAACAATAAGCTATTATCTACCAATATCATGAAAGGAAACATTTTATTTCAAGAAAAGGAAATGGGGATCTATCCACTAATCCAATTCTTAACAAAAAGTAAAGTTTCTATGATGCTGCTAAGAAGGAAGCCGTATGTTTCAAATAATACTAATGTTTCTATTTAACAAAAGTGTAACAACCGATCAAGAAGGTCAATGAATTTAAGATTTAGTAATAACATGTCGAGTGTATGGGGTTTTCAATCATGTAATCATGTGGATTATATGATTGAAATCTACTTACTTTAATTTTTAAGAACAAAACAACATCTTCACCATATTGTCTTAGTAGGAAGTCATAAGCTGCCAATAGCAACAATGTCTGAAAGCAACAAAGTTTTACTCCCAACCAAGTAGGAACATAGCCTTAGAAGTTAGAAAAAGGATGAGAGAATTGAAATATCAATCATAAAATCATGTGTATTATATGGTTGAAGTCTAATACACCACTAACAATATGAAATTATCAAGAGACACCAAAAGCATAGGATACGATACTAGATTTCTAAAAAATGATAAAAGTTGAATAGTTAATCCAGGAGGAACCACAGGATTCAAAAGTTAAACACGAAAGTCGAGTGTATTAAAATTTCAATCATGTAATCATATAGATTATATGATTGAAATCTAATACATGATTATCACTCAACATTATTTTCAAAGAGAAGGAAAATATATACTATTTCAGTCCTAGACTCCAAGGAATTCCACAATCATTTAGGAAGAGGCCATTGCCCTTATAGGTTAGTAACAACAAGTGAGAGAAAAAAAGAGTTCCGTTAAACAAGTTAGCATTTTAAACATCCATCCAAGTTTTATAGCACTATGGATTTACAAACCTCCTCAATAAGTCTATAGTTTTGGTTTAATTAAATGGAATTATCACTTTCTCAACACAAGATATTTTAAAGTAACCCTCGTTAACATAATCAAAACTGTTCTTACATATGCATTTACATATATTACTAAATGTTGTTATCATAACAACACTTTCCATCATAAATCAACAAGGTATCGATGCATATTTAATTTCCCCAAATGTCATTAACTTTCATATCAATTTCCATCATAACCAACAAGGTATTTATATATATAGAATCCGACCAATTTTAAATAACAACATTAACATTATAAAATAGAAAACAACGAGCTATAAAAATAATATGCCAACAAAATTGTTTCCGAAAGATAAAGAGACCAAAGAAGTTCTAGTAATAACCGCATACTAGAATTGCACAATTTTATATTCAAACTTTGGTGATCCAAAACTAGTTACGGTTCAAGCTTGATAAGGACGGTCAAGGTACCTCATAAGGAAGGCTTTAAAAGTCTTGGAATAATTCTGATGATCAACGAGAATTTTAAACAAGCAAGATCTGAATACGTTGCACTCAAACTTCTACATTCTAAAAAAATTTATACCAAAACTCCAACTCACCTTAGCCCAAGCATTAATCACTTCAATCCTACAACCCTTCCTTCCTGGGAGAAAATGGTTATCAGAGGGGTTTGAGTGTGAGTCATCCGATGTAAATAAAATAGAGGTAATTTCTATCCACCCTAAACATGTTTAATAAAAGAATTTTGTTTTATATAAACACAGGCCCAACTGTACTCCGTCAAGGAGGGCTATATCCAGAAACAAAAGCCAACAATATAAATGCATATATTTTTATATATTTAATGTATAAGTATTTTAGCCAAGTATTTAACCTTAGCTGAAATCCTAAAGCTTTAAACCAAAATAGAAGCATTCCATTCGACGTTCAACCAATAAATTTGGCATGAGTACATAATGTGATAACTTTTATCAATCCAAAAACATACACCAACTAAAAGGAAAATAACACAGTCATACGAATGTCATGATATGAAGAATCTCTTTTTTTTCTTTTTTTTTGCAGATAACATATGAAATAAGTCACAAGTAAGGAGAGGTATAAATTTAAGCCAAATCAAACTCAGACTTCCCAACATTTCAACTAGATACATGAAAAGAAAAATTCCCACCATTATACATAGAGAAACCTTTATTATCATACGATAAATTTTGAGGGAGAAGGAAATAATATACAACCAGGCGTCTAAACCCCACATAGTTTTTCAAGACAACAATATCTCACAAGGAAAAATTTCCAAAATGGAAGCATTCATAGTAACCTAGAAGACCAAGATCAAAGACAAATTAGGTAGCCAACTTGCAATCCCAGCATAAAAGCAAAACATAAAAAAAAACACCAGAGACATACCAATATTAGGAAGTAAAATGCACTATTTCATAATATTATTAAATCTTAGCAATTATAGCAATGTGTAGGTTTATCTTGTGTGGTTTCCAGCTTCAACAAGTCATAAAGAAACCTCACAGACCTACATCAAGCACTCCTCAGAATAATTTATCCTGTCCATACTCATGCTTTGGGTGATGAAACTCGATTCCCATCCACATTTGGCTCAGAAGGGAGCTCTATTTCACAAGTGGCATCTACCTGAAATAAGCTGTGGTCTCAAGGACTACAATGAATCTAGTATATACAAAAATGGGTTTATTGAAAAGGCCCAAGAAACTACAAATAAACAAGATAGATAGAGGAAATCCAGACTCCATAACCTTGCCAAAATCCTCTCGGCCTTGTGTAAAAATGGGATGTTAGAGGAGGACCATAAGCAACCAATAGGTGTCCAACCTCCTCCCGACATTTTCATAATACATGCAGCCAACACCGGGAGAGACGTTTACAGGATATAATAAAAACCAGGGAAAAATAATATGGAGACAACCATCCAAATGTATGCAACCAATAAGAAAAAGAAAAAAAGGTGCTTCAACATCCACAAAACAAGAAAATAAAAGGGAGGGTAGGCATCCCACTTCAAAAACATCTCCATGCACCCATAGCACCTTCGAATGTCTCGTAACTCGATGGGTTGAGACTCTCGGTGTGATTGCATAACATGAAGCTTTTCTCAAGTGTGGGACCTTGTGAAATCAGAAAAGCTCTCCGGATGAAGGCCGGTTCCTATTCCTCTGTTCAGATGCACAAGTAAAAATGCAGAGGGTTTACTCAAAAACCTAAACTAACTTGCCAAGGAGACATGGTAAGAAGATGCATAAAAATAAACCTAAACTATTAAAGGTGATGCACCAAGGAATGAAGAACACTGTCTTGCCAATAGACACAAACCATTAAAATGTAATGCAATATCATGCATAGATTATAACCAAATTTGCAGTGAAAGATCAGGAGGATGCAAATGAACATAGAGAGGGTTGAGAATCATCCACAGACATGCATTATTTGCTCCACAGATTGATACAATACACTACAAAATGCCAAGAGGCAAAGTTACATTACTGAGTTTTAGATGGGAGGTTCGAACTCCACAAATTTGTTTGCCAAAGAGAAGAAGGGAGGGGAAAAACAAGAATGTCCAACCTTTAGAAAGAAGCCCCTCCTTACAATTTATAGGAAGAATGAGAGAGGGAAGAGAGAGGAATTCCAAATCTACCCCAACCACCTCCAGATTGTATTTAATTCATGTCATCATGGCGGTAGGTGAGAACCCTAGCAAACCCAAAAATGGCGAACTGTATTTTGCATTTTTGAAGAAATTTTTCTCACCCAATTAAATATATCCAATTGTAGTTGGATAGAGGACCTTGTAATATTTCTGAAAATTCCAACCTTGTGTGAATCCGAGCTCCCTGTGAAAAGTTATGGCCATTTGAATATTTGCGTCGTGGTTTGTTTTTTCTGTCGAGTCGGGGTGTTAATGCTCAAAATGTTTCACCTTCTCGAAGGTGTGCCTTGGCACACCCATCCTCATGTCAACATACTCTTAAGTGTGCCATAGGCGCTGAAATGTGGTGTCGACATTTTTGATCTATGCCTCCAACTCTGTGCCGGGCGCAACTTTTTACATGTTGACATTTTTCGATCTACGCGTCAAACTGTGCGGGCGCAACTTTTTACATGTCGACATTTTCTGATCTGTGCCTCCAACCTGTGCCAGGGTGAAACTTTTACATGTCAACATTTTCTGATCTATGCCTCCAACCTGCACTGGGGCGCAACTTTTTACATGTCGACATTTTCTGATCTGCGCCTCCAACTGTGCTTAGGGCGAGTTGGTGACGTAATAAATGTCGGAGTTTGAGTTTCTTTGATTTCCATATTCTTGTTTGTATATATTTACCCGGGAGGGAGATATATACAAAAATTTGGTGACTTAACGGGATCTCTTGCCTCCTAGGTAGAAGATCGCTTGCCTTTTAGTAATCCATTGGGCATGGAGTCATAAGCGCAGTAACACGAAACCAACCCGATATCCGATTCCGAGCCCGATACCGCAACTCCCTCTCCGAGAGCATGCTGAAGTGTAGAAATTCAACCTGAGAGAAACAAAACCTATGCCAAGCACGTAGGGAAACCGAAACCTAACTACAACAAGACAATGTGCATACGCACTTACAGGAATTGAAATCTAGGCTAATATTTACAAGAGTAAACCTTTTCCTTTTAGTAGCACTATTTAAGATAGATTCTCGTTAACCGGAATCAGGATTATTCTTCATCCAATGTAGATAATTGGAAGGCATTACTACTTTTACATCCCGTGACCATGTAGGGGCCACTCCAAATGGCATCAAACTTGGAATGCCTTCCTGGTTTTTCCCGATCTGCATCCCATTTCAGAACTAGGTCCCCTTCCTAGAAGGTCCTTGCTCTTGCCTTCTTATCAAACCATCTTTTTACTAAGGCCTGATCCTTCTCAATCATTTGAACTGCATGTTCTCTGATTTCTTCCAATTCCATCAACTCTGCATACCTGGCCTCCATTGGTTCGAACTCAGCCAACTCCAACTACTTCATGAGCTCCAATGCTGGCAATTCTAATGATATAGGCAATACTACCTCTTTCCCATAGACCAACTTGTAGGGAGAATTACCTGTAGACCTCTTTGGCATTATCCTATCAGCCCATAACGCTGATTTTAGCTTGGTATGCCATGTCCTTTGGTTTTCATCCAGAGTCCTTATGATGATTCTTAGAAAATTTTTGTTTGTGGACTCTGCTTGTCCATTACCCCCGTGGGTAATAGTTGGACGAGGTGCTCAAGTAGATTCCATTCTTGAGTCCATCTACGTAATCTTGGAACCTATGAATGCCAATGCATTTTCTGATATGATAGTGGCAGCACACCTAACTCCGATCACTATTTCTGCATAAAAGTCTAGCATGTTAGACTCATTTTCTTCTTTGAGCGCCTACTACTTCGGTCCATTTGGTGAAATAGTCCGTTGCCGTGAGAATCCACTTGTGGCCTTGGCTTGAGTTTGGATTGATGACCCCAATGAAGTCCAATCCCCATTGCATAAATGGTCGGTCAACCAAAATTGGGTGCAATGGAAGCCCGCTAGTCTTTCTTTGCCGTGAATAGTTTACATTTCTTACACTTTCTTATCCATGTATAGTAGTCGTTGAATATTGTGGGCCAATAATACCCTGCCTTCATTATCTTGAGAGCTGTTATCCGTGGGGCAAAATGTCCTCCAGAATCTCCATCATGAAAATCTCGTAGCACCCTCTCAATTTGACCTGTCCCAATGCACCTCAATAGAACTCCATTGATGTCTTTCTTGAACAAAACACCATCAACAAGCACATATGGAATGGCTTGTAATCTAAAGTATCTCCTCTTTGTTTTTCTCATTTCTGGAGGGCATAGGCCTGCCTGTAGGAAGTGTATCATATTCTGAGTCCAACAAGGAGTGGGCATGTCATCATTTTCCTGTTCTTGACCATCCTGTAATACCAAGACAGTCTCTTTTTCATCACCTTCTTCAACTTGCTGACTTAAGGCTAGTTGTTCACATAATCCCTTTCCACAGACCAGCTTAATGACCTTAATTTTGATGTCATATTCCATGACACGAGTGAGCCATCCCGCATGTTTCTCATTCAGATCCATTTTTAGAATGAAGTCCTTGACTCCGCATGAGAGACCAACAATTGGATCTTGTTGTTTGAGACTAGGTGCTTGAATTTCTTTAATCTCCGATCTTTGCAAGGAAATTCTTTTCGGTGAAAGAGTACCTAGTTTCATATTCCTCCAAGCCTTGACTGAAGAAAGAAATTGGTTATTCTAATCCCTCTTTGTTTTGTTGTACTAGGATTGCAAAAATTGTGTCTTCACCATGAAGGCATATAGCCCAAGTCCTTGGAGAAGTCTAGATTGACGAGAGTCGGAGCTTGAGATATAGCCTCTTTTATTGCCTCAAAACTTGCCTTGCCTTCATATTTTAACTTAAATGCCATGTTGTTCTTTAACATCGGCGTTATTGGTGACGAGAAGCGCAAAGTTTGGAACAAACTGCGGACAAAATTGATCCTTCCTAAGAAGCTTTGAAGAGTCTTCTTGTGACTTGGCAATGGCAATGCTCAAATTGCTTCAACTCTTTCTGGGTCAATCATCAACCCCTCCTTTGAAACAATATGGCCTAGAAGTTTTCCTTCATGAGCCAAGAATATGCATTTTTTGGGATTCAAAGATACCCCAAATCTTCTACACCTCTGAAATACTTGCCTCAGATGAAAGAGGTGATCTGCTGAATTTTTGGAGAATACAGTGATGTCGTCAAGATATATCAGAAATATTTTATTGATCAATCCCTTGAATGCCATATCCATTTCCCTTTGGAAAGTGGCTCCAGCATTTGATAGCCCAAATGGCATCTTCTTGTAGGAATAGGTGCCCCATTTAGTGGTGAAAGCCATTTTGAACTGGTCATTTTCTTTCACCATTATCTTATTATACCCTGAGTAGCCATCTAGGAGAGAGAATCTCTCGAACCGGATACCACTTGCAATATTTGTTCCATTAAAGGAAGTGGGTAATGGTCTTTGAGAGATGGTCTGTTGAGGTCTCGGAAGTCCACACACAACCTAATTTCTCCACTCTTCTTCCGACTGCAACCAAGTTTGCAACCCGGCTTGAGTGCTTGATCGGGAATATAATGCTTGTCTCTATTAGCTTGTTTAGCTCTTTCTTCATTAGACGCTCAATGTGAGGGTTGACTTGTCTGCTCGCTTCTTACACGATGGGCTTAGCATCTGGATCCAATTCTATAGTATGTTGTGCCAACTTCGGATTGAATCCTCTCAAGTCTTCATAGCTCCAAGCAAAGACATCTGGAAATTCTTGGTAATCTTTGTATGAAATCTGATTTCTCCTACTCGGTGGCCACTTTACCAATTTGAAGTGGTTTGCCTTCCCAATTAGAATTGACTCGAATCTTCTCTCTGACCTATATGTTAGCCTTTTCCTTATAGAACTAGTCGCTAGGGTTGAAGATAGACTCAATGTTACTAAACCCTTGGGAAGCTTGTTTGTCCGCAATCGCACTACTTTATCCCCGTGCATCTTTGCTCTAGTCCTGCCCCGATTTCTAGCTAAGAATTCAGCCTCTTCTTACAAAAAATTGATGATCTTTTGATTGTTCTCAAACACCTTCCACTTGTGTTATTATCGGAACTACGGCCTCACAATCACATGGATATGTGGTTGTGTTTTTTCCTTCGATTTTTTTCAACCACATCAAACATTGCTCCAACTGCTGCGAGCCTATCCACATCTTCATTTTTCTTCCTGGGTATGGACACGATGTTGAAAGCTTCAAAATCCTTAATGAGGTCCCATACCCTGTTCTTGTAGTTCTTCAGCAGGTCATTCTTTGTAGCATGTTGTCCCCTGACTTGGTTGATGATTAGCTCACTATCCCGAACACACAAGTTTTTATGCCCATTTTCCTAGCCAAACGAAGTCCATGAATCAATGCCTCGTATTCAGCCATGTTGTTTGAATAGGAAAACTAGAAATGAAAAGCTGAAAAATATTTGATGTCTTGTGGTGAAATCAACATTGCACCACCTCCAGCACCTTGTCTGCTTCTCGAACCATCAAAAATAGTTTTCAAACTTCGTTGTCATCCTTTTGTTCAGGATAAATGATGTCGGGAATGGGTGAATTTTCTTCGTGTACACAATACACGCCCAATTCAGATTCTTCAATTTCCTTGTATGGGTCAAATTCATGACTCTTGTTTTCCCATTCATCCAAAGTCAAATCAGGAATTCCCTTGACCTTAGTACCTATTTCTAGATCATTTGAACACTCCTCCTGATCAAAGGCTAAGCAATTTACATTGATAGGACTTGGCACATGAGGTTCAATATGGAAATTGGCAATTGGTTCTGACCTGATTGTTGCTTTGGCCCCATACCTCATCCTGAAAATCATGTGTGACCAATCTGCAGATAAATATCCACCGATTTTTGTAGTGAAGTCTCTTGATAGACACAACGCAAAGAGTGGCGAGAAGGTCAATCACAGATAAAATCTTGTAGAACTGTAACATTAGGATAGGCATGTAGTTTTAGGCTTAACCCTTTTATGACCCCAACTATTCAAACTGATGTTCCATCCATTGTGTTTACTCCTTTCAACACTAGCTCATACTTCAGACCCAGTTGATCCGCTATTTTCTTTGGCATCACTGAACTACTTGCCCCTGAATCTGTCATGTAGTTATGTACCAAGTGGTTTCTAACAACAAATGACACATAGAATGGTGGAGGTTTCAAATTCTTGCTTGGTTGACCCCCACCCGGTTGCACTGTGTTAGTGAGAACTTTCTCCTGTCCCTGGTCTGATACATTCGAGGTAGACCAATTAGCCATTGCAGCTTGTAATAAATCTCATTGGCCTGAGATCGCCAGTGATTCCCACATGGAAATGTTCACATGTGTCTTCTTCATTTGATCGATGATGTTGAAAGGGGATGATCTATATTTTTTTGTCTCTTACTTGGTGTGACCTGTTCTGGAGCTTGAACAGGCACATGTGTTGCTACAACAGGGTACCTTAGGCTGATTTTGCACATTTGGAACTGCATTTGGGCTACTAACCCTTGTTGTGTAGGAGTGGGCTAAGAAACAACTAGATTAGATGGTTACTCCTCTCTATGCTTCTCTTCGACTGTGTGTTGATAGCCATGCCTTGAAAAGGTTGTTGGTTAACTCCAAAGAAGTCTTCTATTTTTCAATTAGCCAACGTGGTTTCCATTGGAGGTGCTTCTTGTGGTGTTTCTAGTTGTTGATTCCCTACTTGGCTTCATTCTTGAGACACACCAATGGTTTACACCATCAAGGATTGATTTAGTGCACCATTGAAACATGCTTTGACTAATTGTCAGGTAGATTGCAAGGGTAACACCGATCGTACTTACGTGTGATGTTGTTTTGTGTTGGAACCAAGGCTCTTGAGGATTTCGCTGCATTTGGATCATACAGTCGAAATGGCATGGTAGCTTGAGGTGATATGGTCTAGCACTTTGAGCTTGCTATCTTTTGATAGTCACAAGCTTATTTCTAAGGTTCTACTGGCTGTTTCATAACCTCCTGCAATTCCTTTGAATTATTTGATGAAGTCGATGCCTCATTATTGCTTTGATTCCTAGGAGTTGGAATGGGATTCAACTTCGGTGCTTAAGCTGG
Source organism: Taxus wallichiana var. yunnanensis (assembly GCA_018340775.1). Lineage (NCBI taxonomy): Eukaryota > Viridiplantae > Streptophyta > Pinopsida > Cupressales > Taxaceae > Taxus > Taxus wallichiana. Next base: position 903,340,870 of record CM031240.1, on the reverse strand, counting down.
TTGTAGGATTTCCCATATCCGGATAGAGAGGCATTAGTGACCTTGGTGAAAGTTTGCCAACTTGGATCAAATAGTTCTTTGCTCGATATCTCTGTCATAGGCCCCTTACGGTGTTGTCCCTCTGATTGATTGGATCATCATGGCTATGTCTAAATTTAAAGCCTTTAAGAAATAAAGGAATGCACCTTCAGTGGTTGGTCTAATAGCTATTGGAATCCTGTCCCATGTCTCGTTGGAATCTAAAGTTGAAATCTGTTATTTGTTCATTAGGAGCTCTTTTGATTGTCATCAGTTGTTCCAATAAAGACAAATTGTCTACCCTCTCCCCGAATTGGTTGCAAAGAGCTGAACAAATCCGGTTCCACTTCATAATAACGCCGCTGCTAGGCTCCTAAACCACTGTAAGGCTTTACCTTTAAAAGATGAAGCCAACAACTTGACTGCGACATGCATTTCATTTATTTCATGGATTGCACATGCATTGGCAATATCCTGGATGTGGTCAATAGAGTAGTATGATTTTCCCCGTGAAATAGGGGATATTATTTAGCGTTAACCGGAATATGATTATGAGCATTTAAGGTGAGTGGACTACTACTCGTGAAATTGACAAAGGGATTCAGTGGTAGATGTGCCATTATGATTGGCCTAAGAACTCTGGTTGATGTGAGAAAAGGTCTACCAGGTGGAGGTGTAGACAAAGTCCGATTAGGTGGAGATGGTGATCTTTGTGGTCTTCTTCCTCTCCTTCCTCTAACTGGTGATAGTTGCAAGTAGACAAATAGCCCTTCTTCTCGAGTATCAAACCTAGTTCAAATTCTTCTCATATGCTTGGGCAGCTTTTGCTGCTACAATGTTGAATTCTATTGATTCGGAGTCGTATATGTGTTAAAGAACAAGCCTCAAAAGGCTAGATTATGCCAAGTTACACACTAAACCTGACAATATTAAAAAAGAAATTAAAACTTTGAAGGACCTGGAAGATACAGTTCTTCAAATTGGTTATTGGGTCTTTTTGAGTAGCTACTAATCCCGAATTGGTATAGGAAAACTCAGTCATGCAAGGAAACTTACAAAACCTGAAATACACCGTGTCGGAACTTGGGACATGCTTGACACAGGAAAACCGAAATACTAAAAACTATGAAATTTTGAAAGTCAAAATCTCAAAATCTAAGAATACCCTTTTGAAGATTATCCCCCGATCTATCAACTGGAGAAATTTTGACTTTTTTAGCAAGTTAAGCCCTTGAAAAACAATTTAAGAGTTCAGCCTGGAAGGTGAAAAAAAAATCTAAAATTGTAAAACTTGCAATTTCTAAGTCTAAATTTCTTGAAAATTCCTTCAAATCTTGTGGAATGACCTCTTGGTCCCACTGGGCATGCCAAAACTATTGATCACAAATCACAACACCCTTGAATGTATGTAACTTGATGGGTTGAGACTCTCAGTGTGATTTCATAACATGGAGCTTTCTCAAGCGTGGGAACTTGTGAAATCGGAAAAGCTCTCCGAATGAAGGCCGGTTCCTATTCCTCTATTCGGATGCACACGTAAAAATGTAGAGGGTTTACTCAAAAACATAAACTAACTTGTAAAGGAGATAGGGTAAGAAGATGCATAAAAATAATCCTAAACTATCAGAGTTGATGCACCGAGGAATGAAGAACCCCTGTCTTGCCAATAGACACAAACCATTAAAATGTAATGCAAGATCATGCACAGATAACCAAATTTTTAGTGAAAGATCGGAGGATGTAAACGAACAAAGAGAGGCTTGAGAATCATCATGGACATGCATTATTTGCTCCAAAGATTGATACAATACACTACAAAATGCCAAGAGGCAAACTTGCATTATAGTTTTAGATGGGAGGTTCGAACTCCACAAATTTACTCCGCCAAAGAGAAGAATGGAGGGGAAAAACAAGAATGTCCAACCTTTAGAAAGAATCCCTCCTTACAATTTATAGGAAGAATGAGAGAGGGAAGAGAGAGGAATTCCAAATCTACCCCAACCACCTCCAGATTGTATTTAATTCATCTCATTATGGTGGTAGGTGAGAACCCTAACAAACCCAAAAATGACGAAATGTATTTTTCATTTTGAAGAAATTTTTCTCACGAATTAAATATATCCAATCATAGTTGGATAGAGGACCTTGTAAGCTTTCTGAAAATTCCAACCTTGCATGAATCTGAGCTCCTGTGAAAAGTTATGGCCATTTGAATATTTGGGTTAGGGTTTGCTTTCTGTCGGGTTCGGGGTGTCAACGCTCAAAATGTTGCACCTCCTGAAGGTGCGCCTTGGTGCACCCATCCTCATGTCAACATACTCTTAAGTGTGCCATAGGCACTAAAAATGTGGTGTCGACATTTTTTGATCTGTGCCTCCAACCTGCGCCAGGGTGCAACTTTTTACATGTCGACACTTTCTGATCTACGCCTCCAACCTACGCCAGGGTGCAACTTTTACATGTCGACATTTTCTAATCTGCGCCTCCAACCTGTGCCATGGTGCAACTTTTTACATGTCGACATTTTCTGATCTGCACCTCCAACCTGCGCCAGGGTGTGACTTTTTACATGTCGACATTTTCTAATCTACGCCTGACAACCTACGCTAGGCGGTTGGTGACACAATAAATGTCAGGTTTTGAGTTTCTTTGATTTCCATATTCTTCTGTTTTGTCTATATTTACCCAGGGAGTGAGATATATACAATGAGTTACTTTACTTTCATAATGGGAATTTTCACCCTGTAAGGCAGGTAAGAAATTCCCACTGGTGCTTTAAGTGATTTTCTTTTATAATGGGAATTTTTACCCTACAAGGAAGGTAAGAAATTCCCACTTTCTTTCCACCTCTAAAATTCCCATTGCAACTTAAGTGACTTTGACTTGATGGGAAAAAGTATCTTGTTATGCATGAAAAAACTTCCTACCTACCGCCTTGTAAAAATTCCCACTTTGGCAGCCTTAAATTTTTCTTTACAAAAAGTGTGACTTGCATGAAAGATATCTCTTTTCCAAAAGTGTGACTTGCATTGTGACTTCTGCATTTAAAATTGCATGAAAATTTGTCACTTAAGGTAGCGTGCAAATTAGATGCGAAGGCTGCCTTGAAAATTGTGACTCACATGAAGACAACATTTCTTTCCTTTTTTGGATTTTTGGTGAAGAAAACAAAAGTATAGAATAAAATTTGTCATTTTTGGAAAGGGTCCGGGAAGATGTAGCAACAAAACTTATGTGTTCCATAACATTCATTCCATGGCTCCGTTTGGTGTTGTTTTCTCTAAAAGTGCATATTTTCTCGAGCTCTACACATTGATGGCAATATTTTTCTTATTTTCATAAAATCCATTTTTGCACCTTTTTGGACCAAGCAACTTCTTGCAATCTTCCGAAAGAATCCGAGCTCGATCACTTGTAAACAAATTAGTAATTGAAAATAATGCTTAGCTTTTCAAAACCCTAGGCCCAGGAAAGATCGGTAAGAAGGATGAATAGGCTACAAGAATTTATAGAGAAAACAAACCAAAACATAGACAAAAAGAAATAAATCAAAACAAAAATAATTGTGGGAAATTGCTCAAAATGTTTCTCCAACTAGTGATCTCCAAAATTTCTTCCCCGGATGAATTTTTTCGTGGTAATAATGATGGGGTGAAACACTTTATATAAACTAAATCCTCCAATTTCAGCTCAATTTGTTTTTAAAACAACTTTATTTATTTAACAAATAAATAAATAAAATTCTCTCGAGACAAAACACCGGGGAAGGTATAGGCGAGTTTTAACATGTGGGTATTTGTTGAATTTGGATTTTATGATTTTATGGGGATATATTAGAGAAATTCAAACAACTCTAGCCAAAACAAACACAAAACAACCCGCTTCTTTGAAAAAAATGAATTCATTTAAAAGGGGTAGTCCTAGATTTTAGGGTAAAATCTCGGGGACACCAATTGACTCCATCTATGGACACATTTTCCTCTGTCAAAATGAAAGGAGTGAAGTTGAGATCTCGGAATCTCTACTTTCATGTCTTTTCCATTGGGTTTGGGGTTCGGCCACAAAAACAAAATGAAGAAAAAGAAAAAGAAAGAGAAAAACAAAATTTTTATTTCTATACAAAAAAGTTTGACCCTGTATCTCAGTTCCTAAACAACCTCAGATGTTTCCCATTGAAAGGAAAGGGTAACTCGGTTCCATCCTAGTAGGCCAAGAAGAAAGTATCCATTCTAGTAGCTCTGTTAATCACAAAGAGGCCTTTCCAGAGTGAATCAGATTTGTTGTGCATGGCCTTCGGTTCATGTCTCTTGTCCCACCAGAGTACCCAATATCTGATCTCGAACTTCCTTTCTCTAGCCCTCTTATCAAACATGTTGGGTAATTCCTTATCAAATTCATCTTGTGGTGGCTCATCCTTTCTTCTCTCTATGGTGGGTAAGTCTACATCAACTTGCTCCATTCCCATATTTATTGGTTGAATTTATGAGGAATATCTATCATCATATTCTTTGTTCTTCTTAGTCTTGATCATGCTTTTGAAATTCTCCACTAAGAAAACTAAACCCTTGGGGATTTTTTTACCTTTTGGTTGGATTATTCCACTATTTCCATCATAAAATTTGGATCGGCGTTTCCTATGATTGTTTGTTGTGGCGGTGATTTACTCCCTTCAACATATAAATGCCAAAGTTGTCTTATTCCGGACATGTAAATGTTTGTTTGTCATCATTGAAATTATTCCACATTTCAACATTATTAGGGACATTTTTGTGGTAGACCATCTCCACTTTATAGTTTCTTTAATCGAATATGGATGGTGGTCTATCTAGATTCAATACTACAAGTTGTGGATCAGCCAAAGAGTCTACCTTAGAATTCAAATTTATTGTAATGAAGTCGATAGACAAGGCTATAAAATAGAGTGTGGAAGAAATCACTCTATCTCTCGTAATGCTTCATCCTATCTCCTTTGACTAGATTTTCCCTCGAACCTTCTTTACTATAATTTCAAAATCTCTTTGGGCTTTGAGGAGTTTTACTCCTTTCTTTTAACTTGCTCCATTCCTAGCAACAAGGCTTAATACTCCACCGTATTGTTGGTGTTATAGAATATCAGCTTGTGGGAGTATGGGATTATCTCATGATCTTGAGATATTACTAGAACACCGGCTCTGATCCAAAATAACAACAGGGCTTGTTAAACTCTAGAGTCAAAACTTTTTCTTATTCTTTTGTTGGCACTGGTTGAAGTTTTAGCTTTGGAGTGTGTTTATCCATTTCAAGAAGTATACACCATGGCTAGAATCCACGAAAAGGAATATGATATCTAGGATCTTGATTTTGTCAAATTATACTTAGACTTTTTTTTTGGATTCAACTTATGGCTTATTCCTTTAATAGGAAAATGGACACATAACCAATCCATCTTTACTTCTCCTCCCAGTTCTTCACATAAGTTTTAGCTTATCAACATCCCATAAGAGAGAGGAATATCTACAACTAAGATTGTCATCTTTAGTATTTTATCAAGAAAATTTGCTAGAATAGCTTGTGCATCTTTGATTTGTCCAATTAAAGGGACTTGTCTCTCCATGGAGTAACACATTTTTAAGGTCTTTGTCAAGGTAAGCCCAAGATCATCTGCAACTTTTTTGGCATAACATTGTTAAAAGCACCCGAATCTAGAATGCAAGTGCTTAACTTGAAAACATTAAGCAATAAGGAGACATAGAAAGGTTCTACTCTTTTAAGATCGAGGATTTAACAACTTCGGTGTTGTTCTAGGGAGGAGTATTTTTGGGCTTAGGAAAAGGCCTTCGATGTATTGGATTATCTGGTGATTGTACATACTTGACTACCCTATTTAATCTGCTCGGGAAAGGCTCTCATGTATTGGTTTCGACATTTGAATCCTAGATTTCTTGATATGATCAACAATGTCAAAAGAAGGTATAGATTCAGATACTTGAGCTTATTTTTGTGGTTGAGATGAGGAACTCACATTCTTATTTTTGGGAGCTAAGGAAGACGGTAAAGGGTTGTGCCTTATTTGTTCATCGGCTAATGCCTCAACTTGGTGAGTTTGTGATTTTGTAAATACGCATATGCATGACAATGATCATTTTTGAGAAGATTCTCATCATCATGTTCAAATTTGTAGTTTAGGTATTTAATGTTGGAGTCATCAGTAGGACCTACAAAATCATCATTCTCAAGCTGATTAGTGTCAGCTTAATGGTCTTCTTCATTCATCTCCATGTTGTTTCTAGGAGTAGCTTATATTGCTAATATTTGGGAACCAAAAATGTGGTTCTAGTTGTTCTTGTTGTTGAAATTATGAGTAGGGGAAGTATTGTTGCCCTGAGCCATTTGAGCCATTTTTTTGTTCATCTCGTGACATCTCATTTGACAACTTTTGGAATAGTGAATAGGATGTAGTAGCAGAAGATTAACTTTCAGCTTTACAAGTGTTGCTCTTTATCATTCTAGCCATCATGAGGTCATCTTTAATTAAAACAATCATGTTTTGAGCTGCTAATAAGTCAGCAGGATGTGCTCCTCACAGTTGATAGTTTAATTTAGGAAGTAAAGAATTGATGAAGAATTTTTTTATTCTCATCATTTAGAGAAGCGAGAAGAATTTTTTTGTAATATTTGGAATTTTGCAACAAAAAAAATTGCATGTGCTCATGTGGCTCCTTCTTCAGCTGAGTTAGTTGAGTTATCAATGTACTAGAATATTCAAATACCTTGAATATTTTCAGGAATGCATCTTGCATAGTGTCCCAATTGGTTATGGTTCCAAGAGCTAGCCTCAGGACCATTCTCCACCAAGTCATGTAAAGTCTCTATGAAATCCAGATAGAAAAATAATCATGTTCTATTGCAAGCACTCCACAATATATAAAAAACATAGGCAAGTGGTCATCTGGATTTTGCTTTCCATCTCCAAAGAATTTTGGAAAATTATTTCTCATCCCTTTAGGTAGATCATGCATAGGAGGATTCAGATTCAGAGGTCCAAAGGTTACAACCCATGGAATAGGTGTTGCATGGACAAGTGGCTGATTTAGAATCATTAAAGGAGCACGTCTTCTTTGAGAATAGACTTGGTGAATAATCTTAGTTTGTTGGATTGTCTTTGGACACGATTTGTATTTAGAGGAGTTTGCAGTCTTCTTCCTAGTGAAATATGGGATATGTGACTTTGAAATTGAGGAGGATGATTGAAATTAAATTGCTCCTGCAATCTATAAAAATGGTCAATCCTTCCTTGAGATCTTCTAGATCGTATTAATGGACATTATTCCAGGTTGAGCTTATAATATAAAAGATAACTGGCAAGAGAAAGCTCTTGTCTTCTAATTTATGTTGTTCCCCAATGGAGTCACCAAAAATTATTGGCTATATTTTCTACACAACTAAAAACCAAGGCATTCATGAGATGAATCTCCGTCATTTACCATTGATGCTCCCATGTAATATTTTTATCAAATATGGATCTGTGTAACTATTCATGGGTTTTACTTTAATTGTAAATATCATGAGTGATAGCCAATACTTTCTACAGCAAGTAAGCGGTTGTAAAAATATTTGCAAAAAGGGGGAAATAATTGAATCCAGGAAGAAATCGAGAGAAGATGTGCAATCCAATCAATAGGACACAAAGTTAGTCTCATGCACATAGATAAAACAAACAAAGAACTCAAATACAAAATTTAAATGAAAGGAAAGATTCAAATCTAGATTTGAGATAACACAAATTTTATGCAAAGATCGAGAAACACAAGCACCTTTGTTGACATAAAATATATCAATGGTTTCAACTCAAAGTATGGAACACAAGAAAGCTGATTACAAATTATGATGTTTTAATGAATAGGTTCTTCCTCTATTTATCATGTATAGAGGGAAATTTACAAATAGGAAACTATAACTGAATCTGGAACATGTGGAATTTGTAAAGGAAACAACTGGAAATCTTCCTCCGGGATTCCTCTTTGCATGACAAACATGATTTATAAATGAAAATAAAACCTTCTATTTTACATATCCACTTACCTATTTCAAGTAATTGACTTTTTCAAAATGTAATTTTAAACCAATCACTTAAGATTTCTCTAGTACTTTTTAGAGAAAATAAGAGAAAGAATAAGAAAGTAGAAAAGAAATTGTAAGAAAGTTGCAATACTCCCAGCCTTGTTCTTCTTCCATATTTTGCATACGGTTAACTCTTTTGCCTTTGATTCCCACCAAATTGGATTTGGAAGCAAACTGAATGTGATTTTTCTTATGGGTGTTTCCTCTAACATGTCTTCCCTCTTATCCTTGAAGCTTTTGTAGTTCTTATCCAGTACATGCACCATTGCAATGTTTGCCATAAACAATTCAGAAAAAACTCATCATCCTTTATTTTTAATTGCATATGAGAAATTTTAAATTCTAGAAAGCACTCTAGGTGAATGCAAATACAAGTAAATTCCATGAAGGCTTCAATTGGAAGATTGGGAGCACATGTACAAGATACTAGAAGGAATTTTCCATGCACTGATTTCCACATGGTCTACGTTGGAAACAAGAGGATGATTTTTTGCTGGAATTCTTTGCAATTATGAGAACTGGATCTACCAATTAAATCAGTGATAGATTCAGGGCCTATGTTTGTATAATTAAATTGAGCAAATATTGAAGCTATGCATGATTTAGCTGATCCTTCTCTTTCATCATCCTTCAACATGGGTGGAACAATCTTTGTTTGAGCTCTTTTTCTTTTAATTATGCTAGAATCCTTTGTAGTTGGATCAATTTGTGCATATCGGCAATTTCTTGATTTGAAAGACATATTCAATGTATTTGAAATAATTTTGACTTCCTTTCACCAATATGAGCACTTGTGATGAATACTTGTAATTGATTTAGAAAAATATGGAGTCCATTCCATGAATACTCAATTTTCATCACTAAACTCTTCATGTAAAGCATCCTTCCCTCTATTTTTAGACTTTTCTTGCATGCCAAGAAAGCTAAAAATATTATTTTATTCACTTGTGCACTCACATAAACTTGTGGATTCTATGAATCATAAAAATAAATCTTCTCCAACCCTAGGCGCCAAAACTAGATGCTTCCCGATAATTTAAAAAATCATTTCTTAGGCACTAAGCTATGTAAGAATGGGTTGCACTTTTTGACAAGGGAAGTTGTTACACATAAAAATTCAAAGCAATGGGAATTTTCACACTGCAAGGTAGGCAATAATTCCCTCTTTTGACTTAAGTGACTTTACTTTCATAATGGGAATTTTAATCTTGCAAGGTAGGTAAGAAATTCCTGATTTTCACCAAAGTGAATTTACTTTCATAATGGGAATTATCACCGCAAAGAAGATAAGAAATTCTGTCATTGCTTTAAGTGACTTTACTTTTATAATCAAAAATTTTGCCCAGAAAGTTAGGTAAGAAATTTCTCCCTTCCTGCAACTCTTAAATTCCCATTGTAACTTAAGTGACTTTGACTTGATGGCAAAAAGTAAACTGCTACGTAGGCAAGAAATTCCCGCATGCCTGCCACTACGAAAATTCCCACTGGCAGCTTAAACGTTTCCTTAAAAAAAGTGTGAATTACATGAAAGATAACTCTTTTCAATAAGTGTGACTTGCATTGTGACTTCTACAATTAAAATTTCATGAAAATTTTTCACTTAAGGCAATGTGGAAATTGGACGCATAAGGAAGCCTTGAAAATTGTGACTGACATGAACACAACATTTCTTTCCTTTTTTGGTTTTTTGGTGAAGAAAGAACAAGTATAGATTAAAATTTGTCATTTTTGGAAACTTTTTTTATTTTTTGAAAGGTTTCGGGAAGATGTAGTAGCAAATACTTGCATGTGCCATAAATTTCATTATGTGGCTCCATTTCGGGTGCCATTTTCTCCAAAAGTGCATAATTTTTTTAGCTCTACGCATTGATGGAATTTTTTTTCTTATTTACATAAAATCCATTTTTCCACCTTTTAGACCAAGCAACTTCTTGTAATCTTGAAAGAATCCTCGAGCTCGATCACCTATAAATAGATTAGTAATTAGAAAATCTTGGATATATTTTGAAACCCTAGGCCAAGGAAATATTTGGAAATAAGGATGAATAAGGTATGGGAATTTCTATAGAAAACAATCGAAAACACATACAAAAATAAATAAAACAAAACATAAACGATTGCGGGCAATTTCTCGAAAAATTCTCTAATTAGTTGATCTACAAACATTCTCCCCATGGAAGAATGTTCTGTTGTAATAATGATGGGGTAAAGTGCTTTATATAACATAAATCCTCCAATTTTATCTCAATATATTTTTAAAATAACTTTATTTATTTAATAAATAAAATTCTCTCAAACAAAACCAGTGAAGGGATAGATTGCGTTTTAACATGTGGGTATTTCACAAATTTGGATTTTATGATTATCTGGGTATATCTAAGAGCAATGAAAACAACTACGAGAAAAAAAAAAAAAAAAAAATGACCCGTTACTTTGAAAAGAACAAATTTTTTAAAAAGGGCTAGTCCCTAATTTCAGGGTCAAATTTCAGGGACACCAAAACCCATTCCAAAGTTTTACAACATAAAAATCATTCATACAAAATAACTTCATAACCAAGATTGATGCAATTTTCTAAACCTCTTTCCCTCATCTACTCACAAAAGTTGTTTGCAACAAATTATTATTTTGAGTCAGTTCGCAAGAGCTGAAGAAGATAAGACTACACATAGCAACAATAAGCTACTATCTAACAATATCATGAAAGGAAACATTTTATTTAAAGAAAAGGAAACATGAATATATTCACTAATGCAATTATTAAGAAAAAAATTAAATTTTCTACCATGCTGCTAAGAAGGAAGCCATATGTTTCAAATAAGACTAGTGTCTCTATTCAACAAAAGTGTGACAACTGATCAAGAAGGTCAAAGACTTTAAGAGTTAGCAATAACATGTCAAGTGTAAGGGGTTTTCAATCATGAAAATTATATGATTGAAATCTTATTTCTTAAATTTTTAATAACAAAACAACATCTTCACCATATTGTCTTAGTAGGAAGTCATAAGCTGTCGATAGCAGCAATGTCCAAAAAGCAACAAAGTTTTACTCCCAACCAAGTAGGAACATAGCCTTAGGAGTTAGAACAAGAGGATGAGAGTATTGAAATATCAATCATGTAATCATGCATATTATATGGTTGAAGTCTAATACACCACTAATAATACGAAATTATCAAGAGACACCAAAAGCACAGATATGATACTAGATTTCTAAGAAAATGACAATAGTTGACGATCAATGTAGGAGGAACCACATGATTCAAAATTTAAACATGAAATTCAAGTGTATTAAAATTTTTATCATGTAATCATATAGATTATATGATTGAAATCTAATACACGACCATCACTCAACATTATTTTCAAATAGAAGGAAAATATATAATATTTCGGTCCTAGACTTCAAGGAATTCCACAATCATTCAGAAGAAGCCATTTCCCTTATAGGTCAAGAATAACAAGTGAGAGTAAAAGAGACATCCGTTATACAAGTTATAATTCTATATATCCATCCAAGTTTTATAGCACTATGGATTTACAAACCTCCTCAATAAGTCTATAGTTTCAGCTTAATTAAATGGAATTATCACTTTCTCAACACAAGATATTTTAAAGTAACCCTCGTTAACATAATCAAAACTGTTTCTACATATGCATTTACATATATTAATAAATATCATTATCTTAACAACACTTTCCATCATAAATCAACAAGGTATTGATGCATATTTAAATACCCCAAATGTCATTAACTTTCATATCAATTTCCATCATAAACCAACAAGGTATTTATATATATAGAATCCGACCAATTTTCAATAACAACATTAACATTATAAAAGAGAAAACAATGAGATAGAAAATAGAATATGCCACCAAAATTCTTTCCGAAAGAGAAATAGACCAAAGTAGTTCTAGTAATAACTGGGTACTAGAATTGCACAATTGTATCTTTGAACTTTGGTGATCCAAAACTAGTTACGGTTCAAGATTGATAAGGATGGTTAAAGTACCTCATAAGGAAGGATTTACAAGTCTTGGAACAATTTTGATGATAAATGGGAATTTTAAACAAGCAATATCTGAATATGTTGTACTCAAACTTCTACATTTTAAAAGTTTTATACCAAAACTCCAACCCGACTTAGCCCAAGCATTAATCACTTCAAGCCTACAACCCTTCTTTCCCAAGGAGAAAATGGTTATCAGAGGGGTTTGAGTGTGAGTCATCTGAAGTAAAACAAATAGATGTAATTTTTATCCTCCCTAAACATATTTAATAAAAGACAACTTTTAGATAAAAACAGCCTAACTATACTCTGTCAAGGAGGCTATATCCAGAAATGAAAGCCAACAATATAAATGCATATATTTTTATATATTTAATGTATAAGAATTTTAGCTAAGTATTGAACCTTATCTTAAATCCTAAGGTGTTAAACCAAAATAAAATCATTCCATTCGACGGTCAACCAGTAACTCTGGCATGAGTACAAAATGTGATAGCTTTTATCAATCCAAAACATACGCCAACCACAAGGAAAATAATGTAGTCATACGATTGTCATGATAAAGAGAAGATTTTTTTATTTTAATTTTTGAAGATAAAATAGAAAATAAGTCACAATTAAGGAGAGGTATAAATTGAACCCAAATCAAACTCGGACTTCCCAACATTTCAACTAGTTACGGGTAAGAGAAAAATGCCCATCGTTATACATAGAGAAACCTTTATTATCATATGATAAATTTAGAGGGAGAAGGAAATAACATATAGTCAAACATCTATACCCTACAGATTTTCAAGACAACAATATCTTAGAAGGAAAAATTTCCCAAATGGAAGCATTCACAAGAACCCAAAAGACAAAAACTAGGGATAAATCAGAAACCAATTGACAATCCTAGACATAAGCAAAACCCACAAAAAAAACACAAGAGACATACAATTCTCTGGAAAGAAAATTTTATATTTCATAATATTATTAAATCTTAGCAATTATAGCAATGGGTAGGTTTATCTTGCCTAGTTTCCAACTTCAAAAAGTCACATAGACACCTCATATACCTACAATAGCACTCATCAGGTCAAATTTCGCTATCCATATACATGTTGGGCGCTAAAAATCCATTCCCATCCACATTTGGCTTAGGAAGGGAGCTCCATTTCACAAGTGGAATGCTGAAAGAAGCGTGGTCTCAAGGATCAATGCAATGACTATAGTATATACACAAAATGGGTTTATTGAAAAGGCCTAACAAAATTCAAATAAATGAGATAGACAGGAGGAAATCTACACTCCACAAGCTTGCCAACATCCTCCCATCTGCGCATACAAAATGGGACATTAGAGTAGAACCATAAGCACCAATAGGTGTCCAACCTCCTTAGTTCACCATTTCCGAATACATGCAACAAGTACCAAAGCAGAGACATTTGTAGGCTACACTCGAAGTAAGGTCGAATAATAAGGAGACAACCATCTAAATGTATGCTTCCAACATGAAAAAGGGAAAAAGGCACTTCAACATCCACAAAAAGGACCCAAAAATAAAATAATGCCTCCAACAATCCCACGCCAAGCATGTCAAATAAATGGCTATAAAGGAAATAAAAGGGAGGGTAGGTGTCCCACTTCCGAAAGAATCTCCATGCACCCGCTTGTTAGAAAACAAGGAGAAAAATAATCCAATAGTCCCATGTAAAACAATAACAATGAATTTCCATAAAGAAGCGGTAGGTCGGTGGGTGAGTGAAAATGTTTCTCATTACATGACTATTAAATCCAAGGCATGCGTGGGGCTTGGTTGGCCAAGGAGAGGACAACGGTTTGTTGTGGTTTCGAATGCAAACACCGGACTATGACCAACTTCATAGACCATGGCGCCACTAATAGGGTATCCTCTTATTTTGTGCGAATTGAGGCTCGATCTATGGGAGCGATCAATAATACAATAAAATAACATAAGATAATTAATAATAATATTGATAACAATCGACAATAAAATAATAATAAAAATAATCACCGATCGACAATTAAAATATTATTATTATTATTATTATTATATTTACAACTTAAAATAATTATTAACCATATTAATAATGATCGACAATCAAGCTCGACAAATAATAATAATAATAATCAATGATCAATAAGTAATAGTAATAATAATTATATAGATATTTCTTTTAAAAGGACACACCCTAACATCCTAAAAAAATGATATTCTATTAGAGCTACAACACCAAATAATCATTCAAGCCACCTATTTGAATTTGAGAACACAATTTTCCTTTAATAGAATAATCGTAAAGGATGTTATGCAGGCCCACAACTAGAAGCATCGACAACGACACAAGAATGCAAGATTGAGAGGAAGGATGCTAATTTTCTCTACAACAAGGTTGAAGTCAACTAACCAATAATGAGAGAACACACAAATGTTCAACACTTAGTAACAGGGTCAATGAAGCAAGAACTGGAGTAAATGTCAAACAGAGCATTACAATATATATATATATGCCCATATATCATGTCTTTTGGGAATCTAGATTTCAATAAATTCTATTTGTATGCAAATTAGTTGATTAAATTTTTAATTACATAAAAATAATATATTGTAATTATCATGTCATATAAAAATAATATTCTAAAATAAGTAACCCTCCTATTAATGTAATAGTGTTTTAAAATATATTTTAAAATTTACTTTTGTTTTTATATTTGTTAGCAATGATATAATAGATAATATGTAAAAGAACAAAACACTTTCAAACAAATTTATTCCACTAAAATAAAATACATTCAACTTTTTTAACTCCCAATGCACATATGAGATCACTCTCCATTATCAATAACACTTTTTTGACGGTTATAATGTGTTTTCACCGTTTTTAAATTTGATTCAGGTTTACACCTATAACCAAACAAGGAATGAAAAAGATTCTACAGGGGGTTAATAAACTTCTAACATCAATTATTGTATATGAGAATAAAAAAATAATACTTGCAACAAATATATACAATTCAAGAAAATTTGATAGAAAAGTCTTATCCAATTATTTTTAAATATATATTTTTTTACTCAAATTAATAGCTTTTAAAATCCATATTTCACAATTCTCCATTTGTAAACAAATTAGTTGACTTAACCAAGTAATTATATAAGTATAATATATCATAATTTTTCTATGGATAAAAATAATATTTCCAAATTTTTTTATCTTCCTATTAATATAATGGATATATTTTAAATATATATTAAAAGTTACTTTTATTTTCATATTTTTAGCAATGATTAAATAAAAATAAGGAATAACTTTTAAATAAATTTATTTCACTAATATAACATACAAATTCAACTTATATTTTAGAAAATTAGGGATGCAATCTCACTCTCTATTATCAATAACACTTTGAAAAGGTTAAAATGTTTTTATCTTTTAAGTCAAAGGTAATGTTGCTTTGATATTACAAATTTGACTAATAACATGGATAAAAATAAATAAAGAAATTTTTAAATCCACAATAGTTAGAATGTATTTTCAATTTTATAAGACTTTTAGTTTTTAATCAGATTTATTTTGGCAATTGTATAAACTTTCTTGAGAAGCCATCTTATGCAAAAACTACGATAGGACTATAAGACTATTTTATTATGTTATATTCCACACTTGTATGTGTAAAGTTTATAAATCTCAATGACGATTTTAAAATTAATTTAGCCATATAGAGGATGAAGTTATGATTTTTTGATGATTGAAGGAAAAATTACCTTTTCCCCTTTGATGTACCCTTTAAAATCAAATATCAAAGCTTCCTTTATTGAAGATTCACTATTTGAACTCTTATCTTGATTTCATGCCTATCCTTAATAATTTATATCATATTCATCATTATCATTATTTTCTTCTCTGTCACCATCTTATTTTCGATCCTTTTCTATAATATCCTCATGTTATTTTCATCTACTTCTTCTTCCTCTCTTTTTTTGAGAACAAATATTCCATATAATCCCAAGAATGTTCATATATATTAGAATTAATTGGCAATCACCATATTGATGACTTTGAATTAAGTGCACCATAAAAAAATTCTCCATTCTTCATGTCCATAAAATGCCTTTTTAATTTGAAGGAACCACTTTCTAACAATAATATCATCCTATCTAGAAATATTTGGTAACCCACGATTCACCAAAAATTGGGGTTTCAAGAAATATTCTTTATGAAAAATCCTTTTCGTACAATTTTGGTTGATTTAGGCCTCAAATCCTAAAATACTAATTTTTTTTTTTTTTAAATGTTGAGATCTTTGTAATTTTTAAAAAATATTATAAGAAATAATGGAATATGTGGCATGTGGCTCAATTAAATAGAGGAAAAATATAAAATTGACATAACCTCCTCAAGAAGACTCAAAACGTTATGAAATTTGTAATTTAGCTTCCTTGAAAAGTTTTGAAACTACACTAAAAGAAATTTATAAAAATGCCCAACTATGTCTAAGATATGGAAGAAACTTCAAAATTAATGTTTCAACCCAAGTTATGCTCAAATTGTTGCTCTAATATCACTTGATAAGATATTCACATATAATAAAAGAATATTTCAAATAATATGGAGAATAGATTGAAGATCAACTCAACAAAATAAATATTGATGAGGAAAATGCCCTAATATTTAATAATAGAAAAATATAAGAATATAATTAAAATAGGGAAAAAAATAAATACTCCTTAAAGAAGGAATACTTGAAACATCTCCTAATATATAGGAATTTCATTATGAGGGTGACACCTCTAATATTCTTCTAGTAAGTATAAGACTCAATTCATTGTTAAGAATTATTAAATAGTTCTCCACATGGGTATTGAGAAAAATTGTGAGATTGTTTCGTTTATTGTAATAAGAATTCACAAGACAAAATAGGTGAGATGTATATGATATATATGTTTGTGATCCGTAAACAATAATGATCCCTAATTAATAAATACCATTGTAAATACAAACACTTATAATTTGTTCTCAATTTCGGAATAATCCAACATAAAATGGTATTTAAATTGATCTAAACTGATAACGAGTGATTTAAAACTCCCACAGATCAATTTCCCTTACAGTTTCTCTTTGCTTATAGATTTACAATTTTCTGTAACTTTCCTTAATGTATCCCAATCTGATCTTAAAACTAAATGTAAACATTTAAAATCTGAACCAAAACTAAATGTGAGTGATTGAAAACTCATACAAATCCATTGTTCAACTAAAACATTCAATTCGTATTCAATCTCTTCAATTAGCTCTCTTAATCAATTTTCCATATTTAATTATCAAATCTTAATGATAATTTAAAATTGATATAAACTGAGAGAATACTGAAAACTAAAATAAAACAGAGGAAAGAGACCAAGATTGTTAAAAAATTTCACCCGTTGTTTAGGTTACATCTCCAATATTGTAAAACCGCAATCTGAACCATTATAAATCATTTGCAAGAACAATATTAACCACTTAAAAAACCATAATGGAACAAATAACCTGTAATGAATCCACTGAAGCTTTGGGATAATGTTGCAAACTTTTTACAAGAATCACCTCTAAATCAAATCCACACAAATTTAAGTCTCCTTCTCAAAATCTTAAATAAACTCCATCACAGATTTGAAATTTTCTCTACTCACGACAACAATTACTTCAAATAAGTCTCCTTGTAATATCATGATATTATTATACTATTACAATGCCCAAGATATCATTACAGTGGCTTGGGACCTTGAAAATTTAATTCTACATTAAAAAGAAATTACATAGTCGTGCAATTTTTTCTATTCAAATAAAATAATGTGCCTTTTATAATGTTTACAAGGAAGTAACGTGGAAATTAAGATCCTTATATTTTTGTATGACGTGGGTGGTTGGAATCCCCGTGTGGGTGATTTACTCCTCCATATGTGCTTTGACTACTATATCCAGTTCATTTATCCCACGTGAAATGCGTTTCAGATGGAATGGTAATTCAAAAAGGGCATTTTTGAAATGTTTAAATGTCTTAGAATACGTTTTACTTGGGATAGGATACGAATTTGGTTATTTTGGATGCATTTTGGTATGTTTTTGGATGCCATGTGGGTGCATAAGGGTACCATGTGGACTGCGCAAGACATCAGTTGGAGTATAGTGTGTAGGCATGCGGCAATATATTTTCCGAACTTGTAATGTGGAGAACGAGGTGGCAAGACTCCAAATCTGCCAAATAATTAAAGATCATATCCTTCCACATGTCAAAACCATAATATATGACATAATATGGCATAAAAGTATAATGTAATTGGGAAAAATTAAAATTACACTAATATACCATGACGTTCGGGTCCCCTTATGAAACAAGATTCGACCTCATTGTTGAACCCCAATTTTTTTTACGCATGTGTCGAATCTTTGAAGCAATAGATAAAACACATTCATGATCAAATTGTTTTTTCCTAAATCAACTTTGAAATACACAAATAAACTTTGTTCATGAGTTAGGGTACTAAGAAACTGTGCTTTCCCTATTGACCCAATTTGACCAACAATATGGAAGCATACGAGTGTCCAATTTACGTGTTCCAATAGATGTTTGAAAGATATAAGATTTATCTTCCATAAAGTAACAGTTTAGGGAGAAATATGGAACTTATTATGACCAAAAATAGTCTCTAGATAACACCTTCACAAAAACCTTTTAGCCCAAAATTCTAGTCACCCACTTTGAATCACGCTAAATGCCTCACTACATCACACAAATACATATATACTAGAATATAGTATAATGGTTAAGATTATAGATATTGAAGTTCTTATCATAGCATTAGATTAGTATGAAACGAAAAAAATTTCTTTCTCTCACAAGTGTCCAACTGAATCCTTGTGATTGTACAATACTATAATTGCCAAAAATTATGTCAATATATAAATGAAAACCAAATTTAAATGATAGATGAGCATCCACTGACCTTGTAAAAACTATCAACTCTAAAAACTATCACATACATTGATCAATATGAAATAGACGACTAAATGCCAAACATAGGTGAGTGTCCATTGATTCTTTCAAACTATAAATTACTTTAAAGTAGATTATTCTAAAATTGAAAACCAAATTCCAACCATAGGCAGGTGTCCATCGATCCTTTGAAATTTTCAATCATGAAAAATATCACTTTAAAATATCATCAAAACGATTCATAAATTAAATTTCATAGTGCCTATAAAGTGGGAGAGTTAGATTGAATCATTGAAACTACAAGTGAAGATGAAATATATATCCAATGTGAAATTAGCGATACAACCAAAATTTATGCATAACTTTCAAATACAAAAATGATGAAACTTACAATCCGTAATATATCACTGTGCACAACTTATAAACTAGTTTGTTACTGTAATAAAAATATCATTTAATTGTAACCACATATGATAGTTACAAATAAATACCCAAAAATGAGGGTCTTAAAATATGTGCAAATATCATGTATGGGTACAACAAGTTTATATTATTATTATACTTACAAACGGTGCCCAAACAGGTCTTATAAGCATCCATACTTTTGCACAATAAAAAGTGACAACAAATACCCTGAAATGCAAGTATCCAATAATAGACATAATGATCATGCACATACCACTTACGTACACTATTGTGAGAATCATAATTGAGTTTATCAACCATAAATGTGAGAAGATAATCCAAGCATGGTAAACCTGTCGCTAAGCTCTTCTTTACATGTGACTCCAAAACATTAAAAGATGAAAATATGGGAAAATTTTCATTTAACATACAACAAAAATACTAAAAATAATAAATTAAAAAATTTCATGCTAATCAACAAGTCATCTATGCAAACATAAAACTAAGGAACTTCTTTCCAAACCAATTGATCGAGTTCTTCTTTTCGGTGGTTTAATTTCCTCGGTGAATACTTGGGTATCTCCATGGATTATTTTTGAAATTGCTGGTTTTAACATAGTTTCATTTTTAAAAACTCTCTAATGTTGTTTTGGACAAAGCCTCGAACACCTTTCAACATCATGACCTTTCCTATTACAATGGATACAAAAAAATAATTTCCACTATTTTGGAAAACATACCCTTACGCCATTCCGAGAATTCTATTTAGGAGAGTGTTGTTTCAACAAAAATCCTAACAAACATTTATGTTTCCAACATTTGGCTACATAGTGGTTAGACCACATGGAGTTCACTTAGTAAAAGTATAGTATAACACATTTGTTCAAAGGGTATTAAATAATACCATTAATTTTAGTTTTTACCTCTAATTATTCAACTGATAATACCCCCTCCCATTATATTATTAGAATGAAAATACCCCTAATTATTTACGTATGCGTACGTTATTTATCCATTTTTCCATTACAATTTTATTTACCCCTTTTTATTTATACCTTAATATATCAAACAAAAAATATACCATGTTTCACACTCAATTATTATTTTCTTAATATGTATTTTCTCTAGAAAGAGAGTTTGAAGCCATTTAAAACCTATTACAAATTACCTTAATGTTAAGCTTTAACCATTTATCAATATTTCTTCAAATAATTAATATGGTGAAATAATATCATCTGTTGAAAAGAATAATCAATCCAAGTTTGTTACCATCTCATTATTTCCATTTTAAAAATCTTCTAATTCAAGTTTTATTATTCAAAAAGAGATTATAATATACCTTTATGACCATGAACATATTTCAATTTTAAGGTTTTTAGCTTTAAAGAATAGGGTTTAAATGTTTTATTTTTATATACATCTTCGTAGTCCACCTCTCGGCCTATACCCCAATACCTAATTCAAAATAATAATAAATTATACCCTTCAACCCCTTATTGTCTACTAGTATATTGAATTTTCTTTTACTAATTTTAATTACCTCAATATGAACAAACACGTTAGGATATTGCCTTTCTAATGAACCCCTATTGGGTTAATTAATCCAAAAAAACTACACGGATAAATGTACTAAACATTCTATGTATTTAAACCATAGTAAAATGGAACGTTGGAATATTTATGTTTTCTAGTGTTACTAGAATCAATATTATCAAAAATATGCCAATCATTTTGAGATACAAAAAAGTATCCTTAGAATGTTTGAAGAAATAAAAACTACCATTACCTTTCATATGCTATGGTGTACATTTATCCCTTATAATTTCAAATATCTTGGAGCATTCACTGTTTGATTCTTATCACCAAAATTGAATCCATAACTTTCACGGTGAGGCTTTTCCTCTACATGAATGGGGTTAGCAATACCTTATCCTTATTTTCAATGTATTTTTCTATTAAATCCCATTTTAGAAAGTAATTTAGAACTAAGCCTCTCTGTGGTTTTTAAATTTATAAAAATAATTTTCTACTTGAATCGAATGGGAGGAATTATTAAAAACTCGTGATTCACTTACAATGATTGAATCAACTTGTGCAGTTATGGGAGAGGAAGGTCTTCATTGAAAAATGGATTTTTTTTTCCTTTGTACCATCACCATTTTGCAATCTTGCTAAGTGCTCATTGTTCGCTTAGAACTCAACTTTCAATATGAATATCTCCTCTTCTAAGGAGAAAAATTTTGATCTTAAGGAAAAATTTATTCCTGGGTCTTTTGTTTATACACTTGAGCTCATCAACTTTCTCATGTTTTGACAACTATCCCAAAGTTCACATGTACACAACTAAACCAATTGTAGTATTTAAAGTAATAAACTATTAAATCCATCAATCAACAATCCATGATACCAAAATATGAACTATAACAAGTAATTGACCCTAACTAATAAATATCATTATAAAAAAGACACATATAATTTATTTTATATTTCCAAATAATCTAATAGAATATAGTATTTAAATTTATCTATATTGATAACGAGTGATTTAAAATTTGCTCACATCAATTCCTCTTACAATTTCTTCATTTTACGTACTTTTACAAATTTTTGTAACTTTTCTTAATGTCTCCCAATATGATCTTAAAGTTGAATATAAACATTTAAAATCTAAACCAAAACTGAATGTGAGTTATTGAAAACTCATACAAATTCATTTTTCAACTAAAACATTAAATTCATATTCAATCTCTTCAACTAGACCTCTTAATCAATTTTTCGTATTTAATTACCAAATCTTAATGATAATATAAAACTAATTTAAAATGAGAGAATAATGAAAACTGAAATAAAATAGAGGTAATAGACTTTCATTGTTATGATTTCATCCACGGTTTGGGTTACATCTCCGAGATTGCTAAGCAACAATCGATGCATTATAAATCATTTTCAAGAACAATATTAAGCACATAAAAAACCATAGTGGAACAAATGACCTACAATGAATCATGAAAGCTATAGAAGAATTCTGCAAACTCTTCACAAGAATTTCCTTCGAAATAAAATCTACAAATTCAAGTATCCTTCGTGAAATCTCAAAATAAAACTCCTTCATAGATTGGAAATTTTCTCTATTTCTGACTACAATGACTTCTAATAAGTATTACTAGAATATCATGAGCTTATCAGAATTTTACAATGCCCAAGATGCCATTACATTG
This sequence comes from Taxus wallichiana var. yunnanensis, assembly GCA_018340775.1. Taxonomy (NCBI): domain Eukaryota; kingdom Viridiplantae; phylum Streptophyta; class Pinopsida; order Cupressales; family Taxaceae; genus Taxus; species Taxus wallichiana. The sequence goes on along the minus strand of CM031240.1, from coordinate 903,318,138 downwards.
AATTAGGACTTTGAGAAATCAACTTTTCCTATTAAATAAATTATATAGTCCTGCAATTACATCCCTTAAAATAAAACAATACACCTTTTATAATGTTTACAAGCCGGTGGCGTGTGGTTAAAAATGTTATTCTTTTTAGGACGTGGGTGGTTCAAATCCCACCTTGGGCATTATTTTCCTCCATATGTAATTTGAATAAGATATTTGGTTGCATTATCCCACATGAAACAGGTTTAGGATGGAATGGTAGTTGAAAAAGAATGTTGTGGAAGTGTTTAAATAGCTTAGAAGCCAACTTTTTGGGATAGTTTGTAATGCCCACTTCCCTATGACACTTAGTTGATTATCGGTTTGAGTTATGAAGACTTTTGGATATGAACATGACTTATACTTACGTTGATTAGCATGATGTTTTGTGAGTAGATGCATTTGGGTTATGATTGGATTTTGTTTTTTGTATGATCTGCACTGGCTCATGGATAGACTATTGATACGATATTATTTTATATGGATATATTGCATGTGTTCTAACATTGGATTTCTTCGCCATGATAAGTAGAATGTAGTTGTTGAATTTACATTACTATAATTTTGGATAATGATGAAATGCATAATTAAGTTGTGATTTAGACCTAGAAATAATGATTGATTGAATTACGTATAGATGTTAATAAATTTCATGCATATGGTTATTTTGGATATTTTGACATGGCCGCAAGGCCAAAGGAGGTATTTTGTATTTTGCAGGAAACACAGCATGATCACAACCATGAGAGGGATTGGGAACCAAACACAATAGGATGTCGGGTGGTTACAACATTTGGTCGTCAAGGCAACTAGTAAATTGTATTGTGTTACCTTTATTCTTTTATGTGTTAAGAAAAATTTCCATGAGGGGGAAATTTTCTAATGTGACCAAGGGGGTAAGAATTTTAATTACTTGTTTTAACTTACTTTAGTAGGTGATTTCATTTGTGATGTTTTTTTAATTACTTTTGCTAAGTATGTTTAGATTAATGTAACATCTTGTTTTAATTTTTTTAAGTTTTGGAGGGAAGTCTAGTGGGAGTAATTAATTTTGATGGTTGGCTCCTTGAGCCTTGTGTTTTCCTCTTGTATTGAATGCTTGTTTTGAGTGTTGACCACTCCAAATCCTTGGAATCTCGAATTTGAGATTTAGGGCAATTTTGGGGACTTGTGGGACAAGTTGAACTTGTCCCACACTTCCCAAAACCCCTTACCAACCATATCTATGGGTTGGAAAGCCAAAAAGGGGATTATTTATTGTTTTGGGAAGGGAAATGTGACTTTGGAGTGCACTTGTCTTCCTTTTTGCATTTAATTGTGCCTTAAGACACATGGGAAGGGATGGATGTGGAAAAGAGATGTCATTCAACCCAACCACCCATTTATGGTGTTTTGGGATTTGAGTTGACTAAAGGGAGGTGGTCTTGAGGATGTGTGATGTGGCATCCTACAAGGAGCCACATCACCCTCACTCTTCCCTTTTGTCTATTTATGGAAATTTCCTCTCTTGTTGAGGGGGTTGGAGGTTTTTGTTGAGGAGTTCTTTTCTTTTATTTTCTTTTGGGAGAGGAAAGAATTGGGAGAAAGAGAAAAAGAAGGAGCTTGGACTTGCATGCTTGGATTGTTTTGGAGGGAGCTTGGACAAAGCTTCTTGGTTTAGGCTTCTCCAATGGAGAGGTAGGAAACCTTCTCCCTTTTTTGCTTTCATATTGTTGTTGCTTCTATGCTAAATTTGTGAATAATGTATGTTTACCTTTGTGTATTGTGAAAAATGGATAGAATGCTTAATGTGTAGTGTAGGAGAGGTCTATGGGAAAACTCATGAGGGAGGCATAAGAGTAGAATTAGGAAATTGTGGAGGGAGTTTGAGAGGGATGCCCATCTTGGGTAAGAAGGTTCACATTCTTACCTTGTCTTTGAGGGAGCCATAAGAGGAGGGAGGCATAAGAGTATGGGAGGAAAAAGGGGTACTTGAGGGAGGCATAAGAGTCATAGGGGCTTGAGTTTTATTGTGGAGGGTTTGGATGGGCATCTCATCTCAATTGGGAGGCATAAGGAAAACTTTCCCATAGTTCCTTCTCTTGTTGGCTTGGATGAAAGCCTTGTTGTGAAAAGTATTGTGTTATTTGTGTTTCCTTTTTGTTTCTCCTTTTAAACTTGAATGTTGTGAAGAAAATTGTATTGTGGAAGCAAGTGATGTTGCCTTGAGTTGGAGACCACCCTTCATTGTGTTGTGTTTGGGGCTCGGGGGTCAATGGAGGAGATTGCTTCTCTTCTCCATTGAGTTTTGGTTGGGAGGAGAGTGTTGCCTCTCCCCCTATCTTGGTTGTGATTTGAACTACTTGGAACTTGGAGCATGGATGAAGAACACCTTGGAGCTTGTGAAGACTTCTTCCTTTTCCTTTATATATATATTTGTTGTGAAATTTGTATGTGAAAGCAGTTGTACCATCTTGTTTCCATTTCAAAAATAAAAGACATTGTAATCTATGTTGCACCAAAAGTCACATGGTTGAATGCAAATCTTACTTGAAAGATGCTTACATTGTTGAAAAGATTGTAAGGAAATGAAGGAATGATATGTACAAAAAGGCTTGTGATAGTTTTGTGAGTATATTAAAATTTTGTTTGAGTACTTGGAAGTGATGTGTTGGAATGGTAAAAAAAAAAATAGTGCATTATCCCTTCTTTTATACTTGATGGAAAGACTTAAGTTTTCAAATGGCTTTTAGTATGACAATGAAACATTTTAAGCTCTAGCTCTCTTATGTCTTTCTTTATTTAGGGATCCATTGTAAAACTATTGACAAGTATAGAAGGAAATGAAATCAATGTACTTAAAACCCCATGCAATGTCTATTAAGATGGACAGAAACAAATGTTGATACAAATACTTAAAAACTTATCAAGACCATCCACACATGTCCTCAACGTTTAAAGAGGAAACGAATGTTTAAATACTACTCCTATTAAATCAATGCTAAAATTTTGAAGTCATTATCAAGTCTTATTACGATCAATATATTATCAATCTTCCTTTATATTGATAGGAGCATATTAAGATAAACTTTCGCCAAGTAAGATGAAACTGAACAGTCACTGTTAGTACAGGCGTATATTCTTTTTTGTTGCATTTTTCTTTGTTTTGTTTAGCAGTTGTGCTTCATGAATATTCTGGCATGAAACAGACCCACCTCTAGGAGGTTCTTCTCCACGAGCCCTCGCAAGATAGGCCAGGTCTCAATGGAGCTCTTTGTAATAAATTTCTTCAGGTCTCCGTGTAACATTCTCACTGTCCCTTAATCGATTCTGAAGATTTTTGTGCGCCTTTCACTGTCCCTCCACCGTTTTTGATAAAAATAACTTGAAGGTGAACCCCGAATTTGAGGATATGTTCGATACTGGACAGATAACAACATGGTTGGACAGACTGCTGGCTTTATCGCCTTTTCTGTCCCTTAATCGACTTTTGGTATAAACTTTTATCCTATCTTGCATACGCTATAATAAATAAAAGTAGTCTAAAACATTTCTAGGAAAGAAAATAACAAAATACAATGAAGGAGAAGTCCGAATTTTGTGATGTATTCAATACCGAACCACTTAGCACGGATGGGCAGCTGTCTATTGGAGGCGCCATCAGATTTCTCTCACCGCGTCGGCTGCTATTTAATCTTCTTCCTGTATAGCCGTGACCTTTGACACCCCCGGCCTGTCCGTATTTGAAGTTGCATTCCATACTATTAGATAACAACATTGTTGGACAGCCTGTTCACTGTCCAGACTCTAATGGCAGGTGGGAGTGTGTTTCCCCGCCATGGACGCATGCCTCGCAGCACTCAGAGATTATGAAGGTTACCTCGCCCCCACCATCTACTGACCTCCTTCTTGCTGTCCACATGGCCGGGCCGACCAAAACGGGCCTTCACGCCTCTTTCCTGGCCATGGCTTCACCTACGCGGCTCAGGAGGAATCTATGCTTGTGAAAATAAGCTGGGTATTCTACCCTAAACGATTTATAGCTCTTCATTTTGGGGAAGACTTGCTTGTACAGGTAGTTGAGGCGTCAGGGTTTGCAGGCTCGAGGTTGTTTCTTTCTTTTTTTTTTCTTCTTAAAAGGAGAATAATGCTGAGTTTCATTTATTGAAGATGTTCTCTACTTTGCGTATGTGGCACTCTACCTTATACGGAAATGTTTAGTTATGAAGCTTAGAAGTCATTTCAGGCAAGGTTTTTACTTCCTCTTCCAACGTGTTTTAAAACAAAATAAATGCTCAGTCATTGCGTGGTTATCCGGGTGGGTGTGCGTCTGTTCCGGCATTAAGTTTTGTCTTGTGCATGCCATATATTATACTTGTTTTCCTTCCTAGCTCGGCTATCAATAGTTCTGGTCGGTGATAAGATCCTACCCAAAGCGCACTTAGGTGGAGTGTTGGGTATTACTTTATATCATGATAGTTTTCTTTTTTTTTTTCTCTGTGTAATAAATAGACTATGGATGATTCAGAAGTAGGTATTTACTTAGGATAAAATCGAGTCGATTATCTTGTTTTAAAATCTTTAGCAAGTTGTCAATGTTCTGGTTGCAACATTTTCTTTTCTTTTCTTGGCTGTGTGATCATCTTAGGATACACGCGTTGTTTATCGGAATTGGTTTTATCCACTCAAACTCAGGTTGTAGTAGTTAGATATAAAAGTAGAGTGAATTCAAAATCACCTATTAGAATGCAGATGGAATAAGGATTCGAGTAATTAAATTCTATTCATTCCTTCTCGAAATAAAATGCTCTCGGATGTATTTTTGCATAGGTGACTCTATGTATATTCTGTTTTGAATACGAAACAAAACTCCTTTTATAGCATGTACTTGTCTAGACTTGCTTCCTTTCGATTTATTGAAACCTTCCTTCAAATGATCGATTTTGGAGTATTATTGTGGTAAAACGATATATGTATTTATACACTATTTAATCAAATCACTAGCCTTATAATGTGCACTTATATGTCCTAGTACACTTAGTAAGTATAAAAGGATTGATTTCTAATCTGTACCTAAATACATAAATAAATAAATAAATAAAAAATTTAGTCGCATCTTCGGATTGTATGTCGTGAGCGTGGCGTCGTTGTTTTTCGCGGTGTTACATAGTCTATGCACTTGGTTATGTTTGGATGTATAGTGGCATGTTTTTGATGTCATGCGATTGCATAAGGAAACCATGTTGACTTCATTGGAGATGGTGTGGAGTATAGTGTGTAGGTATGTGGAAATGCATTCACCTAGCTTGAAATGTGGAGAATGAGGTGGCGATACTCAAAATTACTCAAATCACTGAAATTCCTATCTTGCCAAGTATCAACACCAAAATACACAACATTATATGGTAGAAATTTATAACATAATTGTGAAAATTAAAGTTACATTAATATACCAAGGTAGTTAGGTCCCCTTCTAAAACATAAGTGGACAACATTGTTCAACCAAAACTATTTTTGCACTCCTTTCAAATACTAGATGGCTAGACCAAACATGTCCATGATCACATTTTTTTCTTAGTGAACTCTGAAATACACAAGTAGACTTTGTGCGTGAGTTAGGGTATTGCAGACTTGCGCTTTCCTTTTGACCTAATTTGACCATGAACTTTGACCAATGATATCGCGAGCATCGTGTCTAATTTACACATTCTACTAGTCATTGTAAAGCTACGAGTGTTCTTCCATACTCTAATGGATTATGAAGAAATATGTAACTTTTCACCACCAAATAAATTTCCTCCAGTTAGCTTGTTATTATTCTATGTTTATATGTGAGGTAGATTATAATAAACTCACATAATTAGGAGTGTGTGAGAGATTCAAAAAGTGAGTTGAGATTTTTTAGTATGGAAAAATCATCTTCTATAGGAGGTACATTCCCCTCTCTCTATATATATATATATATAAAACATATTGAATTAATATAAATTGAACACCTACACTTTCCTTTATAAGAAGTACACAGTATTTTTGTGATTATCGTACTAGATTTCTCATTGTATTAGAGTACTTCTTGGTAGATCTTTAATTTTTATGTAGGGACTACCATGGGATTTTTCATTTCATTACTAATGGAATTTCATTTGTGATGAAAATTTTAGATTTTTTTGAGTTTAATGTATACTTTAGGATATTATTTTTGAGGTTTTCGTTGATCCCCATTTCTATGCTTTATATATACTTGTGTTTTATCTAGGCCCATGATAATATTTAGTCCATTAGCTTAGATTTTGTTTTATAAATTTTGGAAGACATGGTATATAGAAGAATATTACTATTTTCATTATAAAATCATTGGTGGTACATTTTGAATAAAAAGGAACTCATAGTGTTGCAAGCGAAGTTGTCAACATTCCCTATAGAAAGTGCTTAAAACCTCCATATAAAAATCCATCCCACACCAACCATGTATATGTGTGTTTTATTAACTTTATTCCAACATTTGTGTCTTTTTTACTCCAATAATAATATATGTGGATTTTTAATGTGTGAATATTTGGCTTCTACATTGTGTAAAATATTTTATTAGTTTTCTTACTTTGTAATCTCTAGTTTTTAATAGAGATAAGTTAGAAATTAGTTGTACAAGAAAATGAAAAGGAAAAATGAAATAAGATATCAATATCATAGATATATTTGGCCTCATTGAATTTATATCTATCTACGAAGGATTGTAATGACTATCTTCGATGCACCAAAACCACAACAAAACCATATTGATCACTTTCTAAAATTTATAGATTTTTTTTTACAACATACTTAGTTATATTGCATGCAAGGAAGTGCTAGAATGCCGATTAAGGATTTCATCCCTTTACTATAATAAAATATTATCTCAATTAATTTAGTTCATCAAATACCCACTTAGGCTTATATTTGAATTTATTAAGATTTAACTCTTAAGTTAACTTAAATCCCTTTAATAATTCAATTAAGCATATCTGGAAGTTACCATTTAAATTAATTTGTCACAATGTTACACCTAATCCTACGTTCCACTATACCCATCTGCAAATTTCACAAAAATGCCCCATTAAATCAATTACCCATACCCAAATTAAATAATTTCCTCTCCCACAAAATTCCCTTCCACTTAAAAGTTGAAGATCTAATCACCACCCTTAGATCAAAAAATTGTGAGACCTAGGATCGTGGTTGACTCAAAATCCCTAAATTTTCCCTTTTATTATTTACTTACCATAATTCCTTTCATATGCACGTTTGCGAGGTTTCGGGAAAAAGGAGGATGAAAGCCATGGAGGCCATGAACGATAACGATGACTTGCACAACTCTATTTTTTTAATTTTGATTTTGTTAATGGAGCAAGAATATGGATCGGAGGGATCAAGAAAAATTGAAATAATATTGAGAAGAAAAAAATTTACTAATTTCCTTCTATTTCAAATGCAAATATAGTTTTACAAACCATCCCAAATGTGACATTAAAATTTTATAGTAATTCTAGATTTTATTAAGAGGACAAGTTCACATTGAAAATGAGATACAACTTGAAAATTTATTTACAATTTTAAGGGAGATACATTACCAACAAAATGACATCCTATTTTTTTAATTTTCTTAAACTAATTACTTTACAAATTTAATCAATACATTTCATATTTAAAAGGTTCCATAACAATGAGATTAACTTAAAATGCAAGTTGGAAAAGCCTCCCAAAACATGGGAACAACATGTAATTTTTTTACAAAATAGCTCTCTCTAACCATACATATTTCCAAACCACTATTACAAACAAGTTTGGGATAATACATTTACAAGAGTTCCATTTTTACAATAAAAATTCAAGGTACTCCACACAAGGAGGAAACAACACTAAAATATTTACAACACTTTCTCTTTTCTTGGTCTCATACCAAAATAACTCCATGCAAGACATCACTTTGAGCTCCTTCATTTTCTTCATCTTCAAATCAAAACAAAAAGGAAAGGAGCATAGGAAATAATCACCTCCCAACATTATTCCAATGAGAAGGTGAAGCCAACATTTTCTTTGACCACGAAGCCCCAACAATGGAGCAATAACTGACATTAAGAAACCATGACAACTTCACAAGGATTCCATAGCACAACAAACACCCAACAACACTTGCACATACATACAAGAACACAATATCAAGAATCCATTTACAATTTTTTCAAAAAAAACACAAAGGCTTCCAAAATAATCCCAAAGGAGACAAGAACATGGATTCATCTCCTTATACCTCCCAAGTGGGAAGAGGGTCCACCCAAAAACCTCCAAGTGCACTATCACAATCACACACAACTCCTTATTTCTCCCTTTCAAAAGAAAAATGATATAAATTCCTTTTACCTCCACATAGGTGGAACACCTCTCCCACACTCCCTCAACAAATTCCTCACATACTCCCTTTTACCTCCACAAGAATGAATCCACTTCCCTCTCCCAACACCATGCTTAAGGAAAAAATCTACCCAACCCATACAAATCACCCACATGCATCCAATTTACAAAACAATGCACAATAAAACAAGAATACAATGGTATAGACCCTACCTTGCCATTATAAGCTTCCAAAATATTCAAGAAAAAAATTGAAATATCTTCCAAACCCAAGCTAGTCCCCAAATGCAAGCTCCCAAATATTCTAAAAAATAAGTGCAAGCCAATTCCCAAAATATGCAAGTGTGTAATGAAACCAAGTAACCCCAAAACTCCAAAATAAATATAATAAATAGAAAATGTGGAGAGTATGGTGAAGTCAGTCCATGTAGGATGCCACATCACTCCTCTTCGAATCCAACTCACTAAGTCAAACACAAGGACAAAGAATCATAAATGGGTGGGTGAGGTAATGACATACTCAAACTTGCTTGATGCACGTAAATTAGCAGGAACTTGACAAGGTCATATCTTGAGCTTTGGGTGTCTGTTTGAGTCCCATATTTTGAAACCACATGTTTTGATGAGATGAATGCACTAGAAACCTTCCCTACCAGTTGGGTAACGTTTGGCACATTTTCAGGTCCTAAATATGCCATCTTGAGCCCAAAAATTACGATTTAAGTCATAGTTTGGTTTTTCCTATTTTTGGGCATTAGTTAATTTTAGTCTATTAGTTGCATTATGAGTTATAAATTTGTCAATTCCTTTAATTTAGGAATGTAATAGATGCTTGGAAAATTTTTTGCCCGTACGAATAGGCATGCTAACTTACTAAGAATAGCGAGGTTCTAGTAAAGCTGCTACAAATAGTAATTTCCGCCACCTAGAGTAGATTTAGTCAAGTTAGTTAGAGTTTTCTTGGAAAATCAAGTTGGGAGTTGTTTTCCTATTTAGGAAACATTATAATTCATTATTCAATAACAAATAAGGAGATCTATTTTCTTTTGGAGTTCATATTATTTGCAGTATATCAAGTTTTTTTGTAATTGGGCTACATTACTTACACTCAAACCTCCACTCCATGCTTCCAAGGACACAATTAAGAGGGTAAGTAAAAAGGTGACATTAATTTCCCTTTTTCATTCAAAAATACATCATGAGGGATAAATTTTCCCCTTTATAGAAATGGTTGGTAGGAAATTTTAAGAGGCATGAGACAAGTTTAACTTGTCCCACAAGCCTCTAAAAGTGGCTCCAAAGTCAAAATTCGAGATTTGAAAAGTGGGGATGAGTACACAACTCAAAATAAATAAAATCCATCTAAAATCAATGAGATAACAAGGACTATCTAACCCATTTAATTCCCACATTGTCACATATCAATTTAACTTAATCACATGATTAATTGACTAAACAAAGCCCATTACTTAAGAAATAATAAAGTGAGAATTTAATCACAATAAATAAAATAAAGGAAATAAAAAAATCATTTAAACCCATTGGTCACACATGAAGTTTACCCACAATGGGGACCTCTAAAAACACAAAAACAAGACATGACATGATGTTTCCAATGTTACCTTGTTGCAAATATCTAATATTCCTCCATTTTTAGTCTCTAGCCCCTTCTTGTTGTCCTGATATGATTTACTACAACCAATCAAAAAATACCCCTTCAACCTAAAGGATGCATCACAACATCTAGAAATAAAACACACATACCTATCATCCAATAACACCATACACACGGTTATATCATCATCATCATCAAAATTAGGAATTTCTATCAATTATTTGCAATCAATTAACATAAAATTTTGATAAATCATAACATAAATAACATCATAAGGTCAATCTGAACATATAAATGTAATCATCATCCTCACGAATCCAAAATGTTATTAAACAATGAAACAAAACTAGATCAACATCTATAATATGAGTCATAACATACTGAAAATCACAAGTGTCTATACTGTCTATGAACATGCTAATCCAAATATCATAATAATATCGACATATCTAGTCCACAATAAGAAGAAATCAAAGCAATATGAATGTCTAAGAGGAGTGGGTATTGTATCCCTCTCCCCTTAGAATCGAATTACTCCTCAAAGTCACTGGAATAGATGTGGGAACTAGGATCTTAGCAATGTGGTGTCCTCCAATGTAGCTGATGAATCATCATACGATCCCACTAGACACGCACCTAATCAATCTCATTCCCTCGAAGGCCAAGGGTCATGTGCTCTATAATGCACATGGGCAACACCATCACATGTCCTTAGTCCTAAACCTAAAATGTGGCACAATCCAATACATGAGATGGATTTGGTATGTACTTCTATAAAACGAAACAGAAAACATCATGGATGTGAAAAAATATGGGTGGGAAATCTATGTGGTAGTCTATGGGACTGATTCACTCTAGGATCTCAAATGGACCCACAAATCTCAGAGCTAGCTTAGAGCCTTTTCCATAACATATGGGGCTCTTATGAGGTTTGACTTAAAGAAACACCTTCGTGCCTGACCTTAAAGCGTGGTCTATCCTCCTCTCGATCGCATACTACTTCTTCCTTTCATTTTCCTCCTATAGCCTCTATCTTATTAAGGTGACTTACTTCTCCATGTCCTGTAACATAGCTGGTCAAAGACTAAAGATGTCCTCTAACCTGTCCCAGCTCAAAGGAGTCCTACACTCACTATTGTATAAATCATGCAATGGTGACATGCCGATGGAACTCGAAATTTTTTTTTGTATGCAAAATCTACCAGATAGAGATACTCCTCCCAACATGACTAATGATCCATAACATATATGCAAAACATATCCTCGAGTATGTGGTTCACGCACTTTTTCTGACCATATTTCTCTGGGTGATAAGTTGTCTTGAAATTGATATTTGTCCCTAGAGTAAACTACATGGTTGTCCAAAATGTGAGTTGTACAAGGGATGGCGATGTGAGATAATCTTCTTCGGGATACCATGAAGTATTAGTATGTAGACCAAGTAAACTCACACCACTACACTAGTGGTATAATTGGTTTTCACTAGAGAAAAATGAGCCAATTTTGATAATTTATCTCTTTGTGACCATGATCGTGTCTTGGTGATATCTTGACATAGGTAGCCCCACAATGAAGTCCATGGAAATGGTGTCCAATTTTAACTCGGTATAACATTAGGATATAGAAGGGTAGGTGGATTATGATGCTCAACATTCACCTTTTAACACTCTAAACACCAAGAAACATATCAATCTACATCCCTCCAAAGACCTCTCCAATAAAATAATTGTCTTAGTGTAGTGTGCATCCTCATCACCCCTTGATGGGTTGAATAAGGTGCACAATGAGCCTCTACAAGAATTTCCTATCTCAAATATTCATCCATAGGTACATATATTTGGACTCTATGCTAGAGAATTCCATCTGGCTCCAGTGTCAATCCCTCAAACTTTTCATCAAGGGGTTTCTGAGACTCAATCTCTACTCTAGCTAAAAGGTAGAAACTATCGTGTAGAAGCTATTGTAAGATCCTAATCCATAAGTCGTATTCAATGATGTCTACCTAATAATGTGTCTTTGTTGATTCGAAACATCTCACGTAGCCACATTCTCCTTCCCCTTCACATACTCAATCTCCATATCGTACTCACATAGAAGCTCCATCCAACACCGTTGATAGGCATTGTGATTGGGCTATATGAAGAGGTTTCGTAGGCTAAAATGATCTTTCCTAATTTCAAACTTCCTACCTAAAATAAAATGACACCACAAACCAAAGAATGAACCACTTACTGTAAGCTCAAGGTCATTAGTTGGGTAATTGAGTTCATAATCATTAAGTTTGCGAGACTAAAATGCTACAAATTGGCCATCTGGATCATTAGTCCCCATCCCTACCAATGAAGCATATGTACATACAAAGAAGTCCCTTTGAGGATCCGGTACTACAAGGATAGGTTCTATAGTAAGGATTTCCTTTAGAGTCCTAAAGGCCTACTCGCATGTGTTTGAGCATACAAAATTCTTCCCTTTCCACTTTAGGAAGTGATGGGATGAGAAATGTGTAATAAATCCTCAAAAATCTCTTGTAATACCCTAATAATACCATCAATCTATGTACCTCGGGCACATTGGTTTTGATATCTAATCAATGATGGATCTAATATTGGAAGGATTGACTATGATACCTTCCCGTAAAAGATGTGACCTAAAAATTGAACATCCGTATGAAAGAACAAATACTTCTCTAAGTTCCCATATAGTGTTGTTGTCAAAGATACTTTAGAAAGAAGCTGTTAAAGGTGCTCCATGTGCTCCTCATTCATGCATGAGGATATCACTATATCATCTAGAAATACTAGCACAAAGTGTTCAAAGAATTTCCTAAATACCCCATTCATCAAACTCATGAATAATGCGGGGAATTCGTTAGTTTGAATGACACAAATGTGAAATCATAGTGGCGATATCTAGAGCAAAAGATTGTCTTATGAATATATTCCTCCGTAATCCTTAGTTGATGGTACCCTAACATACAATCTATCTTCAAAATATTGTAGCCCCCTTCATCGATTATAAATATAATCAATGTGTGGACGGGGTAACGATTATTGATTGTTACTTTGTTCAGCTGCCTATAATCAATACACAATCTTAGGGATCCTTTCTTCTTCTTCACAAACATCACCGTGCACCCCAAAGAGATACACTAGGATGGATTAGGACCTTCTCAAGAAGGCCCTCCAGCTATAATTTGAGCTCATAAAGCTCACAGGTAGTCATCCTATATGGCACACGTGAGATAGGATTTGCTCCATGAACAACATCTATATGAAAATATATCTCACATGGGGAGGTAGGCCGGGTAAGGAACCGGAAAGAAATCTACAAACTCACTCATAACTTGATGGTCATCAAGTGAAGGCCCACTAGTCTCATCCTCTAACATGTCACTGACTGTAATAGAATATAACTAACATCCAGTATGCACACACCAGTTCAATTGCATAGTGGATACAATGTAGATGGAAATAGGCTTACTAACCCCAACTATCCCTAAATCCACTCCCAAATCATCTACAAAAGTTATCACCTTAATGTAATAATATACTTTAGATCTATGTGCAGATAGCCAATCCATACCCAAAATGACTCCATAAGAACCCAAAGGAAGGATACGAAGATCTAGGGTCATGGTGAAGGGTCCTAGGTCAACTACACACTCCTTGACTAAGGATTCCACTATGATCTTGGCTCTAGAAGCCATCACTATGTCCCAACTATGACCCTGCATAACTACTACTAGCTAGCATCGATCTACTAATGATGTGAAATGAAGGAGTCAAAAGAGCCCGAATAAAACAAGATAGATATAGAAATACCGAAATGCTACCCGTGGTCTCAATCATGGTGTCTTGGTGCTCTTCTAGTGATTCTTGACCTTTGTATAAATCCTATGTCTGCGAGCCATGTCAGCAACTATCGACTCGAGAAATAGGGCCCTTACCATTGTTATTAGGGTTATGCAAAAATATTTCCAATGGTGCCCCTGTTCACCGCATACATAAGAACTATCGGGTCCTCTCCAATGAGAAGATACTCCTGCAGTGCCCTAATGGTATATTCTATAGACCTCAATGATCCTATTATTGACTATTTTGGCCATTGTAGATGAGCTCTAGGTTGTTCTGTGTCTTAATGGTTCCTCTACCTAGAGACCCCATGCTCTTCCCTCTCTTGAATCATATCTCTATGGAGGTCTGAATTCTAGGTGAGTCTACAACGCTATTTTGGTTGTTTGTTGACTGTTGTGGTCTAAAGGGAGGATTGTTCATATCCCTATCTACCACAAAGAAGAGGGTCTTCCCCCTTTCATCGAATGTCCTGGATCTGTTGTATGTGGTTCCTCACTCTATCCCTAGCATGATGAGTCTTCCCTATGTTATCCTCTGCAATATAGGCCTTATCCACAACATCAAATAATGTTTGTTGGCAATACATGTGAACTACCCTTCCAAGATCTAAATTCATGACCTTGATGAAACTATGAACCTTGACCTTCTCATATTGCATGTAATTGACATAGTATAACAAGTCCAAGAACCAACTCTCATACTTAGTCAGTCTCACAGATGGCTCTTGCAGATTTTGGAACTCATTGATCCACTAATAGATAAACCATATGGAGATATAACTACTCCTGAATTGCTACTCAAAGAGTTCCCATGTCATAGTCTCTAAATCCACATGGAGCTTTTTCTCTATTTTCCTTGACAAAACTCCTTCCCCTGTCTCTCGGGAGATGAATAGAAACTAAATATTTTGTGTTACTAGTGCAAGGGTATAGCTTGAAGCATTCACTTAAGCTAAATAGAAAGGCCTTGTCTTGGAATCATCCCATGTCTCCTGAAAAATGAGGAATACGAAGCTTCAATATCTCTCAGATATGAATGGCCGCTATCGTATGTTTTTCCATGGGTCTCTTCTCATGGCCGTCCCTATTTGTAGGGATCCTAGAACTCTCCCTACGTCTTGTAGCCCTATCTCCATACACTCTTTGTGGTGATTCTGGTTAACAAGGTACACATGTGAGTTATCCACCCTATGTTCCTCACTATATCATGGAGAGGCATGCGCCTCCACTAAGGACTTTGTGTCATGCTGGCTAGGTTGTCCCCTACGTGAACCTACACGTATAGTGGCATTGACCTCATGTAAGGTCTGTAGTATCGTGGTAATATGGTGGTGACTCCACGATCTATGGGTGATCCCTCTAACTCAACATCTAATAACCGCTTGTCTACTCTTCACCTCCTAAACATAACACGGCACGAGTTAGTTCATCATCATTTAGGTTTATTTTGGTTTACTAAATTTTCTACATTTTAAAATATCAAGCAATGTTGTGTGTTTTAGGTGTAAAGTTGTGCTAAGTTTACTTGTAGTGTTTCCATATTTTCCATCGGTCCAAGTGTTGAGCCCACGACTACGATACCAAAATGTAACTTATGTCTTGACGCACCAAAACCACAACAAATAAACATTGATCACTTGTTAAAATTTATGGATTATTATTTTTTGTTTACAACATACTTAGTTAGATTATGTGCAAGGAAGTGCTAGCACATCCCTTTAGCATTTCATCATTTTACTATTGTAAAATATTCTCTCAATTAATTTAGTTAAGTCAAATACCCACTTAAGATTTACCTCTTAATTTAGTTAGGCTTATATTTCAATTTATTAAGATTTAACTCTTAATTAACTTAAATCCCTTTAATAATTTAATTAAGTATATCCCCAAGTTACCATTTAAATTAATTTGTCACAAGGTTACACCTAATCCTAAGTTGCACTATACACATGTGAAAAGTTCACAAGAATGCCTTATTAAATCAATTACCCATACCCAAATTAAATCACTTCCTCTCCCAAAAAATCCCCTTCTAATTAAAAGTGCAAGATTTAATCCCCACCCTTGGATCAAAACAATATGAGCCAAAGGATCATGGTTGACTCAAAAGCCCTAACTTTTCCCTTTGATTCTTTTCTTACCTAATTCCTTTCATTTGCACTTTTTCACATTTGGGGAAAAAGGAGGATAGATGCCTACGATGGCTAAGGAGGATTTGCACAACTCTATTTTTTTTTCTTTTGGAGTTTGTTAATAGAGCAAGAATATGGATACGAGTGATCCAAGCAAAATGGATTGTTATTATTATTAGTTTTAATTGATGATCTACGCACGGATTTGGGTTTTATACACAAACACACATATTGTTAATTAAATTTTATTGTATTGTATGCCAAAATGCCCATATAGGACTACGACACGAGTATATATATATATATATGTGTGTGTGTGTGTGTGTGTGTGTGTGTGTGTGTGTGTGTGTGTGTGTATATGTATGTATATATATATATATATATATATATATATATATATATATATATATATATATATGTGTGTGTGTGTGTGTGTGTGTGTGTGTGTGTATGTATATATATATATCTAATACATATTTTAAAATAGAAATATTTGTTTATATCGAGCCAAATTGTGTGTTGTGGGATGAGCTTTGCAAGGTGGGCATGAGACACATTAGTAGGGAAAAGGGTTTAGGGGATGGGCATCCATGGATGACCCATCATGCAGTGGGGTGGGTCGTCCATGGATGCCCATCCCCTAAACCCTTTTCCCTACTAATGTGTCTACGGCCCACCTTGTGAAGCTCATCCCACTGTCTGATTTGGCTCGAGATATAAAAAAATATTTCTATTTTAAAATATGCATTAGATATATATATGTATATATGTATGTATGTATGGTGGGGTGGGTCACCCATGGCCGCCCATCCTGCTTTCTTATTTTTGTTTATAATATACACGAGAATGGTGGGGAGTGGTACGACCCTTCCCCAAACAATATATTCCATTTTTTTATTACTTTGTTCAACAATATTCAATCGAACCACTTTATATTATATTTTCACTTGATACTTTTGTTAATATAAATTATATACATATATATATATATATAGATATATATTATATATATAAATAAATGTATAATTTCTTATTTATATATATAATTTTTTTTTGTTTTATTTAAATATCTTTGTGTGTGTGTGTGTGTGTGTGTGTGTGTGTCTATACATTTTATAGATTAATTTTCTTTTGAGAGAACTACATAAATGAAGGGGAAACTATTTTCTCTCTTAATCAAGGAACTAGTTGTGTAAAATTTTTTTGGTTAAATGCCTAAACTATTCCATTCACAAATTTGAAATAAGATGCACCTAATAGTGAAATTTTCTCAAATTTTAAAACAAAATAGAAAGGGATATGACAATAATATTGAGAAGAAAAATTTTATAAATTTCTTTCTCCTTCAAATGTAAATAGAGTTTTACAAACCATCCCAAATGTGACATTCAAATTCTATAGTAATTCTAGAATTTTTATAGGACAAGTTCACATTGAAGATAGGATACAAATTTCAAATATATTTACCATTTTAAGGGGCTTACATTACGAACAAAATGCCATACGAAATTTCTTTCTTTTATTAAACTAATTACTTTACAAATTTAATCAATAAATTTCATATCTAAAAGGTTCCATAACAATGAGATTAACTTAAAATGCAAGTTGGAAAAGCCTTCTAGAACATGGGAATAACATAATATTTTTTTACAAAATAGCTTTCTCTCCAGCCATACATATTTCCAAACCACTATTACATAACAAGTTTGGGATAATATATATACAAGAGTTCTTATTTTTTCTTACATTACAAATTCAAGGTACCCCACACAATGAGGGAAAAACACAAAAATATTTACAACTTTTTCTCTTTTCTTGGTCTCATACCAAAGTAACTCCATGCAAGACATCACTTTGAGCTACTTTATTTTATTCATCTTAAAATAACAACAAAAAGGAAAGGAGCATAGTAAACACTCACCTCCCAACATTATTCTAATGAGAAGGTGAAGCTAACCTTCTCATTGTCCCCGATCCCCAACAATGGAGCAATAAAGGACACTAATAAACAATGGCAGCTTCACAAGGCTTCCACATCACAAAAACACACAACAACACTTGCACATACATACAAGAACACAATATCAATAGTCCATTTAAAAATTTTCTAAACAAAACACAAAGGCCTCAAAAATAAGAAAAAATGAGAAAAGAACATGGGGTCATCTCCTTATAACTCCGAAGTGGGAAGAAGGTCCACCCAAAAACCTCCAATATCAAAAAATTTCTTATCTCTCCTTTCAAAAGAAAAATGATATAAATTCCCTTTACCTCAACATAGGTGGAACACCTCTCCCGCACTCCCTCCATAAAATCATTACATACTCCCTTTTACCTCCATAAAAATGACTCCACTTCCCTCTCCCAACACCATATTTAAGGAAAAAATCTACCGAACCCATACAAATCACCCACATGAATCAAATATACAAAAATATTCACAATAAAACAATAATGCAATGGTATAGACCCTACCTTTCCATTATAAGGTTTCACAATATTTAAGTGTAAGGCCCACAAATTCGACACATTAAACCCATGTAAAACCTCATTAATTACTTAGGAAAATTATAGGATAGTTTTTAAAGTTTTAAGGGAAATGAACATTAGTTACAATCAATTATAATCTGTTAGTAAAAATTCTACACATTCCTAAGGTAGTCGGAACCAAATTAATAATTAAATATTATTAATTTATTTCCCAAAAAGTATTACGGTTTAAAATCCTTCTACCAAGTTCCATTACTTTATTTAAATATTTTCTAAATTAATTCCATTGTTTAATCCTCTTAGTTTTCCTTTAAATTTAATAAAGGTCATTTCCTAAGTTGATTTAAACCTAACATCCATTTCCATCATAAAGTTATTTAACTATACATATCAATTCTTAATTAATAAAATCCTTTTAGACCATTATCTAAATACCCATGCACAATATTATTTAATTAATCCCTTCAATCACATGTCATTTAATTATTTATTTAACCAAAAGGAAAGGTTACAACTTATTCTAACTCACTAATGCACTAGGTGGCCCCATTCACTCAATACCCATACATTTTTATTTAAACCCCTTTCCCATTAAAATTTCAACTACTTAAAAATTGTAGGAGTAAATATCTACCCCAGGATTGAATAAATACGGGCCCTTAAATTTTACTTTTTCCATAAAATCCCTAAACATCCTTATGTTGCATTTTTGTTCTTTGCTTTCCATAATCTCTTCATTTCTTCATTTGTGTTTTGCAGGTTGGAGGATGTGGAGGCCATGGAAAACTTGAGGGAAAGAATGAAAGTTTTCTTTTAGATCTAGATTTGAAAATGTGAGGAGATTTCCTCAATTTCACTCTTCATTTTAGTTTAGTTGTTATTATGTTTTATATGGTAAAGTTATCTATTTGTTTTTTCACATTTCTTTGAGTTCATCATTAGGGCAAAAATATTTGGTTGAACTAGGGTGTATATACACTCATATACATATATAAATGTGTTTTTATATGTATATACATGTATGTATATCTATATTTAAGTTAGATCAACATTCTATTTGTATATTATTCATTTAAAGTAATCTTGGTTTGGATTGAAAACACATTTTTAAAAAGAAGGTCAGCCATAGAAAACCGAGTTCTGGTCTCTTAACCAGCCATGGTTATCTCTGTCGGACGATCGACGCTAGTTGCACTACCATTGTCGAGTTTCTTTAAATCCAACAGTTTATATAAAAGTATATTTAGATGTATATATTGTCAAATATATAAATCTGCATACACTTTTATGAAGTTCATGTAATATACGAGTCTTTGTTATATTGTTTTCTTAGCACAAAATCATGCATCTAAGTGAAAATTTTAATTTATGTAAAATGTATATTACAAAGACTGATGCCGGTTTTTTTTGTGTCAATGACAGTTCGCTCACCAACGCTAGTCACTATGGAATATAGTTTGTTTTAAAAACGGATATATATATATATAGAGAGAGAGAGAGAAATATATATATTTATATATATCAAACCAGAGTTCTAACTTACTGGATTTTAAAAGAATATCCCGATGAAAATAAACAACTTCTTCCTTGTTTAAAATTACTAAATGTATAAATTTTCCCTTTGTAACATTGTTTAAAATTTGACTACAAGGGTTCATTTCAACCACAATGCATCTAACTTAAGAAGAGAGGAATAAATTTAACCATCTACTAAGTATAAGTTTCTTTCCTTTTTTACTAACAAGAATGACAAACATTTCAAAAGGAAACAAATATATACTTCCATGTATTTTCAATGTAAGAAAACCATTTTCAAAATGAAGGCACCAATAATTTTTTTGATTCATTTCAGATTTGAAATAGTTACATTTCCATTATATTACAAATACAAATTCCTTCTTTCAACTATTACAATACATGGCTTAAAATTTTCATTTATAATAAGTCCATTTTAATAGAACTTACAACTTCTTCTTTCAACCATTGCAATACATAGTTTGATAATCAATTTTAAAGAACTCACTTTAAAATACAAGTATATACAAGCCTTCCACTCAAAGGTGGAAACAACATGATAACATTTACAACAATAGGACTCTTCCTTTTTGTCTCAAATACATAAGTCTTCATCCCATGAACATCTTACAAATCCATAAGATTTTTCTTCATCTTCAAATCACAACAAGAAGGAAGGGTGCATAGGCAACACTCACCTCCCAACCTTTATTCCAATGAGAAGGTGAAGTCACCTTTCTCATTGGCCCCTCAAGCCCCAAAAATGGAGAAATAGGGAATGTTTACAACCATGAAAAATCTTTATAAAGGATTCACAATACATACACTCATTCCAACAAACCTTACAACACAAAGCAGAATAAAAATAATAGCAACAATATACAACTTTCCAACACAAAGGCTTAAAATATAAGCCAAGGGAGAAGAGAAATATGGGAACCACCTCCTTTTACCTCCCAAGTGAAATAGGGGTTCCACCAAATAACCTCCAAGTGCACATCACAAACACTCAAAATATCCTTATCTCTCCCCATTTCAAAATACACAAAGTGTAGCAATATTTTCTTTTCTCTCCCCATAGGTGGAACACCCTAATCACACTCCCTCCACAATACCTCACAAATCCCTTTTCCCTCCCCAATGGTCCCATTTTCTTTCTCCCCACACCTTCTTAAGGTCAAAATATACCCAATCCCATGCAAGAACACATATATCCATTCACATTTTAACACAACACACAAACAAGAAAATAAAATGCAAGGTATAGACCCTAACTTTCCATTGTGACACTTCAATATTTAAACGATAAGCTCCAAGATTTTCTAGGTCTAAGGCAAATCCGAAAGAAATCTCCCAAGCTCCCAAAAGAAGTAACTCAAGAAAAATCCAAAAATATGCAAGTGTGTAACTAAACCAAGTAACCCCACAAACTCTAAAATAAATCACATAAATAGAAAATGAGGAGAGGAGGGTGACGTGGATCCATGTAAGATGTCATATCACATCTTCTCCAATCCGCTTCACCAAGTCAAACAAAAATACCAAGACTCATAAATGGGTGGGTGAGGATATGACAAGTTTCCCACAACACACAAATGACTACTCCATACTTCGAGCAACATAATTAAGAGAGTTTGTAAGAAATTACAATTAATTTCCTCTTTTCTCCTTCAAAACACATAATGAGGGATAAAATAAACCACTCACATCATAGGTATGGTTGGTATATGATTTTAAGAGGTAGGGGATAAGCATAACTTTTCTCAGAAGCCTCTTAAAATGGCTCCAAAGTCAAAATTCGAAATTTGAAAGATGGCATTGAGTACACAACTCAAAATAAAAATAAATCCATCAAACATTAATAAAATGACAAGGACTATCTATCACCATTAATTCACACACATTCACATCTCAAAATAACTTAATCAACATGATTAATTAACTAAACAAGAGCACATTAATTAAGTAATAATAAAGTGAGGATACATTACAATAAATAAATCACATACTCAACAAAATAAATAAAACAAAAGAGGGAAAAGAAACACACAAACCCATGGTCACATTTGAGGTCACCCCTTATGGGAATATCTTAAAAACTCAAACAATAAACAAATGCTATACATGAACACAAAGTTGCCAAGGTGACCTTTGTTGCAAACATCCGATATTCTTCCATGGTTAGTCTCCTAGCCCCTTCTTGTTTATTTTGATATAATTTACTATAACCAATCCAAAAATACCCCTTTGGCCTCATAGCCACATCAAATACATGAAGAAAGAAAACAAATACATATCATCCAAAAACATCATACACGTAGCTATATCATCATCATAAAAATTAAAAATTTCTATCAATTATTTGTAATCACTGAACATCTCAATTTTGATAAGTCATAACATCAATAAGATCATAAGGTTAGTCCAAACATCTAAATATAATCATCATCATCAAGAATCCAAAATGTTGGTATACAATGAAACAAAAATTGATTTTCATCAGTACTAAAATATATATCCATGCCTCTAGAAGTCCATACAATCCACAATATGAGTCACAACATATCGATAATCAAAATATCCATATTTTCTATCAACATGCTAATAAAAATATAATAATAATGTCCATGTCTCTAATCATGATAATGAAAATCATAGTCTAATAACTGTAGAAGAGGAGTGGGCATTACATCCCCCTCCGATTAGACTCGAATTCCTCTTGGAAATCACTTGAATAAGTGTGAGAAGCTGGGCTCATAGGAAGGTGGCATCCTCTCAAGTATCTAATGTCTCGTCGTAGGGATCCCACTGGAAACACACCTGATTAATCTCTCACCCTCAAAGGCCCAGGGTCTTGCGCTCTATCATGCACATGGGATAAACAGTCACTGTCCCTTCTCCTGCACCTATAAAAATTCTAATCCAATACATGTAAAGGATTTAGAATGTATCTCCATAATACAAAAATATGGAAAACATCATTGATGTTAGACAAGATCGAGTGGAAAGGCTAAGTGATAAGTTAATGGACTGATCCACTCCAAGATCTCAAATGGACTCGTGAATCTTAGAGCTAGCTTAGAGCCTTTTCCATAATGGATTGTGCTCTTATGAGGTCCGACTCTTAGGAACACCTCTGAGCCCACCTAATAACTATAGTGAACTCTCTCCCGATCTGCATGCTTCTTTAGTCTATCTTGAGCCTTCTGTAATCTTTGTCTGATCAAGATGACCTAAAGCTCCATATCTAGTAACATGGCTAGCCAAAAAGAAACCATATCCTCTAGCCTTTCCCAACTCAAAGGATTCCTACACTCCCTACCATATAATGCCTAAAATTGTACCATGTTGATGGAACTATGAAAACTGTTGTTATAAGTGAACTCTACCAAATATAGATACTCCTCCCATTGTGCTTACTAATCCATAACATACATGCAAAGCATATCCTCTAATATCTTGTTCACCTACTCGGTCGGCCATCTATAACCAAGTGATAAGTTGTAATAAAATTAATACTCATCTCAAGAGCATGCTTCATGGTAGTCAAAAAGAGTGAGGTGTACAAAGGATCACGATCACAAATAATCTTCCATAGAATACCATGAAGTTGTGCACCTTGGTCACACCTTTGGTTGATATTGTCCAATAAATTATAGCTCTAATATTGGAAGGATTGACTTTGATATTATAGTGGTGACAATACAAAATTAATATTAATAATAATAAAATAGAGAGAAATGTCGATTCGGTGGCTTGTGTCCAATTGAAGGCATGGGCCTTCCTGACAAGGCACGTGGGCATCATGAAGGTCGAGTTAGACCTATCATTTCCATTGCATAATAAGTTAAACACTTAATTAGAGTCCCAAAGATGTTAACCAGGCTGAAACCCAACTCCACGTTCCAAATTTAGCAGTAATGGATAGCTGCAGTGAGGGCTAGGGTGTGACAGTGTTTGAACAATGAAAGAATGTGAAAATCCCTAGTTCTCAATGCAAAAAATAGGTCTCCAACCTGATCGTTTCACACTTTTGTGCATACTCCCTTTCTATGTAAAAATGTGAGCTCCATAATAGGTATGGATGTCTAGCAAGCATAAACGATAGAGGAATTTTATCTGATGTTGTAGTTGAAAATGCTCTAGTTGATGTGCATGTAAAATTTGGAAACTTTCACTGGGCACGTGAAATTCTTGGCAGAGCACTGAAAGAGATTTTTTTTAATGAATTTTTTGATGTAGGATATGCTTGAGATGGGTTTATTGAAAAGGATTAGAAAATTTCAAGCAAATGTGATTGGCAAGTGTAAATCTAGGTTCCATCTCCTTTGCCAAAATCCTTGACAACATGCTTTGGAGTGGGAGCTCTAAAGTAGGGTAGTTATATCCATCAAGCATAATGGTTTTCCACATGTTTAGTTGTAAGTGCCCTGATAGATGTTCTGTTATCTCTTGAAAGTGCACCCCTGTAGAGAGATGGTAACATATTTTCTAAGCTGGAAAATGATCTCTCTCTCTCTCTCATAGATACAATGGAGACACCTCAACCCTATGCTTATACCTATTATGAGGTGAATCTCCAAGGCCGGTTCCTTATTGGTGTACACTAAATTAGTTTTTGGGAGTTTTAAGGGCAAAAGATGATTGAAAATTAACTAGGACTAAGGTGATACACCAAATTTGTGTGACAACTTTGGTGAGTAAAAGACACAACTGATTTGTGAAGAATTTTTAATGCACAAACCAATTAATACCTTTTTGCAGAAATCTAAGGACAAAACACTTAAGGGAGATTCGCATGATACTTAATAAGTTAACATGCACATTAAAATTTAGCAGAAAAGGGTTTATTTGTAGTAGGGTAAAGTGGTTAATTAGGGAATTTTCATTCACAAAATTAACTTTTACTAAGTAAAAAACACAACTGATTTGTGAAGAATTTTTAATGCACGAACCAATTAATACCTTTTTGCAGAAATCTAAGGGCAAAACACTTAAGGGAGATTCGCAATAAGACTTAATAAGTTAACATACACATTAAAATATAGCAGAAAAGGGTTTATTTGCAGTAGGGTAAAGTGGTTAATTAGGGAATTTTCATTCACAAAATTAATATTGATATACACAAGACTGCAAAATAACTTGGAAAGGCATAAAATAATTCACACTCTGAGGACAAAACTGGTAGAAATTGCTTCAGTACTCTTATATCCAAAAGTCCTCTAGGAAGATCTCTTGTGCTTTGCAAAGGCACACAATATATAGCAAAAGTGTTTCCTAAAAATAGGTCTAAGAGTGAACTCACCCATTAGATCTATTATTATCCCTTTATTATTTTTATTATGGATAATAATGATCTATTACAAAAGAGACCACAAGGCCATGAGCATCACTCAAATACATAGTCAAACTTAACTTGACTCTTATTCAAAGGAAAACTAATAAAAGAATTACAAATATAGATTGTAATGCAAGTCTTTATCATGCAACATGCTGATCTATCTTTGATGTTGACACCTTTTTTGTCCTTTCATGGTGCATGGAAAGTCTATTTCTGGCAGTCTAGTGCATTGGGCATGCATATAAAATTGTTTGTTTGTTTGGCCCCCATGCACATGCAAATTATTATACTTTGGCCTATAGCCACCTTATGTCTCCCCATTTCGCATATATTCATGTTTCCCTTTGGCATATGGCACGGGACTATGGTATGTGGCTAAATTATATTTATTTTCCACCACCTTTTAAGGGGGCACCATGACTATATTTGGTAATATTTGGAGGGGGTGGTGACTGTGTAATGTTTGACACTTGGCATACTCTTGTTCGTTGATGCGCTCAGTCCTTTTACGTCGATTTGGTCTTGCTGCAAAGGAGTTAAAATCAGTTGTTGGCATATTAATTATGATCCATGGCATGTTGGTTCTGGCCGTTGATTACATAGGTGCATTGTTTAACCCTATTCATTGATCTTGAAGGCATTTATGAAGCCCTTATCACTTTGGGCGGTAGCAAATTCTGATCATTGATCTTCTACTATAATTCTAACCGTTGGATTTGAGTTGTACATTGCATTGAATTTGATTTTAAAAGGGATCATTGGATCTCTACCATTAATCTTGGGCGTCGATTTGAGGGGTTCATCTGGACCATGGTTTGATGCTTGACTTGATTTGGGCCATTCGATTAACCTCCATTTAATTGCATCTGTCCGATCGCCTAACTTGGGTTAGGTTTTGAGTTGGTTGGGGTTTATGAGGAAAAATGGTTCTGTTTGAGCTCATTCACATTTTTTGATCATCGTGGTAAAGCCATAGTGAATTTTCTCCAGCTCTATAATTTTTTGAAGGAAACATGGTGGTTTTGATGGTTTTCGAGCCTATATATTTTGTTTTGGCCTTGAACGCCATTGTTGATCTGCTCGGCCATGCATTTTTGAAGAAACCTGAAGGTATTCATTTCATTTTGTTTCTGTAGCTTGGCATTTCTTCTATGTACCTGTTTTTCCTTTGTGAATCCCGTGGCTCATTTCAATCAGTTTTAGTGGCTCCTTTGATCCTTGTCGAATAACACAATCTTGCATTTTTTTTTGGTTTTTTGGATTTCAAACGTTTGGTTTTGATGAGCTTGAACACAAGCCTATAAGGGAGTCATCCACCATTGTTTTCTTGTTCGACCTTGCTATTATAACGTGGTAAGTTCTTCACCTGTTGATTCTTTGTAAGCGTTACAAAATGTAAAATAAAGCCTTAGAACTTATTATGCATTTTTGTTTTCCCTTGAAATATGGCTCCACTTGTTGAAAACTTGACTGTAAATGATCTTTGTTTTACCTATAGCCATGTATTTTAATGGCCTGTTGAAAACCTGACATTTGTTGTAGTGAATGTTCATCACTTTCCTTTGCCTCGATTAACTCTCCTTCCAAGTTGAGCTTTACTTCTGCATCTTCTGTAGTTTCAGTTTTGGTTATATCACTTTATTCAAAATGAAACCGTTCTGAATGTAATTTATGAAGCTCAGTCTTTTGAAAACTTGACATGTAATGATCTTGTTTGATTATTTCGAGTTTGGCCTTGGGTGTTTGTTGTTCATTTCTGTAGATGAACATTTTGATGGCTTTGACCTCTTCATTTGTTGCTGACTGTTCATTTGATGAAATTCGGTCTTCAGATTCTCTGCCATTCTTTTATCCTTGACTTGATGAAGCTTTAATGTGATTAGTAATCTGTAACTGAAATGAGCATGGGTACCTCAAGTTTGATAAGTCTTTCTGGAAGCTATTCGACCGATCCTTTGTATTATAAGCATGAATGCAACATGTTTCTTTTCTGGAACTCAAAGAAAATTATTAAGCTTCTTCTCTGTAATGACTTTTCTTTTCGAAGTAATAATATAGTCACTGTATTTCAATTCTAGTATTGATTTTCAATTTTGTTTTATCTGAAAACCCCATTTTGCAAGGAGACTGGCAATTTATTTATTTTAATCTTTTTTTCTCTAGATTTCTACAACTTGTCCATTTTGAAAAGATATGAAATACTTCTCTGCTACCTTTTACTTGACCGAACTCTGTTCATGCTTTCTTTGCTTGATCTATTGCAACTTTTGGAAAATTGTGAACTAGTTGGTTTTTTATTCACATTTGAATTTGGAAATAAAATGAACCTTGAATAGATGCAACTTGATGAAATTATGGAATACCTGTATGTTTCATTTGATCATAATATCAACTTAATAATGAGGAAACATGTACATTTGTTGACTGTTATCATTCCTTTTGAAGTTCAGATAGTTTATAAAGCATGTAGTAGCTTATAAAGCATGTGTTTCAATTCTGTTTTAAATCAAAAGTCAATTTTACAAATGGAAACTCTGGTAAATTTTTTCCAAAATCTTTCCTTTTCTCTCTCCTTTTCTAGATTTTCAACTTGATTTGTAAAAGTATTCCTTTCTTGACTTATTCTGATACTTCTTTCCTCCTGTAAACCATCTATAAATGATGTTTGTTTTCCATTTTCTTGAAAGTAAACAATAGTTGTTTCTTTATTAACCAGTTAAACCGATCCTTTTCATTCCATGTTGCAACCTATTTATACAAAACTCATAAATAAGTTAGAAATATATAGGATTTTTGGCCTCTCTTATATCCATGTGATTTTATTTTCTTCTTCATTCTCATTTTGTGAATTTTTTTCAACTTCTTTTATGTCATCTCCACATCTATTTCTTTACTAAGCTATTTCAGATTATGCTTTTCTATTTCAATCCTTATCTCTTTTATTTCTTTCTGCTACTGATTTCTCTTTATGCACTCTGCTCTCTTCTGCTACCAAGCCTATATGTATCCCTGAGCTATCCTGAGTCATGTGCTTGTATTTCTTTCTTCAAGTACCATTAGATACATTGAACTTAGAATATGTTATCTGCTTTAGAATAGGTGTATAGGAATAAAAATGTACCGGAGCTCAAAATTGATAGCTACTACTCTTTATCTTACAGGTGACAAGAAAAGAGGATGGAAATGGAAGCGGGAGATGAAACGAGATGAAGATAGAGATGTAGATGATGCGGAGTGGGAAATAAAATAGAAAAGGAAATTATGGTTTCACTTTTACTCCTCTACTCTTATTCTTTAGACATGCAATATTCTCTTTTCCATGTATATGATGTTGTTACTTAGTCACATCCCACGGTCTGTGTGGGAAAACTTGTAATCTTTTATGAATAAAGCATTAAATTAAAATAATGAGTTGACTATCTCCTTCGCATTAAACTTTTTCTCTTTGATTGTATAGTGATGTAAGCAACTCAATATCTCAATGAAATGAATTAATATAAGAGATAACTTAAAGTGGTACCTGTAAAACTAGTAAGCAACCATTAAATGAGATGTGCCTCCTTTTATTTTGTTTTACTACATTAAGCATGATCTTCACTTTGACTCCTTCCTACTATCTCCATTTAGAGATTATTTTCACTGCTTGTTTGGCAATATTTTATTGATGGAAGTAACAGGAAAGGAGTCGCTTATAACATTTTTATGATAGCATAGATGGATGTAATTTAATTAATCACAAACAACTTTAATGAATACAGAGCAATAAATCTGATGAGCACAATCATAATAATAATGAAGTTGATTATTTGAAAACTGCAAATATGTTTGTTGTTCCAAAACCAAACACTTCACTTATTCTATAATTCGGTGTCTACATAGAGACAACGTAACTATCCTTCGAGGCATGTGTTCTTTTGATGAGGGCATTTGTGAAATTGTAGACTATGTGATCTATTATGTTTTGTAACAGCACACATAGCTACTGATTTCATGTAATCTTTATATAAATCAAGAAAGCAACGATATAATTTGATATAATCTCCCCTAGCTTATGCATACTTCACCAATGCTATCCATCATAACAAATTTTTGAGTTGCGCATTTCTGCACAAGTGCAGAAAGTGTCAACATTTCTAGCGATCCTGTGGGCAAAGTTGCCTACTAGCATGTAGACTAGTGCCTTACTCTTGTCCATTGGGTATGAAGTCCAAATATGTAACCAAAATATACCCTTTTCCGAAAGGTCCAACACTTCCAAAACAAAATAAATCTAGGAAAAGATCTTGAAAACCAGATCATGTGCATGAGTGTGCTTATTGAAGATAAAGAACGATGCAATGTGTAGAAACTGCACTTATTGAACAGAAATCCTACTCTAACAACCACTATAATATTTTTAATAACAATGTTTGAGAAACATACCATTCACAGGAATGGGGAGTTCCTCTCCATTCAGCTTTGAAAGGTGAAAATCATTATGTTCCTTGCAAGATGAAATCATGTAAGGACCACTCCAGAGTGTATCAAAATTTGAGTGTCTTCCTAGCTTCACATGATCAACATCCCATTTCAACACAATATCTCCTTCATTGAATACTCTGAATTTAGATTTCTTGTCAAAAGCCTTCTCATCCGCTTTTGATTCTTCTCCATATTTAAATGAGCTTGATCTCTTAACTCTTGTAATTCCATCAAATTCAAGTAGTTCCATTTTATGCAACAAATCCAATGTAGGTAACTCAACTGAAATTGGCATTATCGCTTCTTTTCCATAGACAAGTTTGTACGGTGAGTTACCAATAGATTTCTTAGGGGTCACCTTGTCATCCCAAAGTGCTGAATTCAACATTAGATGCCAAGCTCTTTGATTATTCTTGAGTGTTCTTTTAATGATCCTTAACTGATTTTGGTTGGTACTCTCGGCTAAGCCATTACCTTATGGGTAATAATTAGATGAAGAGCTTAAATAGATTCCATATTTGACAGCCCAATCTGTCACTTTAGCACCAAGAAATGCTAGAGCATTATACGATACGATAGTTACTTTGGAACACCAAATTTGTAGACTATACCTTCATAAAAGGAAAGTATTGAAGCTTCATTAGCATCTTTCAAGGCTATTACTTCAGTTCATCATGTAAAATAACTGCATGCAGTTAAAATCCACTTATTTCCTTGTGAAGAAGGTGGGTTTATCATTCCAATAAAGTCAAGACCCTACTACATAAATGGTTGATCAGCTAAAATAGGCTACAAAGGCAATGAAGCTAAACATTCTTTTCCAACAAAGAAAACACATTTTTTACACTTTCTGATCCATTCAAAAAAGTACTTAAATATGCTAGGCGAATAGTAACTTGCTTTTATGATCTTTAAAGCAGTAGTACGTGTTGAGAAGTGACCTCCTATAGGTCCTTCATAGAATTCTGATAATATTTTCTAAATTTTATCTTAATTGACACATCACAACAAGATTCCATTTATATCTTTTTTGAACAATACACCATCAACGAAAAGATAAGGAATATCTTGTAACCTGAAATACCTTCATTTATTCTTATCCATACCTTCCGGATATGTGCCATGTTGTAAATAGTTAACAAAATTAGTCATCCACCTTGAATCCTAAACTTCTTGAGAAGGTTCAAGTTGTTGTTTCTCTGGTTACAACATGATATTTGATTGCCGATACATAGTTTCAGCATCTTCATTCGAATATTTAGGTCGTGCAAAAGCTTATTGTTGCTCCATATCGGTGATTAGATGCTCTCATAAATCCTTACCTCAAACTATCTTGGCAACTCGGATATCAACATCATATTCCATAACCTTTGTTATCCACCTGCTCTTTTCTCATTTAATTCTTTGTTTAGCAAGAAAGCTTTCACACTTGGATGAGAAACAAGAACATGAATTTTATTGTTTAAAAGTTTTTACTTAAAATTCTTTAGTCCTCTCGATAAGCGAAAGTAATTTTTTTAAGGAACGTGTACCTTGTTTCATAATCATACAAACTCTATCCAAAGAAAGCAATTAGTACATGTTCGATATTCTCATCATTGAGCTAGGTTAGAATAGTGAGATTGTTTCAGCTCGTGCAAGTTCATACATTGTAAAATCTTTATCAATATTTGGATTTGCAAGAGTAGGGCCTAAGAGATAGCTATTTTGATAGCCTCAAAACCTTATCTCCCTTCGCTGGTCCAAGAGAACATTTTCTCTTTCTTTAACATAGTTGTTAACGGTTTAACAAATGCTGCAAAATCTGGAACAAATCTCCTAACAAAGTAGATTTTTCCCAGAAAGATATGTAATGCCTTCTTGTGATGAGGTAATGATAGCTGTGATATTTCTTTGATTATGAAAGGATCAATTACCAAACCTTTCTTAGAAACAATATGGCCAAGTAGTTTGCCTTGATGTACTGAAACGATACAAATTTTGGGGCTCAAGGATATTCCAAATTTCTTGCATAATTGAAAAGTCTATCTTAAATGCATTAGATGTTCTTGAGAATCCTTTAAAAATATAGTAAGATCATCTAAATAAACAAGTATTAATTTATTTAATAGATGCATAAAGCGATGTCCATTGCATGTTGAAACGTTGCACCTTTGGAATTTGAAAGACCAAAAGGCATTCTTTTGTAAGCATAAGTACCCCACTTGGTGGTAAAATCTATTTTATATCTATCCTCCGCTCAGACTAAAATCTGATTGTATCCATTGTAATCGTCTAAAAGGGATAATCTATCGACTTTGAAAATGTTCTCAAAATCTGATCCATATTCAAAAGTAGTGGATAATGATCTTTTAGCGATGCTTTGTTAAGATCTCTGAAATCCACACATAATCTGATTTCTCCATTCTTCTTCCTAATAGGAACAAAATTTTCTACCCAACTTGAATGCTTAACTCGGGAAAATAATTCTTGATTCATAAGAGGTTATATTATGGGATTTACAGCCACTGTTCCTACCTAATCTGGTTTAGAATTTGGCTGTAATTTAATTGTATGTTGTGCTAGAATAGGATCAAACCCTTTCAAGTCTTGGTATCTCCAAGCGAAAAACATCTTTAAATTTTGTGCAAAGATTAATGAAAGACTATTTTTGGATAAGGAACATACCTTTCCAAGAAATAAATTCTTTCCTTCATCAACTGAAATCTCTTCGTAATTATTAGCATGATTTGACATCTTAGCTATGTCCTTCCTCAAGCTGGTCATCGGTCTTTGAAGATGTCTTCCAATGTGACAAGTCCCCGAGGCAATTTGTTTTTCTTTAGTTGAACAATCTAGTCACCGTATAAATGTTGTAATTTATCCCGATTTATGCAAAAATTCAGCTTCTTGCTGCAAACACTGTAGATTTGATCATCACTTTCAAAACCTTACAATTTGATTGATTATCAGGTATAGAAGGCCCGATAATTAACTTAATATGAGGCTGAATTTTGCTGATTTCCATCTATTCCAGCACTTGAAACTAGCACCGACTGCTGCAAGTTTGTCAACGTGCTTATTTTTAGTTCTAGGAATAGACTAAATATTAATAGCATCAAAATCTTCCATTAAGTCTGAAACTCTATGTCTGTAAGATTTCATCAATAGATTCTTACAAACATTGAAGTTTTTTACTTGATTGATAACTAACTCATAATCACCAAAGATTTGTAATGTGCTGATCCGCCTTTTACGGACCAAAGTAAGACATGAATTAATGCTTCGTATTCAACTACATTACAAGTGCATGAAAATTGGAGACTCAAATTTGTTAAATACCTTTCGCTTGTTAGGGAAGTGAGCATCAAACCTACTCCCTATCCTTTCTTATTCTTAGCTCCATCGAAATGAAGCTTCCAAATACCTTCCGTTGAATTTTCTTTTGGACAAAGCATGGGAATTGTTGCATTCTCTTCATGCATACAATATACACCAAAAATATGTTCTTCAACTTCCTTAAAAGGATCATGGGAATGTTGTTAACTATTTTTTCATCCATAAACATGTTAGAAACACCTTCTACAATTGAAACTTGAGCTACATCATCAAAATCAAATTGATCCAACGCTAAATAATTTGCCACTGAATTTGGAGAATGAGGCTCAATGTGAAATTTGGCCAACGGTTCTGAATTGATAGTAATCTTAGTGTCATAATGTGTGGTAAAAAACAAGAAGGACCAATATGAAGAGAGATAACCTCCTATTTTTGTTGTAAAATCTCTAGATAAGCACAAAACAAAATATGGAGGTAAATCCACAACAATAACATCTTGCAAAATAGAAACATTTGGGCAAGCATGTAATGTTACCTCTAAATTTTTGATTACACCAACTGTATTAGTTGCAGTCCAATCAAGTCAGAAACACTCTTTTCTATAGGCTCATACTGCAAGCCCAATTTTTCAGCAATTGCTTTTGGCATAACTGTGCTACTTTCACCGCTATCCACCATGCAGTTATGAACTCAATTTTCTCTAATAATCAACGATTGATAAAATGGTCGTGGCTTCTTTATGTTATGATCATTTAAAACTTTTTGAACCATCCATCGAACCCCTTTTAGGTGGTCTTGATCAAGTGTTCCAAGGACCATATCTGTCTTTTGAGCTTCCTTTTCTACTTGTTTTGTAAGAAATTTATAGTTTGGCTAGTTCATGAGAGAGTAAATCTTATTGTCTGGAATGCTTAAAGCATCCCACATCGAGATGTTGCGATTATACTTTTCATTACATCAACGATATTAATAGAAGCAACCATTTTAGAGATAGACTCAATCGCTTTAGCATAAGCCTTAGCAAAAGCGACTCTGCTTCAAGCAACTTTAGATATCCGAGAAATAAATAATGTTCTTGGATCAGATTGTAGCTATTTTTTTTTCTCTTTAACCATTGTAACACTTGCTTTTTTAAGAGACAACAAGAGTGTTGGCTGGTTTTGGGGTTGTAGATGTTGAATTATCAGTAACAGTGGGCAACACAGGTCTATTTTACTATTTTTTATTTTTAGTAGCCTTCTCTTGAGCTCTAGTGGTAAGCTAATGAAAAATTCCTCATTAAAGCTAACCAAATTCTCTTTAGGTGCTTTCTCGAACATGACTTTCTTGTTGCCCACCCTCCATTTGAGGCATGAACAATGCTTGATTGAGGTTGTACCACAAGATTCGGGTTTAGGAAAGCATTTGGGTAATTGCAGCTAAATGAGGATGATTGTAAGGTTTGCACCACTCTTTCGTAGCCATATTAATTGGAACCAAAGCATTAGATGTACTAGAAACATTAGGATCGATTGCCTTTGTTGATAAGGCTTCCTAGTTTGTTGATTTTGCTAATAAGGAGCCTAATAAGGTTTGTTAGGAAACACAAGCCTGTTTTTAATTAATGTCACTTATTTCCCATGGTTTGCAAGTCTTTAAACATATCTAGGGATGGGGCTACAACAAAGAGGCTCCACAATTGTAGCGAGTTGTGAAATAGGGGCTAAATCTACCGAAATGGCATTGTAGGCCTTGGAGCTAATTTTCAAGCCTGAATAAGGCTATTTTAAGATTTTATAGCAACGTCATAGGCATCCGGAAGATCAAAGCCTCCCATGGATTAGATCATAGTCAAAATATCACTATTTAAAGCTCTGAGGTAATAAAGGAAAGCGTGATCAGCTTGAGGCTTAACACTTGTTGGGATTCTTTCCCAAGTCCTAGAAAAACGGATGTTAAAACTAGACATATACTCATGAAGGGCTCTTTTGATAGTAGATAGTTGTTCTATGAGAGATAAATGATCTAAATTTTCTTGGGCTGTTTCAGCGAGTTTGTCGCCTAATTCATCCCAAGTTCTTATGCTTCCGATCTCTAGATTTCTATACCATTGCAAGGCTTGTCCTTTAAAATATGTGGCTAAAAGTATTAAAGCTACGTCTTCATGAGTGATATTATGAATGGCACATATGGCTGCAACATCTTTAATATGTTCAGCAGGTGTAACTTAATTTTCTCTAGTAAATGATGGAAAAATTTTCATGGCAGGATTAGGAATATCATGGTAAACTAGAATTACTAATGGGCTTCCATTAGTAAAGGTTACAAAATTTTTGGGCGGTTGTTGAGCCATTGGAAAATCTAGGATATGGATCACAAAACTTATACGTGGTGAAGGAATATCATGAGGGTTATCAAAACCAGGTCTATTATAAGGTAATGTATTACCAACTCTTCTCCTTCTAGTAGAATTAAAAGGTAAAGAAACAAACTCAGGAGGAATTCCTCTTACCAATGATCTTGTAGTCATTTTAGGCATGGAACATGCTGCAATATTTGTTTGAAATCAACTTTACGGATTCACCAAAAGATCATAAATCTTTAGAATAAATTTCTGCGAGCTCCTAAAAGTAAATTTTATTTGATGTAAATCTACTTTAGATCTACTCTAGAATCAGAACTTGCATGCAGATCTGATTTGTGGTCCCACTGAGTGTGTCGAGTTCATGCACGGTGTGGAAGCATGAACTTGGCATGTGAAAAGTTTGACTAAATGCCTAGAGCGTGGCTTGATGGACTAAAATGATGGCATAATATGTACAAAATGGGTTTGTTAGAAAGGTTGTGGAACCTATCAAGCAATGCAAAGCCGTGGATTTATAGCCTTTACCAAAGCATTCTCCACCCTATGCGAAATGGAAGATTTAGAACAAGGAATGGACATCCATCATAGCATAATGAAGAAAGGGGCAGGTTTTTGTCAGATGTTGTAGTTACAAGTGCTCTAGTAGGTATGTATGTGAAATGTGGTGGAAAAAATATTGCTGGCCTGGTGTTTGACAAAATCATCCATAAAAATGTAATGTCACTGAGTGTAATTATTTCATGTTTTGGTATGCGTGGGAAGAGTGAAGGTGCACTAGAATTATTTTTATCAAATGCAATATTCTGGTATTTAACTAGATTTCATAATGTTTATTGGACTTCCTTTTGCATGGTGGACCTTCTCGGTTAAGCTGGGAAACTACACAAAGCTCAAAAGTTAATTAAGAATATTACATTAAAACCTAGTTCCAGTGTGTGGGGATCCCTTCTCAAGGCTTGCAAAGTTCATGGAAAATTAGAGCTAGTAGAGATTACATCCAAGTGGCTTCTTGAGCTAAAATCTGAAAATGCAGGAAAATAAAAAATTTTCCATCGACGTGTTATGAGTGTGTTGGTTGGTCCTTGAGGAGCATGTGCATTGAGTCACTTTGGCTACAATAATGCTTGTGAACTGCTTAACGAAATCCTCTTCTATTGCATGATTCCGGTAGCTATGACTATGAACCGCCAGAGCCCTCGCATACCCTATTTCACACAACGTTGTCAGGCATGGTCTCCTTACCTTTTGTTTCATAATTCTCATAGTTTGGTTCTTCATTTTCAATATAATAGAAATGTTACACCACTAGATAATCATACAAATGGTTATGTAACCAAATTTAAATAGTGTAAAGAAATAAAACTTCACCTTGTGATTGATGAAACTAATGTTTTCAATTTAAACATTAAATGTGGTCACTACCATAACCTTATACGATGATACTAGAGTATTTGAATTAAGTGCTCGTATCTATTGGTATCGTCAATGAGAGTTAGATGATGTTGTCAAATCAAATAACCTTTTTACCTACCTTGCAAAGTTAGAAAAGCACAAATTCCGAGAGACTTGAAAAACAAGATTCTGAGCCCCGTAAAAGAGTTATCAAATATCGTATGTGTTACTTGTTATGTATAGAGTTGTGTCAAGCATTAGTTTTCCCTCTAGTGACTGTTTTCACTCTTTTCACTATTTCTCTAGGAACCCCGTCACCCGTTTGAGGTCTTAGGGAGATTTTTAAACTGAAATGTTGGCTTTCATTTTGACTCACCGTTTGAACCCTGAGAAACAAAATGATTATCCACCTTTGCAAACCCCTAGTATTTTTACTAGAAAATTTCTTAGAACCTTTAGTTTTGGGAAAAACACTATTCTTGATAGTCTGGAAAAGGCATTTTATAGGCCTTTGGTGGCAATTTGGCTAGGTCAAACTGGACTAATTACAACGGTGGGTTTAGAAAACCTAGGACCGTTTGAAAAACCATTCACCAATTCTGAATTCTATCAGTTCATGTGAATTCTTGGTGTATAGGAGGACACGTAGAAACTTACACGTGGTGTGTTTTTCCATCGAAAGACAATATTCGGAAGTGGTTTCTTCACCTCTGGGCCTAGATTAAACATTTTTACAACTAGCAGGAAAACATAGAAAGGAAATTTATAGGACCTCCTATCCGGTTACTTAACCACCATCGAAACTTGTTGAAACTTGTAAATAATTGTTTGGAACTCTATCTTGTGGCTTGTTTTGTGAAATTTAACTTTTGGGAAAATAGTGTTTCTCTCTCCTTGGTTATGAAATGAAGTGAAACAAAATGAAATGAATACATGTCTCTAAACCTTTTCTTTCAAATGCAAATTATAATTATTATTATATGTAAATGGGAAACTAAAAACATTAATTATGATAGATCTAGGTGGATGTCATGCCAACGATTTATCATTGATTTCATGCTCACATGTTTTTGCAAGATGCAAGTAAGATGGTGAAACAACGTGGGTGTGATTCATTTTATATTGTTAGAATTTATTTATGTTAAGAGAAGGAAATTTTCATGTATTGTTATGTTACAATAAAGTTATTTATTGAAATTTGGCAATATGAATGAGATGTTAGTTTTAGGGGTGTTAGGAAATGTGCATGTAACTAAAGGTGTTATTTTGATTCATATTTACATATGGGAAAAGAGGGTGGATGTATATATGTTAAATGAAACTGTAGAGGAAATTTCAACATTTGTGAAGTATGAAAAGGTTTATAATTGAAGTTTTGTAATATTTTAGATGTCAGGGTTTAAGGGGATGTTCATCCACACATGAGTGTTATTTTGATCCTAAAATTTTGTATTGTAAAATTTTGATATGTATGTTAAATGAATTTGAATTTAAAATATTGTAGTGCATTTTCAGTGTTCAATAGATGATTAATTAATTAGTGTGTTGTATTCTTACCTTGTAAATGTAATAAAGAGTTCTAAACAAAACAATCAACCTTATTATAAGACTCAGGTATAACTACCTTTTATGCGTGAATCATTTTAGTGTGGAAAACTAAAATTTTATGATAAAATTCAATCTTTACACTTGATGCCATCCTTCTTATATGATCTTTCATAGCCCAAAAAAGAAATAGAAAATGTAAAATGAACTTAAAATTTTGTGCTCGATGGAACTTCCTATCCTAGGTAAATAAGACCCCTAGTTGTGTTATCATCATGGTCAAAATGTTAGAGACATTTTCGTGAACCCAACAACTCAAAACAACAGTGGTACAATTTTATCGGAGTAAGTAGAACTAACACTTCCTTAGGATCCTAGTGGACTACCTTGTCTTACAAAGTTAGATCTAGAAATCAACATCATGATCAAAATGAATTTCTTGTGGGATCCAAACGACACAAATGGAACTAGTGAAATAGTTGTGCTATGACTTAAACTCTAGTTAATGATCCTTTTAGTTCCTCGCAGATAAATGTGTTACCTTGGTTACTAACAACATGTCACTTTGGTCTTTCATGAAGTTTGTTTAGCAAAATATGTACTCTCACCTTAAACTCATATATAGTTGGGGTGTAGATCCTTAGGTGCTTTTGGAAGTAAACCAAACCTTGGCTAATTAAGGGGTTAACTTGTGGGTAGAAAATGGTAAGTAACTCCTTACAAATGAAATTGATTTGAATTATGTTAACATTAGAGAACCCAAGGAACCAGAAATTTGGTCCTGTAATCCCTTGTTATGCCCTTTTATGTCATTAAGAATAAAATAAATTTCACATGTGGAATTGTGAAATGCAGAAATGTGGATCTTACCTTGAACACAAATCACTTGTGGGTGATGTGTAGTTTATAATGTGTCCAATCATGCAGTTTTCCAAGATGTTATACAATACTTCCATAACAAATTTTGTTATAAAACAATTCTAATAATGAGACCAAAATGTGATGTAAGAGTAAAGCATACAAGAGTGAAACGAGATTTGAGGTTAGGAATAATGTCACTCTTGGAGTCCTTATAACTCAATTAGACATTTCCTTGTGTTAAAAAGAATATGAATTGCCTTGGTGAGATCAACTTCGAGAAAAAAAAAAGATATTTATAAATCTAAATAAAATTTCTTGACTTGGAAATGTTGAATGGATTTAACAATTTATCAAACTATATTAACTATGGTAAGGAAATAAAGATATCGTGATAAAAAAATGTTTTAGAAAAATGTATCTCGAATCCAAATCTAGCTCAAATCTTGAGATTTGTGTCTTGACATCACGTCAGATTCAATATTGTAGTAAGGGTAAAATTTAAATATCGAATAAACATTTGAGAAACATAAGTTTAACCTATGAACAAGTTAATTGACTAATGATTCCATTGAGAGCTTGGCTCTAGAATCCATTTCAACATCCCAAATATTACACTTCCTAAGTTCTACCAGCCTACATCACCCTACTAATGATGGAGAAATAAAGGAATTGGAAGAGCCTGAATCAAACAAGATAGAGGTAAACATAACACCGATGCTACGTGAAGTCTCTATCACTGTGCCCCAAAGTTGCTCAACTTAGGGGATTTCGACCGCTACATAAATCTTGTGATTGTGTTTGTGTCATTAATTATCGACTCTAAAATAGGTCATGTAACCTTGTTATCAGAGTTATGTGGACTCTCTCTAGTGATGCCCCTATACATCACATCCAAAACAACTTCCTATTCCCCAAAAAATGAACCAAGACTCCTCCATGTGCTCTCGAGTCACCGTTATAGACCAGGATGATCCGATATAGATCATTGTGGGTGCTAATAACGAGCTCCACCTGAATGAGCTCGGGTTCTACTTGATACCTCCGTGGAGGCTTCAAGGATGGGTGGGTCATTGCTTGTTTCTTTGGATACTATTATGGCCCGAAAGAAGACTATGCAGATCCATGCCGCCACAAGGAGGAGGATTTCCCCCTCGACTTTCTATCCTACATCTATTGGATACGACTCCTCAATCTATCTCTACCCCAGTGCATCTTCCCCCTATTCTCCACTACAATGTGGGCCTTCTCAACGGCCTCAGCTAAAGTTTGTGCACAATGCATATGCATTACCCCTCCCAAATCTAAGTTCAGGCCCCTGATGAACCTATGCACTCTAACCTAATCATCCTTCACGTACTCCATATACTAAAGCAATTATAAGAATCTTCGTCAGACTCACCCCTGTCAAACTCACATTACATGAGATCATGGAACTCATTGATCCACTACTGAATAAACATCCTGGAAATAAACATGCCCCTAAAACACTCCTCAAAGAGCTCCCATGTCACACTCTTTGAATCTACATGGAGCTTCTTCTCCTCAGTCCTCCACCAAACTCATGTCTTGTCTCTCAGAAGATGTATCACGACATGAGGCTTCATGTTGCTTGTACATCGGCATACATTGAAGCATCCTCTTAAGCTAACTAACTAAGCCTCTCCCTGAAATCCTCCCGTATCTCTAGCGAAGTTTGGTGGATGAAGCTTCAGATATCTCTTCGATATGATTGAACACCATCATCTATCTTCGTCTAGGTCTCTCCTCATGGCCATCTCTATGTCTAGGGCTCCTAGATCTCCCTCTCGCAACCCCACAAAGGCAATCTCTATGCTCTCTTGGTGGTGACTTAGGTTTAACTTGCTCCACATGGGAGTTTACTTCCCTATACTCCTCACCGATTCGTGGACGGACATGAGACTCCAATGATCGCTCTCCTATCATGTTGAATAGGTTATCCCCCACCGAACCTATGTATATAGCAGCATGGACCTTATGTAAGGTCTCTAAAATCTACGATAGTATAACAATGAATCCCTACTTTAGGGGTGGTATATCTAACTCAACGTGCAAAAATTTCTCATTGTGTCTACACCTCCTAGACAAACCGAGGTGAGAGTTAGTTCATCATCATATAGGTTTTATTCAGTTTTCTAAGTTCCTATGTTTTATGTTATCAACAATGTTGTTTGTTCTAAGTTTAGAGTTACACTAAATTTTCTTGTTGCATTTCAAGTTTTCTCAGTTCCAGTTTGTAACCCACAACTCGAGATACCAAGTGTAATGCCCAAAATTTGACGCACCAAACCTATGTCAAATCACATTAATTACTTAGGAAAATTATGTGATTTTTTTAAAGTTTCAAGGGAAATTAACATTAGTTGTGATCAATTAAATTCCCGTTAATAACATTGTACACATTCCTAAGGTAGTTAGAACTTATATAATAATTAAATATTATTAATTTATTTCCAAAGTATGAGTGGGTTAATATTCATGTAAGTGTCCTACATGATGTCGAGTTTCTTTATTTGAATTCCATGCGGTGTTGTGTATTGTGCAATTTAAGTCAAATATATATATATATATATTCTAATAATTCTACTACCGTATTTTGGTGTTGAAAATGTGGGCGTCACAAATTCCTCCTTATTAGTGGCAAAGTTAAAACTTTCTTTATATTTCTTTCTCTATTTGTATTTAGATTAGGTTTTTACACACACACACACACACACACACATATATATAGTAATTTCTATTTATTTCTAATATGTTGCCCATAAAAGTGAATCACTTGTGCCATTACAGCCTTATTCGTTATTGTAGTAACGCCTTTCCACATAATTACAATTTTGTATACAATAATAAAAGACTTTCATAAAAACAAATTATTAATTTTGGCCAATTTTGACTATATAACAATAAATATTTGTAAATAATATTTATTTAAAATAGACATTAATAAAAAATAATAATAAATTATCTAATTGGTTTAAATTTGAATTAGGAGAGTGTTTGAAGAAAACATAATTTACTATATGCCTTCTAACCGACAGATGCAACGGCTAATAATAATTTTGTAATGAAACTGGTGTCTCGTTTGGCAAATAGGTGCCTATTGACTCTTATAAATGTTCCTGAGCTGAATAACAAATCAGTTTTTCTGATCATACTTTAATGTCAAGGATAGCAATGGACGGCAGAGATGAAGGCAGTGCCCATGAACTTGTCTGTCGAGGAATTCGGAACTCCAAATCTATTTGCTATTTAACGGTGTCATTGCAGTGCATATTAGCCATGGAAGTGACCAGAAACTTTTTTCTGGACATCACAGACTATATTGAACCAGGATGCGTTGTTGAGAATGAAAGTTGTATGTACAATCTTGTTGTTGTTGGTAGGGACGTCTTTAATGAAGAAGAATATGAGTATGATGACAGTGAGCAAGAAAAAGATGATAAAGAGGGTCGGAATGATGAAGAGGGTGAAGATGAATACGGTGAGCTCGGCCATCTTGTGGTTTACGTTAGAGGTTCCAAATTTATGGCGGAAGAGGTTTCATCTGCCGACGACTTGAAAAACATGTGGTATAAATTTGATGACAACGTAGTGAAATTACTGCCATTATCTGATGTTGTCGAAGGAACCGGCCACAGCGTGCTAATGTATGAGAAATGTTGTAGCAGCAATATATAGATAACCAAGTTTACGTGGGAAGTTTAGAGTCACTATACCGCAAGGAAATGCATCCGTTCCCATGTGGAGCACAGCATTTTGTAATTAAATATAAACAGATATGACAACTCTCATCACATTACTTTGTCAAAAAATCTAAATCATATTATCACTAAGACGGAGGCAATTACATTAATATTGAACTATTTAGAACAATGGGAAATAGTGATTGGTTAAATAATGCGATTAATTAAGGCATTTAAGGATAATATTTATTTTGTTTGAAATCTAATTTTATTTTATTTTTATTATCAATAAGAGTTGAAATTAATGTCATTATAGATTGAACTAGGAATTTTCTTTGTGAGTTAATTGTGTACAAACATGGAAGTGCGAAAGTTAGAAATGGAAGATTGCAGAAATTAAAATGTCATGTTTATGTGAATATGATGATATGAATTTGATCATGTTCTCTTAGATTTTGTAAGCCTCCTTGATTATCTCAAAATTTATTGAGTCATTAAGAAACTATTCTGCTTCCTTAAAACCTTAGTGCTACCTCTGAATTTACATTTGTAAGGATTTGTTTGTTTAAGACATGTCAAACGAGAAAAGATTTGATATTCGTTAATATTTATCACGTTGAACAAGATTACAATCCACATACAAATATAATGTATTCAGGAAATAGTATAGTAGTGTAGGGACAATTTTTATAGATGCAAACACCCAATAAAGACTATATATTTAGTTGTATGTATGAATTGTCCTTTGAGCACATGAAAGTTCGAACAATTAAAAAAACTTACTTTACAATTTTTATTTTTTTTTAAATTTTGTGCATTCTTTTTCATTCTTCCTCAATGCAATTGTCTATATACACCTAAATAACATTATTGAACTTAATTAAAATAACATACAAATACAAAGCCGAAACAAGTAAAAATATTAAATTTCCACAAAATAATGTCAAAACAGCCCATAAATTAAAAAAAAAAAGCAATATTGTAGAAGTTCAATTCATGTCATCTAAGTCATATTTGTACAATATTTGAAAAACACGTAAACTTAAATAATACAGAATGTTAATAAAATATTAGAAAAACCCATAACTCTCAAGAAATAGAATTTAAATAACATAAATAGATAAAGGAGAAAATGAAAACAATAGAGCATATGTGGCCACACATAGGAGTATCATGATTTAATAAGAGTTCAAGAGATGTGTGTATATTGAGAGATTGTTGAATGTCTCATACATCACAATGAACACGTATAAAAGAATCTAACTTAGAATAATTATAAATAATCATCTAAAAAAGGAGTACCATTGAAAATAATTAAATATGAAAAGCTTGCTTATTATGTATGTGACAAGAAGATTATGATTATTTTATATTTACATGATGTTTTGCTTATATTTTACATTCAACATTTCTCAATATAAACACATATCGCAACTCCTATCAAATCATAATTCATATCATATGTACTAGTGGT
This sequence comes from Taxus wallichiana var. yunnanensis, assembly GCA_018340775.1. Lineage (NCBI taxonomy): Eukaryota > Viridiplantae > Streptophyta > Pinopsida > Cupressales > Taxaceae > Taxus > Taxus wallichiana. Next base: position 903,273,702 of record CM031240.1, on the reverse strand, counting down.
TCCTCCGGGGAGCAAGTCTATGGTGTAGGTGGGGGTAGTCTTGTAGATCGGGGTTATGGTTGTGTTCGGTGGTGGTGGATGTATTACAAGTTAGTATTTTGGATGTGGTATAAGTTGGTCGTGAAATCGGTGGTTTGTTGATGTATAAAGGAAATATATTGGTTAGGAAGGTGAAGGGTACATCATAATAAGGAGATTCAATTACATTGAGATTTGGAATGGTTATCGTTCCTTTTTCCATTAGTGTATGTGTGTATAGTTTGTATAATTATTCCATGTGCATTGAGTGCAGGGTTGTGTTGCAGAAGAGTACAATAGTATGGGTGTGTAGAATAACGTGTACGTTGATGGGTGTTCACATCATTTTTGTAACGATTGGGATTTTTACAAAAAGAAACGATATGGTAATGTTTTTCCCACTAAGTTCGGTATAAGGAAATTATGACCCCTTCATTATTATAGTTAGTTAGTGAGTGTAAGTGCACCAAGCGTGTTTGTTTACCGTATCCATTAGGTGTAAGATTTTTTAAAAATATTTGTTTCCTTAAAAGTTGTAGTAGGTACATGTGAAGGTTGACGGGTTTGTACATTGGTGGTTGTTTGTTTTTTAGGGGGTGGGGTTATAGTATTATGTATAGATTTGTTTCACGAGGATTTAGATGGTGATCTCACTTGGAATGGATGATTGTTCCAATGCTTGTTGTGCTTGTTTTTATCCTTGTGTAACAAAGATTTTATAGACTCGATCATTTTCTACAGGTGGGCCTTCTTTTTTAGTGTTAATATACCTATTTGCGTTGCGATAGCAGTGTTGTATGTGGCTAAAGTTATGGTTAGTACGTATTGCTATAGTGTTGAAACTGGTTGCCATGTTTAGAGTGTTTGCATGGGGATGAAAAGGATTTGTATATGAGAGGCATACGATGTTGGAAGGAAATATGATAGCTTGTTTTCATAGATTGTGTATCAGAATACAAAATATAAGTTGAGGTACATGTAAATGGTGAAAGAGCATAAAAAGTGAGGATAAATACAAATTCAAGTGAATTAGTTGTGTATGAATGTTTTATTAATTTGGTAACAAATTTTAGTAGTTTAGTTTTCCTTCATGATGTCTTTGTTTTTTTGTAGTGTTTTCCCCTTTTAAAAATCACAATGTGAAACATTTATTATACATTGAATGTGGAATAGTTTTTTAATGTCTACTATTTAACGTTGTCAGTTGTAGTTTGAATTTGTATGCTTTGCAGAATCTCAAATGTGTAGTACTAATTAGGAGCATGGGTGTATGTAATGTTTACCATAGACATCAATTGTATCAATTTGTATAGATAATTTCTTTCTTGAAATATTTTTGTATGTACATGTGAAGTATTGAAGGATTATACATTGATTGTTGCTGGTTTGTTAGTGGTTGGGGTTATAATATTGTGCATAGAATTTCTCCTTAGGATTTGCATGGTATCCTTGCTTGCAATGACTACTTGCTGCAGTTCTTGTTGTGCTTGTTCTAATTTTCTTTATGTAACCAACATTGCGTAAATTGTATATTTTTCTTTAGGTGTTCCTCCTTGAAGTGGTCTTGTACGCATTCTAATAACAAGTGTTAGTTGTATATATATTTATTGGTAATATGTAGTGCTACATTTCTCACCATATTTATAGTGTCTCGCATTGGGATGTAAAGAATTTGTGTATTAGAGGCATACAATGTTGGGAGAAAAGGCAATACGGTTTTCTAAAATATTGTATATGAGAACAAGCAAGAAAAACTTAGATATATGTAAATGGTGAATGGATAAATAAACTACACAAATATGAATAAATGAATTGATATTTACACTAATAGCTTCATTGACTACATTTTTATATTGCATTCGAGTTATTTATCACGTTTACTATTTACCATTACCTTTTCCATTAGTTTAGAAGGTTTACATGAATCCAAAATTATGTGTGTATGACTTGAAAAGGAAAACAGGAAGGAAAAGAAAAGGTATAGAAACCGGGAATTTTGTAGTTTTTTTAATTTTTCTTGTTAAATTGAAATTGGCCAGGTATGGTGATATGTATACAAATTTCAAATGTAAGTTTGTTGGGGAATTTGGAATGTATTTATTGAGTCTGATTAGGAGTAAACATTAGGTTGGAGTGTGTGATTAAGTGTACAATATTCTCCATGGTTTCCTTTCACCTAGAGGAGTGTAAATTTTCTAATTTAGATAGATAGAAATTTGTATAGGAAAATTCAATGAGATCAATAAATGTGGATAAGAAGGATACTCTCTTTTCTATAATTTTTCTCCTTCTCTTCGTACTGTATAGGATGAACATGCAAATGTCTAGATGCATTTATAATATCAAATCGAGAAAAAGAATTACATATAGTGGAATTTTCAGAGAAGTCAAAGAATGAATGTGTGTGTGTGTGTACACACACACACACACACACACACACACACACACACACACACACACACACACACACACACACACACACACACATGTGTTTGTGTATATATATATGGTTTGTATTGTTTTGCAGATATCAATATGAAAAGATTTGTAAGGGGGTAAGATGTTGAAAAGTTGAAGAGGTTAAAATAGTAGGTAATTTTAGTTGTCACTTTCTTTTGAATAATGATGTCATCACACGTGGAGGAAAATAAAATAATAGAATGCTTAAGGAATTGGGTAGGGGTTAAAATGTGTGGATTATGTTAATAGGAATTTATCGATACTAAAGTTATCAAGCAATATGAAATAGGAAAATGTTATATTAAAAATTGTGAAATGTTTTTTTGGTATGTTCAACGTGAAATTTATTAAGAAAATAAGTTATATAATAAATCTAAAATAGTTGTGTTTGTATTTATATATTTGCATTTATTTCATTAAATATGCAAAATATTCCACAGATCCTTATTATCATCCCAATAGTTTAAAATGTATTATAATTGTTTAAATGACTCAAAATTTGTCTTTTTGTTATTTCTACAACATCTAATTCAAATAGATAGAAATTTTTATGTGAAGAATGAATCAAATCAGGTGTGTTCATTAACCTAATAAAATTTTAGTAGTAGATTAAAAAAATCTGCAATTGATGGACGAATAAAAGAATAGAAAATATAGTCTTTATTTGAAACTAATAATTACCATTTAATAATGAAGAATTGTTATATGTAAATTCCCAAATTCACATCTGACGATAAGTCAATTATATTTTTGATGTGTCGTTGAAATCCTTTCATTTCAGATAAATATGTGAAAGTATTGTTTATATGGAAGAAAATGGGGTAGTTGTACATTTAACACAAATCACTCCCTTGAGAAGTTCCATCACATACCTACCGAATAACTTTGGGAAAAGAATTTCAAAAGAAAAATATAACCCCATTTTGATTTTAAAGAGGAAGAACACAATAGATAAGGAAAAAGTTAAAATCAAAAGAATGGGGAAATCAGCCCAATTCAAAAATTTGGCAAGTACACATAAATCTCTGGTATGTAAGACTACAGAAAACAAGGAAAACAAAATGTTTTCTCAAAAAATGATGATGAAGAATAACTGTAAGAAGTTGTGGACCATGACAAAGATCATATATATATATATATATATATATATATATGGTAATGACTAAAAATACTCAAAATATTATTCAATTTAGCTCAAATTTGAGGCATAAAAGACATAATTTATACTCTTTTAAAGAGAGTAAAATATTAGACAAGCTAAATGCAAAAATAAAATCAATGGAGGAAATCAACAAAAATTCTACCTTTTTGGAAACAAACCATTAAGAAACTCTTGCACAATGCCCCAAAAGTGTATAGTGAAATATTTAAGCACAATGATCCCGAAACATTTGAATCAAGCGGGAAAAAAATTAGATTTCTGAACAACTTTGACACAGTAAATCACATCAAAATTGTAGGATAAAAATAAAGCTATACATTAGAATGTGAAAATTAACCAAAAGCCAAAATCAATGCAAATTCCCCCCTACAAAGAAAATCAAACAGATTGTGGTGTTCTATCACACAAAGCACATACTTCATTCTTTTGCTTTAAAAAAGGAAGAAAGAATTATACAATTTCTTTAGAAAAAGATGAACGTATTATAGAAGAAAAAGGTCACAATTATTTTTCCTTCAGAAAAATCAACATTAATTTCTACCTGGAAAAGCAATTCTGTTCACTTTTAATCAAAATGTCAAAATCAGCACAAATTCCTCCCCTACAAAGTAATCCACAAAAACATAATTTTTTTACGTTACAACTATAGAATAAGAAGATCACTACACATGAACAAATGTCAAAATTGACAACTTAAAAAAATGAAAAAATAAAGATGAAATCAGCACAAATGAGTCCACCCGAAAAAGCAATTCCCCTCGCTTGAACAACTTTATGTTTCTGTAGAGGAATCAACAAGAAAGAACACAGATAATAATAATTTATGTATTGAAATAATAATAAAATAAAAAATAATTATAACATTGCAAAAGAAAATACTATTAGAGTTATTTTGTTCGTGAGGAAGAACACATACCAAAATAATGTTTGAATTGAAAGAATAGTAAAATAAGTAGATATTCTAAAATTGCAAAAGAAAATACATTAGAGTTACTTTTTCCACCCAAATGACTTCAATAGTAAACGATAACCTTCCAAATTTATTCAAATGATAATCCCCAACGAAAATTGAAAAAGCTAAGAAACACAAAACTCTGTTGTGTGATCCTCCTTAAAAGAGGATGAGAAAAGTAGAACTAGAAAAGCTTAAAATTGAAATGATTTGCGGAATTTATAGACTTGGAAAAATAAATTCCATTCATCTTGTTTTGTTCCACTCCCATAGTCACATGAAAGTATTTTTGCAAAAATTCCACAAGAAAATCATTCAAAAAGACACGCTCTTTTCCAATAACAGAGGTAACAACATGATACACAAGAAATTCAAAAATTAAGAAAACAGGTGAAATTGGATTAAATCTGTGGTGGAAAAGAAATTATGTTAACATGAACACTTGTTAAAAAAATTATAATCCAAATCAGAATAGAACATGTTGGTGCTCAATTTGATCTAGCCCCGTTTGTCCTTATAATTCTTCAATCTCCGGGCTCTATCATATTTTCTATTTCCGTGAATAGATGTGTGAAAAATTTTCTTCATTTGTACGTTTTTGAAAGATCCTTCTCCATGGTCGTGGATCAAATTTGGGCCTTATATCATTTCCAAATTCTTTGTCCTTAAAGAAAGATTCATTTTTAAGTGCAAATGGTGAAGTTCCCTTTGTCTAGCTGTTTGTGAATGTGTTTTCCATGTCAAAATTTATCTCTAACGTGTTCATTATTGATTGGATGCGGGTCGGTGAGGCATTTTGAAATTTTATGGCCCACTTCAACTCAAAGCTTGTCCACGTGGAGGGTTGGCACTCCTTTAAGGATCCACCTTTGGGTCTTACCTTAACAGATTGCACCAGGGAAACACGTGGTGAGCCTATACTTGTTTAGAGTCTCCACTTTTGTGCACCATATCAAACGAGTGCCAAAGATACATGTGCAGGATTCTGCTAGATCCTCTCTATACTTAAACCTTTCAGGAAACTTTCTAAGGCATGGGACATGTGGAGGGCCAATGCTTGTTTGGGACCTAACCATGTACTTTACTTTTGAAGAAGCATCGGGAGGTTTTCATTGGGTCTTCCCATACTTAGAATTTTTATCGGCCGATGAAACTTTCTTAGACCCTAGGTAGGTGGCGTGTTTGGCCCTTGAACTCTTTCAACAAACTATTGCGGAGTAAGACACGTGGTGAACCAACACTTTTTTAGGGTCTCCACTTTTGGGCAGCATATCAAAGGTGCGTCGCGAGAGGAATGAGGGGCCTTCCACTTTGGTCCTTAAAATTTTTCAAAAACTCTGCTAGAATGAGACACGTTTTGAGCCCGCACATGTTTAGGGTCTCCGCTTTTGAGCACCATATCAAATTTGTGCCAAAGAGACACATGGAGTATTCATTGGCTCCTTTTTATCTCGAGACTTTTTCAAAGGCAAGAAGAAAATTTTCTTGGGCCGGGGCATGTGGAAGGTCGCGCTTATTTGGAAACTTGCCTCTGTGCCTTTGTAGTTGCACCAAGGAAACACGTGGACAGATCTAATATAAAGTTGAGAAAGGGGAGAATCAATTATTGTTGTGCATTACATCTTATTTTGCCAACATTTTTTGCTCCAAGACTCCCAGGATGTGAATATACATTGTTTTTCATCATTTTTGATGAAGTTCCTTGTCCATTTTGTCTCTGCAAAGTGCAATTGAATGAATTGAGAGCTTAATTTGTGAGTCCAAGGATTGTAAAGGTTGATATTTTGAAGTTGGAATTTCTCAAGCACTTGCCAAAATGTGAATTACCAGAGAAGCTGGATGCAGAGCAGAGTTGCAGAGGAAAGAATGGGAAAAGGATGAAATGATGGAGGTTACAGGCACAAAGGATAAAAAATGTGTTGCCAGAGGAGATGACTAGGTGCCCCAATTAAAACAATGATGGAAATATTTGCAATGATTCACCTTTTTGAACAACTAGAAACTTTTTGTTGTAAGTTTGTTAAATGTCATTTTCTTGAAATCATGATCAAATATGTAACAAACAAAGGTTCCTCAAATATTATTTTCTTTTGGGGGAAGCTTTAATGTAAATGAGTGTTATAAAAAGCATGCTTTAGTCATGCAAATGGGTTGGGGGTTAAATTCTTACAAGAAAATTTGAAAAACCCATCTTCTTGAGAGACCATCCAAGAAATTTGTTAATGTATTATGTTTTAGATTTGATCATGTCAAGTTGGTTGCAAGTGTAGAGTCATTGAAAAGCTTTGAGACTATTCAAAGAAAATTTCCCTGCTGATGAATGTAATCAACTTCGAATTAATCTATGTTAATCTTGGGAAAATTTGTGTCTATTTTATTTTAGAATGTGTGCAAGTAGTTTTTCTTTTTCCTATTGCAATATTGTGTTAAAATCCCTCCGAATCACACATGATCTTGTCCCTATGATAGTTTAGTTGCATTTGCAATTTCACTACGAGAAGAGCCTTCATCATGTAATGAGATAAACAATTTAAAATCACTTTACCGCTATTTTGTTGATAAAGTTTTTCTGTAAGCATTTGAGTGTATCTTAGGCATCGGGAACCATAGGTCTTTGATGTTTAATTGAGTCCTTATCTCGAGCCTTCATGTTAAATTATTGGAGATTGTGTGAAATCGTGAAAAGTGGGCCTCCATTGATGCACAAATTCTGGTTGAAGGAATATTTTAGCTATTCTAAATCATTTTTTCATTTAGTTTTCCAATTGTTGTGAAGGTTCTCAAAGATCTTGCAAAATAAAGTTTATCCTGCTTAATCTCCCACCAAAATTATTCAAAAAAATGAATCCTACCTGAACTACCCCTATTTTCCCTATATGTCCACAAATGAATAAATTCTATTGCCAAAATATGTAGAAGCAATCAAGATTCCATAATGTCTTTAGTAACCTTAGCCCTGTTTAGAAAATATCACCATTCTTTAGAAGTGACAAATCGTGAGAGTTAAATTGTGGTGCATTGATCATATTTTCTCAAGGTTTCCTTTCAAATTTGTGCAAAGAAGAATATCTTCATTCTCCTTCATCAACATAGGTTACAAAATGGGTCCTCTCACCCTGGTTGAAAGGCAAAACCTAAAGTAGTGAGGATAAATCAAATCCTTTTAATGGTGCTATCCATTTATCTAACAACCGAGTAACAAAGAGCTAGTGAATCTCCTCCCTAGCTACGAGAATGACATACATGATGATTTATCCGTCTCTAGGCTCTCGGTTAAATCTATGATGCTGCTAAACTTGCAAGGGAGAATCAATTTGGATACCAACAAGAACAAATTTACAATCTTTCTTTTGAAGCAGTGTTGAAAATATGCATGTGTTGCATATTTAATTCCAACCGTAGCTTTGTAGGAAATCGAATTTTAGCTTTAGTCTTGTTTTAGTTTGCTTTAGTTCAGTTAGCTTTATCTTATTTTTATCATTATATTTAATTCAAATAAATCTATTTTAATTCATGCATAGCATGTAACTATTTTAAAGCATGAGTTTAGATTTAGAATGCTCGGTTGAAGAGCTATTAGTGGGTGAGTTATTCTATTTAAATAACAGCAATTGTAATTGCTTTGTATGCACACACAAAGGTGTGAAATCTACATAAGCAAGGAAGGATGTGCATTGAAAGCACATAGCTACACGCACAACTTGATTGTAAAGAGCTGAAGCTCTGAGTATGATGAAGCTTTTATTAATGGAGATTACGCACAACAGTGTTGGTTCGAATATTCATCTATTTATGAAAGTTATTTAAGTATTATGTTTATTTTTTTATGTTGTTTGTTGTATAAGACTGTAGATTTTCTACAAATTGGTATCAGAGCGAGGTTATTCCAGCAGCTTATTAAATTGGTAGCAAGCTATGGCTTCTACATCCGCATGCAGATGCCGCAATTTAATGGAAAGAATTATGAATACTTATTGTTGACCATGAAAGTGCTATTCAGATCTCAAGATGTGTGGGAGATCGTTGAAGATGGGTACACAGAGCACACAAATGTAGGAGATTATACTACACTTTCTCAAGCAGAGAAAGATACTTTGAAGGAGTTACGAAAGAAGGATGGAAAATCTCTTTTCTATATTCATCAGGCAATGCATGAAAGCATTCTTCCAAGAGTGGCAGCAGCCAGTCAAGCAAAGACTACATGGGATACTTTACAAGTTGCATATCAAGGTAAGGAGAAAGTAAAAACTGCCAAGCTACAGTTACTTCATAGAGATTTTGAGAATTTAGCAATGAAAGATTCAGATTCTGTAGAATCATTTTTTACTTATGTAGTTGGCTTAGTCAATCAAATCAAATCCCATGGTGAGACTCTTGAGGATAGAAGGATTATTGAAAAATTGCTTAGAAGTTTGCCTACGAAATTTGATCCTTTAGTTGTTGCTATTGAAGAAACTAAGGATCTGAGTCAGTTTTCTATTGATGAGTTACATGCATCACTAATCAATCATGAACAGAGGATGAATAGATCACATGCAAGTGTAGATCGGGCTTTGCGTCTCGGACGAGCGGGTAGTCATGGCAAAAGAAGAGGAAGTTTCAGCCCAAGAGGCAGAGGAAGAAGTCCATCTAGAGGACATGGCAGTGGTTCATCAAACTCAGGTGGAAGAGGATAGAATCAAGAACAGAGTTATGGTCAGAGACAAGATAAGTCTCATGTTCAGTGTCATTATTGCAAGGAAAAGCAATATGATCAGGAGAGATAAAATCAAAATCAAGTTGGAAGTTCTATTTCTAAACCTATGTTTATTACATGCACAAGGATTGCCGAAGAAATACCTTCTTTATTCCCTATTGAATGTAATTTGTCAAAAGAGAGTCCATGTGATGTATGGTATTTGGATTCAGGTTGCAGTAATCACATGACAGGTAATCTAGAATTTTTTTCTAGTTTGGATGATTCAATTAAGAGTGATGTAACTCTTGGAAATAACAATATTGTGTCTTTGAAAGGAAAAGGCACGATTAGTATTCTAATAAGACAGGGGGAGCAAACAAGTATGCAAGATGTTTACTACATTGTAGGTTTGAAACATAACCTTATGAGTATTGGACAACTGGTACAGAAAGGATACCAAGTCTATATGGAAGAAAATGAGTGCATGATTGTGGACAAAGCTCCTAGCACTCAGTTGATTACAAAAGTGAAGATGAGCAGCAATAGGATGTTTCCATTGATTTTGAAACCTAGAAAAAAGAAGAAATTAGATCTGTTTGCAGCAAAATTAGCAGCTCAGTTTGCAGCAAAGTCATGTGTTAAGCCAAATCATTCTTTTGTTGAGTCCTGCGCTCAAACAGATGAGTCCTGCGCCAATGAAAATCAAGTCTGCGCTACAGCAAGTGAGTCCTGTGCTGATTCCTACGTAAATATAGTTGAGTCCTATTTGAAGGAACACAATCAGCTTTTCATTCAGTCATGAAGGATGAAACATGGCTTTGGCATCTAAGGTATGGACATTTGAATTTTGGAGGTTTGAATTTATTACATAGAAAAAATATGGTTAAAGGTTTTCCATTGATTCAGAAACCAGAAAGGGTATGTGAAGGTTGTATTTTGGGAAAGCAACACAGAGATTCATTCCTAGTTGGAAAAACAACAAGAGCAAGTGAACCACTTAAGATTGTACATTCAGATTTATGTGGACCTATGCAGACAGCTTCTATTGGAGGTTGTATTTATTTTACGATATTCATTGATGATTACACAAGGAAGACATGTGTTTATTTTCTCGAGAAATAAATCAAATGCCTTTGATACATTTAAGGAGTTCAAGGAATTAGTGGAGAAGCGAGTGGATACTACATCAAATTTCTCACAACGGATGAGAGGAGGTGAGTATGTTTCTAATGAGTTTATGAATTTTTGTAGATATCATGGTATGCACAAGCATTTACGACCAGGTATACACCACAAATGTAACGATGTGGCATAGAGGAAAAATAGAACTATCATGGAGATGGTGAGAAGCATGTTGAAGGTAAAACATCTTCCAAATGAGTATTGGGCAGAAGCAGTAGCAACTTCATTTATATTTTGAAAAGGTGTCTAACAAAACTTGTTAGGATCATGGTTCCCAACAAGCATGGACTAATAGGAAACACAGGTGTTTCACATTTCGAGTTTTTGGTTGTGTAGCGTATGCACATGTACCTGATGAGCTAAGGAAGAAGTTAGATAACAAAGGAGAAAAGTGTATTTTTGTTGGGTATTCAAGAGAATAAAAAATCATACAAGTTGTACAATCTAGTCACTAGAAAGGTTGTGATCAGCAGGGATGTACAGTTTATTGAGAATGAAGCATGAGATGGAAGTATAGAGAAAATAGTGAGTATAACAACATCTATTCCTCATGATGATATGACAAATGAAACTTTAGAACAACAAGCTACTATATCTACAAATCTTGGACATGCACCACAAGTTATAGCACAAGCTACACCTCCATCTACAGTCAGGAGGTCACCAAGATTTCAGCCATCTTCAGCCATGCAAGAGACACCATAGGGAACACCAGAAGCTACTCCATCACCAAAAAGTAGTCCTGCATCAAATACTCCTACGCAGCGGAAAACAAGAAGTCTAAGTGAGATTTATAATGTTGATACAACTAATTCATTTTCAATTTTTGCATTATTTTCTCAAGCTGCAGATCCAGTATATTACGAAGAGGCTATAAAGAATGAAGTTTGGGGAAAAGCCATGGATGATGAGATTGATGCTATAGAGAAGAATCAGACATGGGAGCTAATGGATCTTCCAAAAGGAAAGGACGTGATAGGAGTCAAGTGGGTCTACAAGACAAAATACAATGTTGATGGAAAAGTACAGAAGCACAAAGCAAGGCTGGTTGCAAGAGGTTTTACGCAGCAATATGGAGTTGACTACAATGAAACATTTGCACCAGTAACACGTTTGGACATAGTAAGAATGGTTTTAGCAATTGCAGCTCAAAACAAATGGCCTATTTATCAGATGGATGTTAAATAAGCATTCTTAAATGGATTCCTTGAAGAGGAAGTTTATGTAAATCAGCCAGAAGGTTATGAGATTGAAGGTCATGAAGGAAAAGTATACAAATTGAAGAAAGCACTTTATGGTCTCAAGCAAGCACCTAGAGCTTGGTACAGTAGAATAGATTCTTATTTGATTGAGAATGGTTTCAGTAGGAGTAGCAGTGAGCCTACCTTATACACCAAGATAAATGAGCAAGGTAAAATTTTAATTGTTTGTTTATATGTAGATGATTTGATCATTACTGAAAATCTATCTACAGAGTCATTCAAATCAGCCATGAAGGAGTTTGAGATGACAGATCTTGGTCTTATGCATTATTTTTGGGTATTGAAGTTCAAGAATCGAAGGTGAAGTTTGTATCTCACAAGAAAAGTATACAAGTGACGTTTTGAAAAGGTTTAATATGTTGAATTGTAAGCAGACCAACAATAGTTGCAGTAGGTTTGAAGTTGAGCAAAGAGGATGAAGGATCGTTTGTGGATCCAACATTTTTTTAAAAGTTGGTTGGAAGTCTTATGTATTTGACAGCCACAAGGCCTGATATCATGTATGGTGTGAGCCTCATATCAAGGTTTATGGAATCTCTAAAAGATTCACATTGGTAAGTTGGAAAAAGAATTTTGAGGTATGTACATGGAACAAGAAATCATGGAATTCTTTATTCAAGGTCAGATGAGTTCAAAGTCATTGGTTATACAAATAGTGATAGTGCTAGAAGTATCAAACTATATTTTTCCCACTCTCACGTAGGCTCTAGCATGAGGTTGGGGTGTCTCGGTCTGTCTAGGCGCTACTGGTTCTCTTTACACTTTACTCTCATATTTTGGGAACTTTTTAGCCGTTTGAGTTTTTTCATATTTTTGGTTGTCAGCATATTTTGGGTTAATTATGATATTAGAATAAGACAACACTATAAATATAAATTAATGAGACATTATGAGGGACCAAGCGCTAAGAACTTACTATCACCACCTAACGTTGCATACATCTATGACATCTATTGCTCCATTTTCATCACTAGGGATAAAGCCTTATTCATCTACAACACACTTCATAGGAGTGGAGTGTATTCTATTCCATGCACCATTTACTTACATTCTACATCTAGTTATTGTTCACTACTCACATGTGCGATGACACAAGAGCACCTAGGGAACTAGTTTCACAAACACACATACACACCTACAACTACATTTTATCTTAGATGTAGTGCAATGCTCAGTGCCTAGTCCATCTATTTGGAAGCTAATGATCTAAACCTTCATATGCATCTTTATTTTTTAGGATTTTGATTTTTTTATTTGAGTTTTGCAGTGTTTACTTCATCTTTGATTTGCATTGGCAAACAATGATGTTCAAAGTGAAATTCTCACGATACAAAGAAATCATAGGAGATCACTTAGCCACACCTCGAGAGGAGGTTCCTTAGTCACTTTTGTAGACCGGGGTGGCTAGATCTCAGTCCAGGGCACCCCAGGCACCTCCATCCCTCTCCAAGAACCCTAATCTAGTCATTTAGCTCAGATATACATTGTTCTGAGTTTCTCTGTAGTTTTTTCCTCCTCCTATTCATCCAAAGTGACAACTACAACACATTCAACAAATAAACTAAGGACTTTTTATCCTGTTTGCACATTAGGGTTTTATATTTTATTACTTAGATTGCTTGGGTCATTTCCTTTATTTACTTTTTTATTTGGATAGAATAGATAACCATTTTCCAGTTTAGCTTAATAAGTTTGGTGAACTTGATCTTTGTATACACTTTCTCCTTAGGCTATTTTCTTTGTATTTAGGACACTTGTAGTGGTCCTTTTGGGTCTTTTCAATATTGTAAGCTTCCCAAATTCACTTGTAAGGTTTCAAAAAAATTGATAATATACCTACTTATGTAGCTACGATTGACAATCATTTCAATAATTCAAAACATGTTCCTCTTCATGAAATAGAGGTGTTTGATAGTGAAAAATCATACGATGAGGATACCAATGTAGACCAAGAATAATTAAACATGTTTACTAATTTTTGACAATATTTGCGTGATAATCCAACTCATATTCCATATTTCCTACATGGTTTTATTACTTCTAAGAATACTTGGGATGATTCAAGCTCTATAGTTTCTCACTCTTTAGCTCCCATGGTCTCCATCCACACCAATTTAAATTTCAGATTCCATTCCCACTATTGTTGCTTCAACCATTCACCCTAGAACTCCTAATATGAAGCTTGGATCTTCTTTGAATACTCTTGATTTAAAATTTGTATATCATGATCTGCAAAACCCAAATTATGCAGCTCCAACTTGCTACTTCTCATGCATCGTAATCTTTAGACTCTTCTTCACCGTTGGATAATCCGTTTGCACCTACTATATCTACCTATCCAATGCCACCTATTTTCATCTCTACAAAATTTACCATCTTTAAATGCCGTAGTGATCCACTAGAACATATCTAAGCTTTCCATGTAGCATGCCTAGACTATACATATGACCATACCATACTCACTAAGTTTTTCCTTGTATCTTATAAGATTATTCGATGCGTTGGTTTTATGACCTACTTATCCATCCAGTAGCCTCTTTCACACATCTAGTTGATGCTTTTAACACAAACTTTTCTATCAACATAATCTCTATGATCTCTTATGCCCAACTCACGCAACTCAAACATGGATCTATTTAACACCTAGTAGATTATGTATTTCCTTATAAAAACAACTTAGTTAAGATGTAAAATGTTTCTATAGACACTTTGAGCTTTAGGACTTATTATTTAGATTCTTTTACCGCCTCTCTAGGAGATTTTTATTTTAGAGACATGTCTTTCATTCGATCAACTTTTTAATACTCTTAGACTTTGCGAAACCAAGCTCTTAGCTATAAGTAACCTTAAATACCAAGAGCAAGCATCATCCTTTACACATTTTAAAACTAATTCCACATTTAAACCATCTACAACTAATCCCACAGAGACACAAATGTTACAAATCAATACTATATCTATAACTAAGGATATTCAATCACAACTACGTCAACAAAACTTCACTAAGTTTAGTGTACCTCCATGTATTTTACTACCACATCTTATTGATAGTCACATGATTACCCTACCTTCTTCACTAAAAATAGATCCATCTCAAGAAAAAGGGGTAATTTCACCTGAAAATTACTATTGTGACTATCATCGTTGTGTCGGACACTTCACCAATCGTTGCTTCTGAATTAGATTTCTCATTCAAGGTTTGATTGATAATGGTAAAATTGAGCTTCTAGAACCTCCAATTTCTCCACTGTCAATGAAAATTATAAGCTCACAATCCTCAAAACCCTCTACCCGGACATGAAACAAAATTAAGCGACTCATCGGCTAATTATATATATCACGCCATGGATCCTCCTGCATCTAGGTCTCTTGACTAATTAGTGGCACATACTTAGTGTTATCCATTTTTTCCCTCAGGAAAAATGGAAAAACATGACCTTGCATGTAGAGAAAATTTAAGGGACCATTCGGCCATGGGAGCTCACATTTCAGTTCCAAAATTTGGTTGCAGTGGGCTCGAGAAATGAAAATGATGTCGAGAAAACAAATGCAATGTTGGTTCAGATTTAAGCTCATAGTTGAGATAAGTGGAATGTGTGGCTCAAGATCAAGGTTTTGGACTTCGGAGGTTATTTAGTTCAGAGGTAGGAGAAGCAAGTAAAAAGAAGAAAAAAGGGCCCAAAAGCCTAAAATATAAAGTCCGAAAGGTTCGAGGAATTTTGGGGTCAAATCCTCTTTTGAGGTAAATGACGCCATTGATTAATAATTTCAAATTTTGAACTCCAAAGTTTGAATTTCAGAATTTGGAGGTTCAGAGGTATTCACCAAACAAAACGTAAAAGGACAAGTGAACACCCAAAAGCCCGAAATGTCAAAGTCTGAAAGGGTTCAACAT
The DNA here is from genome assembly GCA_018340775.1 of Taxus wallichiana var. yunnanensis. Lineage (NCBI taxonomy): Eukaryota > Viridiplantae > Streptophyta > Pinopsida > Cupressales > Taxaceae > Taxus > Taxus wallichiana. The sequence continues at coordinate 903,258,093 of CM031240.1, read as the reverse complement.
TTTCATGGTCAATGTGGAGGAATTTCAGACTTTTAGGATTTCAAAGTTCTCGGTAGGTCAAATGGATGAACAAAGTGACATGGGTCTAAAAGGCGCAAGGTTTAAAACCCGAAGTCAAAATTTTGGACTTTGGGGTTTCGGAGGTTTAAGGTTTGGAGGTTCAAAGTTTGGGTGGACAAATAATGATAGCAATCCCCAAAAAGGAAAAGGTAAGAAACATGAAGTCCAAACTTTATACTTCAGGGTTTTGGAACTTTGAAGCCCCATAACATGAAAAATGAAAACTTGAAATTCAAAACCCAAAGTCCAAATTTTGGACTTCGGGGTTTTAGAGTTTTGGAGTTTTTATCAACTAGAGAAGATGAATAGTAACTAGATCTCTGAAATGGAAATGTATGAAGTTCCAGATTCCAAATGTTAAAATTTTGGACTTCTAACTTTCGAGTTCGGAGGTTTTACATGCCCATTCAGATAAATAGTAACATCAACCTCCAAATTTAAAATGCCAGAAAGTCTGAAATTTTAGATTTCGAGAGATTCGCAAGGAATTTTGGAGTTTGAAGAAACAAATCCAACCACTTGCATTTAATATAGTATGGCACCCCAATGTTTAGATGGCCATAAATTTTGACTAGGAGCTCGGATTTGCACATGAATGGACTTTTTGGAACATAGTCCTCCATATTAAGTTCATCAAAATTAATAAATCTAGTCCTCCATTTTAAAGGGTGTTTCAATATTTATCACCTACTAAAATGATTAGGAATGGGCTTCCTTTCTTCTCCAATAAGGCACAAGACAAGGATGTACGGGTTTTGTAGTGGCACCCATCATTGTTGCATGAGATTTTATTGCATTTCTAGGTTGTTGAGGCAAGATTTTGAATTCTTCTCTCATCCTTTCTCTCGTTCTTCCAATACATTATAAGGAGGGTCATTGTTATGATGTTGGATAATTTTTTTCCACCCTTCCTTCTTCTCTTGTCTCTAAGTGAATTTTTGGAGCTCAAACCTCCCATCAAAACTATAAATGCAATCTTGCCTCTTGGCCATTGCAACAGGTGCCCTTATCAAAATTTGTGGAGCAATAATAATAGTTTGTGGATGAATTTCAAACCCCTCTTACATTCATTTCATCTTCCGATCTCTCATTCCAATCCTCAGTTATCTGTGTATGGTGTTTGTATTACATTTTTAATGGTTTGTGTTTAATGGTTAGTGGATTCTCATCAATGGACTGATCTACGGTGCATTTTAATCCTTCTTAATTTGCTTGTTGTTTCCATCTCCATGCAAATCAAGTGTTTTTCCATTCTTTTAGATCATCACCTCTGTTATTTTATATTTAATTTCTTGTAATCTTCTTAACCCCATCTTCTTAGCAAGTTAGAGTATATTTTAGAGTAGATACTTTAAAATTTGGATGTGTGCATCAGAATAAAGGAGTACGAATCGGCCCTCATCTGCAACGCTTTCCGATTGCAAATTCCCACACTTTGGGAAAATCTCCATGTTATGCAATCACAGTAAAAGTTTTAATATATTGAGTTGCAAATAGTCCGTGGAGTCTTTGTGATTATGCATCAACACTTATGCTTCTCTGTCGAGTTATCTCCTTCTCCAACCATGATTATCATATGAATTTTATTTTTAATCACTTAACATCAATGCATATGTTGGTTCGAGTCTCTATCAATAATATTATGGTTAACCCATGTTGGACCATTAGCAAGTTATCTATTCCACTTCTCAATGTTATCGTCTATCCACTATCACAAATTTCATATACAATACATAATTCATATGGTGTCATTAAAATACACGTTATAGTTGGTTGTATCACTTTAGTTGTACCCTTCCTATTTAGGCATGTAGTTCGATGGTTGTGACAGATTTTAGGCCTTGATTGGATTGATCGAGTCTAGGTCTATCATTTCAATAAATTACTTTTGACTCAAATTCATCCATAACAATCAACTTATTTCTATCGATGGTATACCTCCATCTACTCCATGGTCTTCATATCCTTGATCATTGGTCAATGCATCTCCTACTTTATCTACCAAAATGAAATCTATGTTACTAAAAACTTAATCTACTCTAATTTCACCTACTCACACACCATCTACACATCCTCATCGCTCTATTATTCCTATGCATTGACATAGGCCTATTCCTCACACCATTATTGCATCTCAACATAAATCACTACCTCATTTTGTTTTGCATTTTTCCTTGCATATATCTCCATAACTTATGTATGTTGTCATTCTTATGTGCTCATTATATATTTATCAATCACATGAACATTAAAATTCATTCACCTACACAACATTTGTGTACTATACAACTAATACTAGAGCATGGTCATACACTTGTAGAAATCACCCCACATCGTCGCACGAAAATATATCTCATATTTGCATTATAACACATCACACTCCTAAAATGCACATAATAATCATAGGCATGATCATTACATGATTACAAACTTTTGTGCTTTGGTTCACACTTGAATTTTGAAGGAATGTTACACATATGAACCCCAAAAACTACACGGTAAGAATTACACATCTTGCACTAGATCTCATCACCACTATACATACCAAGTATTTTATCACACGGTCATCTCTCATCACCGGATATATTACACAAATCTACTTCTAGATCTTGCACTCACTACCCTATGACGCACTCTAGTCTCATAGTCCATACTAGATTGTTGAGGGTATACATCACAAATGGACCTCATCACATTCATGCATTCATCATTCAAACTTCTATCATGCAAAACTCTTAGGTTAGTAACATATGATATAGGATAGTTGGTCAACTATCCCATCATCTTGTAGTGGTATAAACTTTAGGCAACATCACCAGTCCCTCTATTCACCTTGTAGTTATATATGATTTAGGCTACATAACCACTCCCTCTATTCATATTTTAGTTATATACACATTAGGGCACATCACTACCCACGGTTAGTCGACTCCCCATTTGCATCTTTTTCATTGTAATATTTTATGTGTTTTAGGGTTTTGCAAGAGGTCTTCTATTTTTAGGTTACAAGAAAACTTTGCGATCTTCTAATGATCTACAAGTTACCAACAACGAATATTAGTGAACATCATTGCGAAACTACAAAATTCAATTTCTAAGGTTCTAAGTAGTCACAAGCACCTAGAACCGGTCTCCAATGCCCAGTGCCACTGACCCATTCTATACGCCTTAGTCTAGGAAGATTTGGCTATTGCCTAGATTTTTGGGCTTGTTTGCGACACTTTCCTCCTTCGTTTATCGAGTTTTCGGTCTAGCACAACTCAGGATCAATTGTAAAATTAGCTAAGCATTCTTATTCCCTCTCTTTCACCTAGGTTTTTAATTTCATCTAACTTATTGCTTAGGTCATATATGTATTTCAATTCTCCAAGATTGACACAAATTAACTCAAAATTGATCGGAGAATCATTAGTAGGGGAAAGTTTCTTTAAACAGTCTTAGAGTTTGTCAATGGTTGTACACTCGCAACCAACTTGAGTTAATTGAGGTCTAATACACAAGAAATTAATAGGTTTCTCGGATGTGTCTCTAAGGAAGATGGGCTCTCTCAAATTTTCTCTTAAGAATTCAACCCCGAACTTTTACAAGAGTATTCTCATTACATTTATACATTTCACTTTCGCTCACTCATCCCAAATTTCCCCCAAAAAGAAGAATATTCGAGGGACCTTTGCTTGTTACCAATTTGCCTCAAAAAGTGACATTTAACAAATTCACATCCAAAAGCTTCCAAGTGGACCAATTATGAACTGATCATGTTTCTCAGACCCTTAACTAATGAATAGGATGCCATGCCACAACCTTTTTACAGTCCTTTTAATCATTCTGATTTTGTCATGCGAGAAATCCCCATTTTAATCATTCTCTGGAGGCTCTGTACAGCTGGATCTGACAGGTAATCCTTTTCACTCTCGAGGCAACACCTTTTTCATATTTTGCACCTACAACCTCCATCATTTCATCCTTTTCCCTCTCTTTCCTTTACAAATCTACCCCGCATCCATCTTCTCTAGTAATTCATGTTTTTGTAAGTGCCCGAGAAATTCCAATTTATAAATATCAACCCTAACATTTCTTTGACTCACAAATTAAGTTCTAAATCCATTCAATGGAGCTTTATAAACATAAATGATAAGAAATTTCATCAAAAATGATGAAAAATAGTGTGTATTCGTATCTCCGTAAGTCTTAGATAAAAAGGTGGACAAACCTGGGAAATGGACAACAGCCTATTGATTTTTCCCTTTCACAACTCTAGATTAGAGTTATCCACATGTTTTCTTGGTAACTGCAAAGGTGAGCTATAGTGGCAAGTTTCCAAACAAACACGGGTCTTCCACATGCTCGGGCCAAAGAAAATTCCTTTTGGCCTTTGAAAAAACCTCGGTAAAAAGGAGTCAGTGGATCATCCTATAGTGGTATACACTTTAGGCTACATCATCATTTATTCGATCATCTTATTTTGATATAACACTTTTCTATAGGCTTATGCACACATCATCTCAAGGTTGCATATCATCAACACACATACGCATTCACCATAACATGCTCCAAAAATAAATAGTTCAACCATTTCCTAATAACTCACACTCGTTTATGGTTTATTCTTAACTAATGAGTGGGAAAAAAAAATGAAACTCATTGCATACAATTCCATCCACTCGGGGGGATGCAGATCTTATCATCCATCTTGCATTCTTTTCCATCCATCTACAACATGTTACATATCATGGTTGTATTTAGGGTAAGTGCAGCAAGTTGGGGGACAAAAAGGGGTCATAAGTGGACGTCATATTGTAAATAACAACATAATATCAACTTGTAGGGATTATTAGCAATACATACACTCAAAATTAGAAAAAATTATATTAATATGAATCGTAGCATCCGGAATCTAGTTTCTAAAATACTAATTTTTTAAAAAATGGACAAGATTAGATATATTAAACTCTCAAAATTCAATGACTTGGTATTTTTTTTTTTAAACGCCTATAAAATTATAGTCCGTTTGCCCATGATTTGGATGACCAAAAATTGATATATATTTTTATCCTTTGGTGAGAAGTTAGATGCCACTATCTATCTTGGGATGGATTTTATTTTTTATTTTTTTGAGTAATATTTTATTTTTTATGATTTTTTCCGTGAAAGTGGTATGAAAACATAAAGAAAATAGAGCACTTTCCATTTGCCCGCCATAACTTCATCAAAAATATTGAAATCAAATAAATTTTTTTTTAACATGTATATAATTTCACCACGGTTGGGATGGTATAAGTTTTATCACATTCTGATAAGTGAAACAAAATTTGCAGTCTTAAACCTAGACATAAACATTCACGGGAAAAAGTGTCTTAAAGACCTACTATTAGTAAAAAATTATAAAATGATATTTATCCTATTCTATTCACTTTAAAATCAGTATTTCTACAAAGCTAACAGTCTCCCCTATGCAATGGTACCATTTTTATGACATATTTTTTACTTTTCGGCATGGTTCAAGTCTGTGGAAGACTAAATTTGATGTTTTGTTGTTTTTAATGTAAAATTCAGGATTTGATGTCCACTTAATTGTCCCCCAACTTGGTGCACTTACCCTTTAATCTTGCTTGCATTTTATTGTTCATGTTCATATTATTACACATGCTAGATAGATATCGTATATGTCATTATCTTTACTATACACACATGTGTATTCACAAATATTTATAATTGTGATCACAGATATATGTCTCTTACATGTAGTATGGATTCTTGGCTACTACCCTTCCCACATCAGCTACTAGGGGCATCCACATTCGTACACTACAAAATTTATTTTGCATTATTAATTGCTACCATGTCTATCAATTGTTTTTACTTTTTTTTCTTTGTTTTCTATCATATATGGGCCATTCCATTTTGTTTGGTATGAACAATTGTTTGTTTGTATGTGGACATTATGGCCTTGAGTTTATTATGACATCATGACTGGTGTCCCATGTTTGCAACCTGATTTTCACATTTATGATTTATTTCTTGCATGTTTACTTACATTCTAGCTTACACTTATCTTCTACATGTATGCTTGTTTGTACTAACACTTGTTCATATCAAGGTTATTTCCTTCCCCGTAGGGAAAATTTTAGCCGATCGGTCCTCTTTGCGGCTGCATTATCCTATATGTGACGTTGCATGTACCCCCAAAGAGGGGGGCATAATTTGGGGTTTACGCACTACATAGAACCATACCTCTATAGTTTAGTTTGTTATTTTTTTGTCCATGACACAATGGGGTATACAAGGATTAGATTTAGAATACTCTATAGAAATATGATAAAGAACAAATTTTATAGGATAGGTTGTCCTTAGAATTATCGGGATAGGTTAAAGGATACAATGATTTTCCTCCCTAGACTAATTCGGCTAGCGACATCATATCATCAAAAAACCAAGCAATACAAAGATCTCTTAATTTTCTCGGGAAGTAGTTACAGGTTTGAGAATAACACACCTTTCTACCTACACTTCCTCGACCACCGTGACATGAGATCGACTAAAAAAATTTCACCTCACCAATACTTACAAGATATCCTTTATAAACCCTTTATCTCATCATGGATCAGTTGCACATGTTCCTTTTTCCTTTATCGTACTTCTATTTCAGAATATTTACTATATACATGTGTCTTTACACATATACATTCATTTTTTATGACTTGATCATCTTATCCTTTCGAGTCTATTCGTAAGGGAACCAAGAAGTAAAAAAATGACGTTATCAACAACACCACACACATCATACTAACATACATGTATATCACACACATTGGCAGCTACACACACGTTTCCGCCCTAGGTTCACTCTCATCACTTTTGACCCTTTTACATATTTAGTCTCCACGCTCCATATTTTTTTCATTCCACGCTTTGTCTAGTCCCTCGGTGCATTATCTACTTCACTTTACATAGATATAAAGTACACGTCTCTATCTACTTTATGTTACCGAGTGTTTTGCTCACGAGCATAAAGTTGGAGAAAATGTAGTCACTAAATCATGCACTTTGGGTAATTATATATTCCTCATCTCATACTACTATTCATATGGTTTTTGAGAAAAAAAGAGTTCTAATTAACCCATGTATTTGGAAATTTTATTGTATTTGAATTCATTACTTTTGATCTTTCACCCATATTTTCCAAGTCGGTTCTATCACACTATGTTTTTCCACCCTCGACTAGGATTCCCACCAATCTTGGGGCACCCGAGCACCTCGGCCCCTTTTGGGGCACATTGATCCTCTTTACACTTTACTATCATCTTTTAGGAACTATCTAGTCATTTTAGATTTTCATTTTTTTGGTGGTCATGATTTTCAGTGGTTAATTACAAAATTTGGACAAGATAACTATACAAATATGAAGGTATAAGACCATAATGAGAGACCAAACACTAAGCACTAGTATCACCACCTAAGGCCGCATCCATCTAAGGATTCTATTGCTCCATTTACATCCATCTAGCTCCATCACAAGGGAGAAAGGATGGTTCATCTGCATCACACTTCATAGTAGGAGATTTTATTCTATTCCATGTACCATTTACTTATATTATGCATCTAGTTATTTCTCGCTACTCACAAAGGGTGACTTTCAAAAGAGCACCTAGGGCACAATTTTTACACAAATACCTAGAACTACATTCAATTTGAGATGTAGTGCAGAGATCAGTTAGAATTCCATCTATTTGGTAGCTTAGGAAATTTCGACACCTTAGTATGTATCTTTATTTTTAGGATGTTGATTCTTTTCTATTATTTTTCAGTGTTTCTTACATCTATAATTTACATCAGCATACATCGAGTTTTAGTGACATTCACGCAATAGGAAGAAATAAAAACATTACTAAGTGACACCTTAGAGGAGGTTCCTTGGTCATTTCTATTGACCGGGGATCCCAGATATTAGACCAGGGGGTCGTAGGTGTCCCCATCCCTCTCTCAGGCACACTAGTATGGTTAGACAACAACTCAGATCTAAACTTTTCGAGTTTCCTTGTGGTTTTTCCTCATCCTATTCATTCAGTCTCCACTATGACACAATTCTTACACATTGAGTGAATCAACAAAGGAATTATTAACCCTCTTTGCACATTAGGTTTCATTATTTCATATTTCATTACTTATATTGCTTGGGTCATTTCCTTCCTTGGATTAAGCTAGATTAGATTTCCATTTTCCTTTTAGCTTAATCAATGCATGCTTTTTCCATCCACTATATCTTTCTAACATGCTAAAATGAGCTTCATATGCAAACTTTATTTTGCAAGATTACTTACTTCCATTGTTATCTATCTATTTTTTTGTTCTTATTTGTCTTTATTTCTTATTGTATGTGGGCCTTGCCTTTTTTTGTGCACACACTTGTTTGTTTGTTTGTTGCCACTATGACCTTGAGTGTTTTGTGACATTGTAAGTGGTGTCCCATGTTTGCAACCTGATTTTACAAAACCTATATTGTCTTCTTGGATTTTTACCGTAGAATCTTGCGTCTTAGCTTCTACATTTTCTATAAAGCTTACACTTTTTTCTACGTACATGTTTGTATTTTTTGTACTAACACTTGTTTTCCTAGCCACTTATTTTTGTGTGCCTTGGTTTCTAACAAGCACATTCCGTTTCCCCTATAGGGCACAATTTATTCGGTCGGTTCTATTTTGGGCGCATTCTCCTATCCACGACATAACATGCACCCCCAAAGAGGGGGCATCATTTTGGTTTACACACAGTACAAAAAATAATACCAATACATTTCAGTTTTAAGTTTTCATCCATGAAATAGTAGGTTATACATCGAGTGGGTTTAGACTAGTCTACAAAACTCCATATACAATGGATTTTATGGGCGATTGTCTTTAGAATTATAGGAATAGTTACAGTGTTAGAGGAGCATTGGAATTTCCTCCCTTCACTTCTTCGACCAATGGTGTTGGATCACACATAAAACCAAGAAGTATAGAGAACTATTCACACTATTAGGAAGTAGTTATAGGTTAGAGAATAACACATATTTCTCCCTACAATTCTTCATTCATTAGCATGAGATATCCCAAAATAATCGCACTTCATCAAAATTTATAGGATCCTTTCTACACCCTTTCTCTCATCATAGATTAGGTACACACGTTCCTTATTCATTTTTGTACTTTCATTTCGTTTTACATATTTACATGCATCTTTACACACAAGTTTTACACATATACATGCATATTTGAATACTTGATTGTCTTCTCCTTTGCAGTCCATCCGTATGGGAAGAAAGTAGTCAAAAACAAGAACGACATCACATATAACATACTAACATGCATGCACATTAAACACATTAGCATCTACATGCGGTCTTCCAACCTAGGTTCATGTTATTGTTGATGCATAATCACATCATCCTTTATTGCTTGCAACTCAATAGATTGAAACTTTCAGTGTGATTGCATAACATGGAGATTTTCCCAAAGTGTGGGACTTCATGATCAAAAATATCTTTGGATGAAGGCCGGATTTGTTTCCTATCCTAGTTCCAACTACTCCAAAGTGTAGAGAGCTACTGTGTCTAACCCTAATCTAATATTTCCAAGGAGATAGAGATAGATAAAATGAATGAAAATAAAACCTACTCAAAGGGAAGGTGATGCACCAAGAAGTATGTTGAACAACATGCATAATAAACACAACACTACTAGAACCTTGTAGTGAAAAAAACAACCATACACAATAACCTTGCATGTAATGAAAGATTTGAAAATTACAATATAACAGAGAAGAGGGTTTAAAGCATCCATGGATATGATTTTATTTCTCTCAAAGTTGATACAATACATCACATTTATGGCCAAAAGAACATATTTTTCATTGAAATATTCAATAGTGATGTTTGAAATCTCCACAAATCATTACTGGAGATAAGAAATAAGTGAGGGGCATATACAAGTTTTTAACCTTTTGAAATGATCCCCTCCTAACAATATATAGAAATAATGAGAAAAGGGAGAGAAAAGAATTAAAAAATAGATTCAACCACCCAAAAATGCATTTAAATCACCTGCAACAATGATGGGTTCCACTCCAAAACCCATACATCCATGTACTTTTCCTTGTTGGAGAAGAAAGAAAACCCATACCTCATGATTTTGGTAGGTGAGAAATATGGAAATTCATACCTAATCAATTTTATACAATCTGTTTTAACACCTCAAAGCTAGCACTAATCTGCTGCAAGTGTGTCTGCATGTTTGTTTTTATCTCTCTAAATAGATTACATATTAATAGCATAAAAATCCTCCATTAAGTATGAAATTCTATGCTTGTAATATTTCACTAATGAATTATTACATACATTAAAGCTTTTACTTGATTAATTAGTAACTCTAAATCAACAAAAACTTGTAACATGTTGATATCTCTTTTCTATCCTATTGTAAGCCATGAGTTAATACATCATATCTAGCTAAGTTACAAGTAGATGAGAATTGTATACTTAGATCTCTAAAATACATTTCATTTATAGGGTGAGTACACATAAAACCTATAACTTTTCCTTCTTTTCTTTGCTCCATCAAAATGAAGCTTCCATAAGCCTTTGGATTTTTTTCTATTTTGGACAATAAAGGGGATTGGTGCATTTTCTTCATGCAAATAATAAACACCAAATAAATATTCTTCCACTTATTTGAAGGGATCATAAGCATGTTCTTCTTGAGTTTTTTCATCCATAAATAAATTAGAAACACCATCTAATGCAGAAACATGTGTTGTGATGTCAAAATCAAACTTATCTATGGCTGCATAATTTGCTACAACATTTGAAGCATGAGGTTCAATATGAAATATAGCCAAAGAATATGAATTGAATGTAACTTTAGTTCCATACCTTGTAGTAAAGAATAAGAATGACCAATATGAAGAAAGATAACCTCCTATATTTGCTATGAAATATCTTGATAAACATAAAGCAAAGTAGGGAGGTAAATCTACTATTGTAACATCTTGTAAAATAGAAACATTTGGACAAGCATGTAATGTTACCTCCAAATTTCTAATGATGCCAATTGTGTTAGTTGTTGTTCCATCTAGATATAACACACTTTTCTTTGTAGGTTCATACTTGTAGGCCTAATTTTTTTGTAATTTCTTTAGGCATTACTGTGTTGTTTGCACCATTGTCAACCATGTAGTTATGAACTAAATAATCTCCAATAATCAAAGATAGATAAAAGGGTGGTGGATTTTTAATATCATGAGCATTTATAAATTTTTGTACCATCCACTTAGCCTATTTTATTTGATCTTGATTGATTTTACCAAGAACCATATCTCCTTTCTAAGTTTCCTTTTCTCATTGGTTTTGAAGAAATTTGTAACTTAGCAAGCTCATGAGCAAGTAGCTCTCCTATTGTCTTGGAATACTCAAAGCATCCCATAATGAAATATTAATATTATGTTTTTCATTACCTCATAAATTTTAAAAGAAGCAATAGTCTTCGAAAATTATTGTATAGTTTTAGCATAAGCTTTAGAAAAAACTAACTCTACTTCAACAACTTTTGAAATCTGAGGTATGAAAAATCTTCTAGGATCAGGCTGCAATTGTTTTTATTGGTCTTTAGGAGCTGAACTGCTTGTTGTTTTTAAAATAAAAAGAGGTTTTTATGGTTTTTTGACATGTACTTACTGATTTATTAGTGACTGTAGGAAAAATAGGTCTATTTTGTTGTTTTTCTTTATCTTGAGCCCTTTCTTGAGACCTAGTTGTAATTGCAATAAAATCTTCTTCTCCAAAAATGACTAATTTTTGTTAGGTGATTTCGACTGAGTATCTTGCTGCCCAACCTCCATTTGAGGCATAAATAATTCTTCAGATTGCGGTTGTGCAACAAAGCTTATATTTAGGAATGTATTTGGATAATTAACAATTGAATGAGGTTGATTACAAGGTAAAAACCACTCTTCTAAAGCCATGTTGATTGGAACAAGAGTGATAGATGAACTCAGAGCTTTAAGATCAAATTTATTTAGCTGATAAGGTTTCTATAGTTCTAATTTTTCTGAAATGGCTACCTATTCTACTAATTTTGTTGATATGTAGTTTGGTAAGGCCTGCTAGACTGAGTAACTTTATTGTCAATTGATGTTAGTTTGTTCCCCATTGTCTGCAAGGCCTTAAATATGAAATATGTACGTGCTTAAAAATAGGTTTTATTATGGCAATTGGTTGTGGAAGAAGTGCCAAGTCTGCTAATAGAGGCATCAAAGTATTTGAGGTTAATTTTTGCATCTTAAATAAGGCTCTTTTAGCCCTAATAGAAATATCATAATCTTTGGGAGTGTAGTTCCTCCCATAGATTGTATCATGGCTAAAATGTCATTATTTAAATCTCTAATATTATATAGAAATGCATGATCATATTGAGACTTAACACTGGCTGGAATTCTTTCCAAAGTTCTAGCAAATCTGATGTTAAAAGTATAAATAAATTCATGAGGAGCTCTCTTGATTATAGACAACTATTCTACGAGAGATAAATGACTAGAATTGTATTGAAATTTCTTAAGTAGATGATTCCCTCATTTATCCCAAGTTTTTATACTCCATATTGGTAAAGTTATGTACCATTGAAAATTTTTCCTTTAAATGATGTAGCTAAGAGTCTCAAGGCTACATCTTCATGAGTTATGTTATGGACTACATAAAGGACTGCAATATCTTTATTATGCTCAATATAGTTAATATCATTTTCACCGGTAATTTAAGGTAAAAATTCGGGGTAGTCGCATGTACATCATGATAGACTTGAATTACAAAAGGGATGTCATTAGTAAAGGTCACAAAATTTCTAGGTGGTGGTGGTTGTTGATGTATGATTAAGGGAATTTGAACAACAAGAATAACATGTGGTGACGGAAGGGGAGGAGCGTTCCCAAAACTAAGCCTATTATAAGGTAAGGTATTTGCAACTCTTCTTCTTCTCACATAATTTAAAGGTAATGAAATAAAGTCATCAGGAAGTCCTCTTTCTAATGATCTTGTAGTCAGTTTAGGCATGAGACATGCTACAAAACTAGTTTGAAATCAGCCTTACGAAGCCTCTGAATTTTTTATTTATTAGATGTTACAGTTTTGTTGTTCCAAAATTGATTTTATTTCACTATAAATGTGTTGTAAATTATTGTAATCTACGGTAGATATAATTCATGTCCACAGGTGTGCTAAAAACTGTTATCTCTTAGAAGTGCACCCATGTTGAGAGATGACAACAGGGGTTCTAAGATTTCATTATCTCTCACTTCTATAGATATAATGGAAACACCTCAAGTCTATGGGTATACCTATTGTTGAGGTGAATCTTTAGTATCAAGGCCGGTTCCTTATTGATGTATCCTAAAATATTTTTTGGGGTTTTGAGAGAAAATAGATTGTTCTAACTGAATTAAAATGGGGTGTGTTGGTGGTCGATTTCATCGTGACCTAGTTTTTCCTCAAAATTCTTCAATCTGCATGCTCTGTCAAATTTTCTATTTCCCCGAATGGATGCGTGAAAGGTTATCTTCATTTTTATGTTGATGAAGATCTTTCTCCATGGTCGTGGATCACATTTGGGCCTTGTATCATTTCCAAATTCTTTGTCCTTAAAGAAAAATTCAATTCTAGGTGCAAATGGTGATTTCCTTGCATTTTATGGTTTGACGGGCATGTTTTCCCCATCAAATTATATCTCAACATCTTCACTACGTGGTATCTTTTGATTGGATGAGGCACATTGGCTCTATTTTATAACTTGTATCATTTTGCTATGTTTGCAAAAAGATCAATTTGGCCCCATGACCTTATTGAATTATGATTGGCTAGTCAAATTTATAAAGGCAGAGTGAATTTCTCTTTTTTCCCCGAAGGTGTATATGTGTTCATTTTTAATTGGTTGCGGCTTTGTGGTCTTTTTGGTGAAATTTACCACTTTGGTCACATTTGTAAAAATACCAAATTGGCCCCATGGCCCCGATAGTCTCTGATTGGCTATTCAACAAATATGAAGTGGTAAGGAATAAGTCTTACTTTTACCCTGAAGAGGGACCCGTTTTCATTTTTCAAGTTACAAGTGGGAAGGCAGGTCGGTGGAAAATTTTGAAGTTTTTTGCCTCTTTGTACAAGGGAACAAAGTTATGAAATAACCGGCAACTCCGATGGGGTGCAAATCAAAAGTTAGAAGCAGAGAGGTGTGTCATCGGGGAATTTTGAAACTTTAAGAACAACTTCAACTCAAAGCTTGTCCACATGGAGGGCCTATGCTCATTTGAAATTTACGTTTGGGTCCTATCTTAGTAGTTGTGTCAAGGAGACATGTGGAGGCTTCTGCTAGCTCCTCTCTATACTTAAAACCTCTCAAGCAACTTTCTAAAGCCTGGGACACATGGAGGGCCCGCGCATGTTTAAGAACTTCCCCCATAATTTAATTTTGAAAAATCACCAAAGGGACACGTGGAGGTTTCCATTGGGTCTTCCCATACTTAGAATTTTCAACGGCCGATGAAACTTTCTCAGACCCTAGGCACGTGGCGCCTTCTTCTAGTCCTTAAAATCTTTCAAAAAATTTATCGGTATGAAACATGTGGTGAGCCCAAACTTTTTAGGGTCTCTACTTTTGGGCACCATATCAAAAGTGTGCCAAAGAGACACGTGGAGGCTTCACTGGCTCTTTTTATACTGAGACTTTTCAAAGGACAAAAGGAAATTTTCTTGGGCCCAAGGCATGTGGAGAGCTTGCACTCATTTGATGTCCCACCTCTAAACTTCATCTTTGAATTTGCATCAAAAAAACATGTGGAAGGTCTGCACTCATTTGGGAACCTACCTTTGTACTTCACCTTTGCAGTTGTGCCAAGGAAACACATGGAGGTTTCCGTGAGTTCCTCTTTGCACTTGGCCGACTCAGACTTGTAGCATAGGTAATGTGGGATAATCCATGCATGGACACTCATTTTTAGAGGCACAAATGCAGGCATCCATGTGAGGGAACTCATTTCTCAAGGTGTATTCTTGAGGGTGAAAATGATTGCTTGTCAGATCCAACTATACAGAGCCACCTGAAAATGATTAAAAAGGGGATTTCTTGTATGATAGAATAAAATAATGATTAGAAGAATGGTCAAAAGGTTGGGGCATGGCATCCCATTCATTATTCGAGGGTCTGAGAAATGTGATTAGTTCATAATTTGTCCACCTAGCAGCTTCGGGTGTAAATTTGCTAAACATCACTTTATGAGACAAATTGGTAACAAGCAAACGATTTCTCAAATATTATTCTTTTTCAGAGGAAAATTTAGGATGACTCGAGTGATTGAATTGTATAAATGCAATGAGGATACACTTTCAAATGGTTAGGGGTTGAATTCTTAAGAGAAAATTTGAGAAATCCCATCTTCCTAAGAGACCATCTGAGAAACATGTTAATCTCTTATGATTTAGATTTGATCATGTCAAGTTGGTTGCTAGTGTACAACCATTGACAAGCTATGAGATTTTTCAAGAAATCTTCCCCTGTTGATGAATCTAATCAAATTTCAATTAATCTTTGTTAATCTTGGGAAAAATTGTGCCTACTTTATTTCAGAATGTCTACAAATAGTATTTCTTGTTCCTATTGCAATCTTATATTATAATCTCTCTGAATCACACAATATCTCATCCCTTTGATGGTTTAGTGGCATTTTAAATTTTATTATGAGTAGAGCCTTCATCTCATAAATAAATAAACAATTTAAAATCACTTTACTCCCATTTGTTGATAGAGGTTGTTTGTAAGTCTTCGAGTGTATCTTAGACATGATGAAACAAAGATTGATAATGTTTAATTGAGACTTTTAACTCAAGCCTTCATGTTAAATTCTTGGAGATTGTGTGAAGCTATGTGTAAATATAGCCCTCCATTGATGCACACCTTCAAGTTGAAGGACTATTTTAGCTATTCTAAAGCATTTTGTCATTTAGTTTTCCAACTATTGTGAAGGTTCTAGAAGATCCATCATAATCAAGTTTATCCCGCTTAATCTCCCACCAAAAATTATTCAAAAACAATGAATCCTATGTGAACTACCCATATTTTCCCTGTATATCCACAAATGAATAAATTCTACTACAAAAATATGCAGAAGCAATAAGGATTCCATAATATCTTTAGTAACCTTAACCTTGTTTAATAAATATCACGATTCTTTAGAAGTGATAACTCATGAGAGTTAAATTGTGGTGCATTGATCATATTTTCTCAAGGTTTTCTTTAAAATTTGTGCAAAGAAGGATATCTTAATTCTCCTTCACCAACAAAGGTTACAAAATGGGTCCTCTCACACTAGATTGGCATGGATGCTGTGGATTATTTGAACTCGGGGAGTTATTTGTGTGGGAACAACACCAAATTGGCATTGTTGCTAGGGACATGAAGGTGTGTGCAAAGTTTGAAAACCATTAACAACGCATATAGACCCTAGTAAATTCTTCTTACAAATTTTAAAGTGTAAATATGTTGTTGAAATGTCATCCCGTGTCCAAATTTATAAGAATCGAGAAAAGTTACGATTCGCATGTAATATTTTTAGGTTATGTTTGTTTTTACACTAAGTTTACAACATCAATGTTAAATACGGGTAAAGAAAGGTCGATCTGTGAAGCTTTTCATGAATTTATTTTTGATAGATATTTGCCATATCAATTTTAGTGCATTTGCACAACTAAGTTGAAAATACATAGTGGAAACTCCATTTTTAATTAATTTTTGATTAATTCTAGTGTCTTAACCTTTTTCAATTGAAATTTATCACTAATATTTACAAAGCTCGAAGGAAGAAGATATTTCTTTGTTAAAGACCCTTCTAGAAGGTTGTTTCCATAATTGGGAAAGATAAATTCTCAAGGAAGAAGAATGGAAAGTTGTTGGAGATCAAAAATAAAGAAAAGAGTTATCAATTGTTGAAACTTATTAGCTACTCATTCAAGATTGACATACTTCCTCAAGTAGTCTTTTGTAGACTTGTTTTCTCCAACTTGATAGGGTCCTTCATTCATATTTGAAAAGTTTGTTTCTCATTTTGTCCCCGTGTTTTCCAAAGCTGGTATGATCTTCCAAGAAACTGATTTTTTAGAGAAGATTCATTTTGAGAATTACAACCTGTTCCCAATAGACCCCTCACTCCTTATCATTTAGTGTCTCCTATAAATTAACCACCTAAAAACAACATGGCCGAACCGCCACCCAGACCTCCATTTTTGTTAATACCTTTTGTCCTATAAATTTTAGAGGTATGGATGGATATCCAAATGTTGTGCAACAAGATGTTATAAATATACTACCTAAATTTCAAGGGAATAATGCTATCATGTGCGATCAACATTTAAAACTTTTTGTCAATATGATAGAAGACTTTGAGATTCAATTTGATGATTTGTATATAAAAAAATTTATTCATACTCTTGAGGAGGATTTATGTGACTGGTATAAATCTTTACAGACAACTCAATAGACTCATGTACATAAATGAAAAATGCTTTTAGGTTACAATATGGGGCATAAGATAAATCCTAGGTTTCTTTTGTATGAATTTGAAAATATTAAGAAGAATCCTATTGAATTTGTTCATGAATTCAATACTCGGTTCAATAATACCTTGAATAGGCTACATGTGATCCTACGGCCAAATGATATTTCTTGTTTAATAAAATACTCTTATGCTTTTGAGAAAAATGCTTCCTATTATTTAAGGGACAAGAACCCAAGAACATTGAGGTAGGCCTTCACCATGGCTTTGTAGATTGAAAATAACATCAAGGTAGTTGGTAATCCTCCTAAGAGGGAAGGTATCAAGTTGATCAATCTAGAGAAGCCTCAGTCGAGTAAGTTTGTTGATCTGGAAGAGGTTGTAAAAACTTTGGCCGAGAGATTTTAAGGAAATATCCTATAAATTGGCCATGGCGAGAGAATGGGATGGACAAGGTTCCCACGGTCAAGCACAAGACACAAGGCCAAGAAATATTTAGAAATCATCCTATGAGTGATCATAGATCTGGTGACAGAGGCTAAGGACCCATGGGGTCGGGAAATAGACAACCTTAAGCCCATTAAATTAGAATTGTGCCTCATCCTTTAACTTCCAAAATTGTTTTTGTGGAAGAAGCCAAGGAAATTGAGTGGTGTGACATATGTTTCTTGCCACATGACCCATGTGATGAAGACAAAGAAGTTGAGGAAGCTGATGATGACACTGATGATGATGTGTGCATGATGAGGTGCTGTAAAAGATCATGGCAAGGAGCAACGTTGACTAAATTAATTAGTGGCATAACTACTATAGATTTCTGGGATTGCATTCACTGGGTATTACCCCTTCCACCCACTCATACTTTTGAAATAGATATTGTACAAGCTTTTAAATTACCTAATAATGATTTTGAGTACTTAAAGTAATTAATGATTAAAATGTATCATGGAGGAATCCCTTCAGGAGTATAGGAAGTTGTTAATAATTGTGGTGGTTTCCCAAGAAAAAAAATATAACACTAGGAGAAAAGTTGTCAAAGGAGCAGGCCGCAAGCCAAAACAAAAATCTAGTTCTCACCAATATCCCAAAAGAAACTCCTAAGAAAGATACATCTGGCAAAGGCCTTTTTCCCCAAAGTAACTAGTATACTCCGCCCATGCTCAGACCATGAAAATCCTTTGTTGTCAGATGAGTTTTTCAGTCTTCCTCCAAATGTTACTTTGCCCAAATACGTTCCTTACAACATTTCACAAGTCTTGAGTCGATCAATATTTATGTTCCATTTTTTAGCTTCTTAGGATTCCTGAGCACAATAAAAGGGCCTATGAGTATTTGGGATTAAAATAAGAAAAGATTACCCAAGGTAGAAATGTAAACAATATTGATACTCCTCCTACCATTGCAGAGTTGGAAAAAACCCAAGTACTGGAAGAACTAGGTGAGCCACCTAAAGTATATTTGGGAACATCCTTGGTTGAATCCTAGCTGAATGTAGGTCCTTTTTCATTACTCGATTATTAGGGATAGGTTGTTACACAACTTTATGTTTTATTCTAGAGCATCATGTAATGTTATGCCTCTTGAGGTCATGAATGAATTAGATATAAATGTGACAAAAACTTATGGGAAGTGCATTTCCATGGATTCAAGAGAGGTGTTAGTGGTTGGATGTGTCAAGGGTTTGATAGTGCAACTCAGTAGCCTACCAGGGCAAGAACTTAAAACTAGATGTTGTTATTGCTTATTTCCTTGCCAAATGGGGAAAGATATTATCAAGAAAATGCACTACTAATGTGTGTGGGAGTTTGTAAATGGATATGTCTCTTGCCACTATACTTATTGAGGGTAGCCTTGTAAATTTTTATGGTGAAAAGAAGATGCTACATCTCATTGAGGATCCCAATAATGCTTCCTATGAAGTTTTATACACCGACATTGGTGTCGATAACTTTATTGGATTTGCTGATGGTAAAGAGAAACAAATTGATCAATGCAAGTCTCTTAAACAAGTAGGTTCTCCTTAGACTTTGTTGTTTGATGGGGCTAAAAGGAACGATAACCAAATCGTACCAGTGCCAAGAACACAGATGCTAATCAAACACCACAATCAATAAGATGAAAGCAATTCACCAGAATAACTTTACACAAAACCTTTGCAAACAAATGAGCAGCAATATCGTATATTATTATGGAACTCAATGAAATACAATGAGAATGGGCCTTGCTTATATAGGCAAGGAATAAAAATCTAAGAACCAGTCAAGGTCGTATATCAAGCCATAAATCATGGAAAGAACTAGTCATCAAATAACTAGTCAAGTCCATAGATTTATGAGAGAACTATACATCAAGGATCTAGTCAATACCATAGATCTAGGAAAGAACTAGTCAATACCATAGATCAAGGAAAGAACTATACCTAACAACTAGATAATATCTCCTAATATCTAAATAAATAAAAGAAATATCCACACACATAAGTGGGTGAGGATAAATATAATAAAGGTAAATAATGTAACTAGGTGAACATGAGCTAAGGTAAATACCTACTCTAACAGGGCTTGCTCTAAATTTGGAAATGGTGCTGGTATTGTCTCGATATCTCTAGGACAGGAAGAGTTTGTTTTTTATTTTAAATTCAACTTTGAGTGCACTAACAATATTGCAAAATATGAAGCATGATTATTGGGTTTAAGAATTGCTTGGAAATATGGTGTTTGAGACATCATAATTAAAGGAGATTCAGAGCATATTGTCAAGCAGGTTAGAAAAATGTATGCAAATGCAGAAAATCGAGATAATGAAGCAATATAAGCTTGGAGTATGGGATTTCATTGAAATGTTTGACTCCTTCAACATAATACATCATGGTAGGAAGTACAATACTCTAGTAGACAAATTGGCCATATTGGGGTCAAGATTTGAAAATTGTACTGTATCCCCCTATTGTGAGTATAATATTGATATATTAACTAGGCCATTTGTTCCTTACAATGTTAAACACTGACAAGTGTTTTAAGATGAAACCCACGTGTAAATGTTTTTGTAGAACCAAGGAGCGTTTTTTGATTAACATATAGATTGGGAGCTAATGGTTTATACAAACTGATGGAAAGGAGTCTTTATTTGGCAAAGAAATCATTTAATTTAAGACTAATACTATTCCTAGAGGTTTGGTATCACTTGAATCAAACTTTAATAATGTTGATTGAATTATTAATAAAGACATGTGAGCCTCGAGGGATCTTGAAGAGAATGACCGGGCATGAAGGATAAACCACATAAGATCTGGATAGGTAGCAATCTGAGCAAGGAAGAAAAATAGTCATATGTGCAATTGTTGAAGAAATACTATGTTTGCTTAGCATGGTATTATTCTAAACTTAAAGCATACATCTAGAGGATATTTTCAAGCATGAAATTCACTTGGAAGCTTTTGCTAAGATGTTTAGGTAGAAAAATATGCTGATCAATCTATTCATTTCCCTGAATATGTAAGAAGAATTGAAAAAGTTGAGGGATGGAGGAATCATATAGCCCACAAGGTATTCATCATGGGTTGCAAACTTGGTACATGTCAGAAAGAAGAATGGAGATATAAGGTTGTGTGTGGAATTTAGAAACTTGAATAGAGCATCAATGAAGGATAACTACCCTCTACCAAATATGGACAATATGTTACAATTGGTTACTGGTTCAGAATTTTTATCCACCTTGGATGGTTTTTCTAGATATAACCAGGTAGTTGTGAAGGAATCAGAGTGAATCAAGACTGCCTTTACCACTCCTTGGGGAACATATGTATATGTTAGAATTCCTTTTGGTCTAATGAATGTTGGAGCCACTTTCAAACGAGCAATGGATGTAGGTTTCTCGGCTATATGAATGATTTCATCACTATATATCAATATGATGTGACTATTTTCCGAAAAAGGAGTGACCACCTACAACTCTTCAAAAAAAGGCTGTTAATATATAGGGAGTATGGTATTTCACTAAATCCCAAGAAGTGACATTATGGATTTCAGAAAGCAAAGCTGCTTCGACACATTATGTCTAAGGATCGGGGGTCATGATCGATCCCGAAAGGGTAGAATCTATCAACAAAGTCCCTATTCCAAGAACCAAGAAGGGAATTAAATCCTTTTTTGGGAATATTACTTTTATTAGGAGATTTATCTCTAACTTTCCTGAACTAACTATTCCAATCAATAACATGTGAAGAAAGATCAAAGTATCAAATGTAAAGAAGCATCTATTCAAGCTGGGATCAAAGAAGCATTAAAGAGTGCCCCTGTTTTTAGCAGATCTAGATTATAAGAAGGCTTTCCAAATGTTTTCTTTTGATTCAAAAAGTATTATTGCCTCTCGTGTTGTTGTAAAAGGATGATGAGGGAGCTGAAAGACCAATTGCCTTTTTAGTAAGGCATTACAAGGAGTTCAGCTAAAGTATACTATCATTGAGAACCAAACATTTTATTTTGTAAAAGCAACAAAGGTCTTCAGGACACATATACCGAGTTCCAAAGTCATTGCTTATGTTCCGCATGCCATGGCAAAGATATCCTATCGAAATAGAGTTTTCAAGAAAGAGATGTTGATGGGTAAACTAATTGCAAGAGTATGATATGGACATCCAAAAAAAAAAAAATTAGTAAGAGGTTTCAAGCATGAAAAACTTATGGCAGAGAGCAATCTATAGACAATTGAGGTAAATGAAGTTGAAGTAGAAAGGCTGAATGTCCTTGAAAAACTAGTAAATTCTAAATGGTACAATGATTTCATTTTTTTATTTCAAACATCTACAAAAAGTACATGAACATTTGAGCAAGAATAAGAAAACATGACTTATGTTAGGTTCCCAAAAATATGTCATTACTAATTTTGGGTTAGCTTGGAAGAATCCCGAGGAGTTCTCTTAAGATGCATTAATGGAGATGAAGCCCCTAAAATAATTGTTGATCTCCATGGAGGAGTTTATGGGGGGCATTTTTCTAGAAGAGTCACAACTCATAAGATCTAAAGGGCTAGTTATTGGTGGTCAACTCTTTTCAAAGATACAACTCGTTGGTAAGAAAATGTGAAAGTTGCCAACAATTTTGTGGAAGATTGAAATCTTAAGGCTCCCTTCCTTTGCATCCTTTGTCAATGGAAGCCCCATTTAGGCAATGGGAAATGGACATCATTGGTGATATTTCAGATCCTTCAAGTGCTGGCCATAAGTGCATTTTAGTAGCCACTGATTACTTCACCAAGTGGGTGGAGGTAATCCCCACCAAGAAACTAACTCATCAAATTTTCATGTATTTCATTCTAAATCATATCATTTACAGTTTGGATTTCTTGGTAATATAGTTGTTGATAATGCCATGATCTTCTAGGCTAAACCTTTGGTGGCTATGTGCCATGAATATAGGATTAATTTGACATATGCTTCTAATTATAATCCCCAAGGAAATGGACAAGCAGAGTCCAAGAATAAAAATATGTTGAAGATAATTATAAGAACTTTGGATTAAATAAAAGGAAATGGGGTGAGTAGTTGAAGTTTGTTGTTTGGGCTGATCAAATCACTGTTAAACAAGTTATTGGAAAAGACCATTTGAGTTTGTGTATAGAACTCAAGGTCTTCTGTCCCTGCATATGCAATTGTCTTCATTTCAATTTCTTCAACAACTAGAAGATCAAGAGGTTAGTCCCTATAATTCTCACATCGGGCCTGATTGTTGAGTTACATGAAGAAAGAAGGGCATCCCATCGTAGGCATGCAAAATTTAGAGATAAATTAAATGAGTTGTTTGATAAGAAGGTGACTTTAAGAGCTTTCAAAGTGTGGGAGATCTTGTGCTATTTTGGGATAGCAGAATGAGGATAAGGGAAAATATGTAAATTTTTATGCATTTTTGATAGCCCTTATTCAATTGACATTCGAATTGGTGAACATACCTTATTTTTAAAATACATAAATAGGGAATTGTTTGAATTACCTATTAATGGCGTACATTTGAATTACCATCAGATAGTGTAAAGCCTTAGATTTTTTGTTCTATTTTTTTGTTTTGTCGATTTTGGTTCTCCCTGGTCTTTGGTGGCCATTTTTGTTTGTTTATCAGTTTGTTCTTGGAGAGGGTTGGCTCGTGATTCCGTTGCCCAATGGTTTTTTTTAGCACTTAGTGTGTTATTTTTTCTTGTGGCACTTGCTGGGTGTGCCCATCCCTGAGTCGTAACCAATGTTGGTGCTTGATTTTATCATGCTCTAGTGTGCCCTCAAAATTCTTCAATCTACGTGATGTGTCGTATTTTCTATTTCCTTGAATGGATGTGTGAAAGGTTTTCTTGACTTGTATGTTGTTCAATATCCTTCTCCATGGTCATGAATCACATTTGGTCCTTGATCATTTGCAAATTATTTGTCCTTTAAGAAAAAATCAATTCTAGACACAAATGGTGATTTCCCTACATTTTACGATTTGACGAGCGTGTTTTCCCCATCAAATTATATCTAAACATCTTTAGCTACATGGTCTCTTTTGATTGGATGAGGTACGTTGGGTCTATTTTAGAACTTTTAACTTTTTGCTATGTTTGCAAATAGATCAATTTGGCCCCGCAGCCCCGTTGAGTATTGATTGGCACCAAATTTATAAAGGTGGAGAAAAATTCTCTTTTTTTCCCCAAAGGTGTATACATTTTCAATTTTAATTGGTCAGGCAAATGGGTCTTTTTGGTGAAATTTTCTAGTTTGGTAACATTTGTAAAAAATACCAAATTGGCCCCATGGCTCCGATAGTCTCTTATTGGCTATTCATCAAATATGAAGCAATAGGGAAAAATTCTTACTTTGACCCCGAAGAGGGACATGTGGCCATTTTTCAAGTTACAAGCGAGAAGGTCGGTCAGTAGAACATTTTGATTTTTTTTGCCTCTTTGTACAAGGGAAATAAGTTATGAAATAACCTGCAACTCTGCTGGGGCCCATGTCAAAAGTTAGAAGCAAAGAGGTGGGTCACTGTGGCATTTTAAAATTTAAGGCCCAAATCAAATTAAAGCTTGTCCATGTGGACGGCCAATGCTCATTTGAAATTTGC
Source organism: Taxus wallichiana var. yunnanensis (assembly GCA_018340775.1). NCBI lineage: Eukaryota > Viridiplantae > Streptophyta > Pinopsida > Cupressales > Taxaceae > Taxus > Taxus wallichiana. The sequence goes on along the minus strand of CM031240.1, from coordinate 903,233,383 downwards.
CTCTGGGTCCTACCTTAGCAGTTTTGCCAAGGAGACATGTGGAGGCTTCCATTGGCTCCTCTCTATACTTAAAACTTCTCAAGAAACTTTCTAAGGCTTGGGACACATGGAGGGCCCACTCATGTTTGGGACCCACCCCGTACTTTACTTTTGAAAAAGTGCCAAAGGGACATGTGGAGGTTTCGCTGGGTATTCCCATACTTAAACTTTTCAACACCGATGAAACTTTGTTGGACCCAGGCACATGGATCTTTTCTTGGTCCACAAATGAATAAATTCTACTACCAAAATATGCAAAAGCAATTAGGATTCCATAATGTCTTTAGTAACCTTAACCTTGTTTAGAAAATATCACCATTCTTTAGAAGTAATAACTTGTGAGAGTTCAATTGTGGTTCATCGATCATATTTTCTCAAGGTTTCCTTTCAAATTTATGCAAAGATTGATATATTCATTCTAATTCACCAAAAGAAATTACAAAATGGGTCCTCTCACCCTAGTTGAAAGGCACAAACTAAAGTAGTGAGGATAGATCAAATCTTTTTAAGGTGCTATCCATTTCTCCAACATCTGAGTGACAAAGAGCTAGTTGAATCACCTCCCCGGCTACAAAATGACATACATGATGATTTATCTATCTTTAGGCTTCTTGTTAAATCTGTGATGATGCTCAACTTGCAAAGGAGAATTAATTTGGATACCAACACCAGATTGGTGCCATCACGGGATTATTTGAACTCTAGGACTTATTTGTGGAAACAACACTACATTAGCATTGTTTCGGGGATTATTTTAACTCTAGGACCTATTTGTGTGGCACCAACACCACATTAGCATCATTATCGTGGATTTTTTTAACTCCAAGACTTATTTGTGTAATAAAAATACCGTGATTGGCACCGCTTTCGGGGATTATTTGAACTCGGGACTTATTTGTGTGAAAACAACACTAGATTGGCATCGTCTTGGGGATTATTTGAACTCGAGACTTATTTACGTGGTGACAACACTAGATTGGTGTCATTGCCATGGATTATTTGAACTTCAGGACTTATTTGTGTGGAAAAAACACCAGATTGGCATCATTTCTGGGGACATGAAGGTGTGTGAAAAGTTTGACCACCATCAACAATGCATATAAACCCCGATAAATGCTTCTTACAAATTTTAAAGTGTAAATACATTGTTGAAATGTCAACATGTGTCTAGATTTGTAATAATCAAGAAAAGTTACTGGGATTCCGCATGTAATATTTCAGCTTTTATGTTGGTTTTTGCACTAATTTTAGATCATCCATGTTAAATACAGAAAGAAGGTCGATATGTGAATCTTTGCATGAATTTATTGTTGATAGATCAATTTTAGTGCCTTTGCACAACTAAGGTGAAAATACTTAGTGGCGACTCCATGTTGAATTAATTTTTGATAAATGCTAGTGTCTTAACCTCTATCAATTGAAATTTATCACTAATCTTTGCAAAGCTGGAAGGAAGAAGATCTTTCTTCATTAAAGACCCTGCTAGAAGGTTGTTTCAAGAATTGGGAAAGACAAATTCTGAAGGAAGAAGAATTTGGAAAGTTGTTGGAGATCAGAAATCAAGAAAAGAGTTATCAATTGTGGAAAAGTATCAGCCAATCATTGAAGATTGCCATACTTCCTCAAGTTCTTTTGAATCGTAGTAGTTTTGTAGACCGAATTCTCCAACCGGAGAAGGTCCTTCATTTATATTTGAAAAGGTTTCATTTAATTATGTCCATGTGTTTTCAAAGGCTTATAAGATCTTCCAAGAAACAATTTTTTTAGAGAACATTCATTCTGAGAATTGCATTCTTATGCCCCACTGACCCCTCACTCCTCATCATTTTGTATCTCCTACAAATTCACCACCTCAAAAACATGGCCTAACCCCACCTGCACCTCCATTTGTTGTTACTACCTTCAGCCTTATAAATTTTAGAGGTATGGATGGATATCCAAATACCGTGGCCCCAAGATGTTCGAAATAGACTCGCTTAAATTTCAGTGGAATAATGTTATCACTTTGGCGATCAACATTTAAAACTTTTAGTCAATATGATGGAAGAATTTGAGGATATGTATATAAAATTATTTCTTGTATAAATGCATGTGAGATCAAGAGATGCACGTGACTTGTATAAATATTTAACAAACAACTTAATAGACTCATGGATAAAAATGCAAAAACCTTTTAGATTACAATATGGGGAAAAGACAGATCCTGTGTTTCTTTTGTCTAAATTTTAAAATATTAAGAAGAATCCTAATGAATCTGTTTCATGACTTCAATACTTGGTTCAATAAGACCTGAATAGGCTACTCGTGATCTTACAGTACCAAATGATGTTTCTTGTTTAATAAAATACTCGATGCTTTTGACAAAAAGGATGCCTATTATTTAAAGGACAAGAACTAAGGAACATTCAAAGTGTGCCTTCACTATGGCTTTGTAGATTGAAAATAACATCAATGCAGTTGGTAAGCCTCTTAAGAGGGAAGGTATCAAGCTGATCAATAGAGAGAAGCCTCATTCGAGTAATTTCTTTGATCTGGAAGAGGTTATAAAATATTTTTCCGGAGTTGTTAAGGAAATATCCTATAAACTAGCCAGAGAAGAGAAGGGGATTGGACAAGGTTCCCAAGGTCAAAGCACAAGCCAAAAGGTCAAGAAATATTTTCAAATCATCCTAGGGGTGATCAGAGATCTGATGACAAAGGAAAAGGACCCATGGGGTTGGGAAATAGACAGCCCCAAGCCCATGAAAATAGAATCGTGCCTGATCCTTTGACTACAGAGTTGTTGCTATGGAAGAAGCCAATGAAATTGAGTGGTGTGACAGATGTTTCTTGCCACATGCCCCATGTGATGAAGACAAATAATTTGAGGAAGATGATGATGACAATGATGATGATGTGTGTATGATGGGGTGCTCTACAAGCTCATGGCAAGGAGCAACTTCGACTAAATTAATTAGTGTCAGAACTGCTACAGATTTCTGGGATTGCATTCATCGGGTATTAACCCTTCCTCCCTCTCATACTTTTGAAATAGATATGGTACAAGATTTTGAATTTCCTAATAATGATTTTTAATGATTAAGGGCATTAATGATTAAAAGGTATGATGTAGGAATCCCTTATGAGGAGGATAGGAAGTTTTTAATGAATGTTGTGGTTACCCAAGAAAAAGAATATAACACTAGGAGGAAATTTGTCAAAAGGTATGGGACTCAGGCCAAACCAAAAACTCTAGTTCTCACCAATATCCCAAAAGAAACTCCTAAGAAAGATACATCATCCGGAAAGGGCCTTATTTCCCCAAACAAAACTTGTATCCCTACTCGTGCTCGATCGTGTGAAAAATCCTTTGATGTTAGATGACTTTTTCATTCTACCTCCAAATGTTTCTTTTCCCAAATATGTTCCTTATGACACTACCCAAGTCTTGAGTCGATCAAGATTTCTATTCTAATTGTTGAGCTGCTTAGGATTTCTAAGCAAAAGAAAAGGGCCTTTTATTATTTCGGATTGAAAGAAGAAAATATTACCCAAGGTAGAAATGTAAACAATGTTTAGACGACTCCTACCATTACAGAGTTGGAAAAAACCCAAGTATTGAAAGAACTAGGTGAGCCACTTTGAAGTATATTTGGGAACATCCTTGTTTGAGTCCTCGCTTAATGTAGATCCATTTTTACGTACTGATTATTAGGGATATGCTCTTAGACAACTGTATGTTTGATTCTGGAGCATCATGTAATATTATGCCTCTTGAGGTAATGAATGAATTAGATATCAAATTTACAACAACTTATGGGAAGTGCACCGCCATGGATTCCAGAGAGGTGCCATGGTTGGATGTGTCAAAGGTTTGATAGTGCAACTTGTAGCCTACCTGTGCAAGAAATTAAAACTAGATGTTGTTATTGTTGATTTCCCCGCCAAATGGGGAATGTTGTTATCAATAAAATTGGATGCTAGTGTGGGTGGGAGTGTGTAAATGGATATGTAATTTTCCACTATACCTATTAAGGGCAGCCTTGTAAAGTTTTTAGGGTGAAAACAAGATGCTACATCTCATTAAAGATTTAAATAATGCTTCCTATGAAGTGTTATACACATAAATTGATGCTGATAAATTTCTTGTATTTGCTGATGGTAAAGAGAAAAAAATTGATCAATGCAAGTCTCTTATACAAGTAGGTTTTCTTTGGACTTTGTTGTTTGATGGGGCTTGCTCTAAATTTGGAAATGGTGCTGGTATTTTTCTGATATCTCCGTGCTAGGAAGAGTTTGTTTTTTCTTTTAAACTCAACTTTTAGTTCACTACCAATAGAGCAAAATATGAAGCACCGTTATTGGGTTTAAGAATTGCTTGGAAATATGATGTTAGAGACATCATTGTTAAAGGAGATTCAGAGCTAATTGTAAACCATGTTAGAAAAGTGTATGCAACAAAAATTAGAGAATAAAGCAAGATACACATGCAATGCGCAGCCTAGGATTTCACGAAAATGTTTGACTGCGTTCAACATAATACATCACGATAGGAAGTACAATACTCTACCCGACAAATTGGTGTATTGAGGTCCAAATTTGAAAATTGTATCAGTATCGCCCTATTGTGAGTATAATATTGAGATATTAACTAGGCCATTTTTTCCTTACAAAGTTAAACACTAACAAGTGTTCTAAGATGACTCCACGTGTAAAGTTTTTTATCGAACCTAGGATAATTTTCCAATCAATGTATAGGTTGGGAGCCAATGGTTTATGAATTTGATGAAAAGGAGACTTTATTTGGCAAAGAAATCATTCAATTTAAGACTAATACTATTCCTAGAGGTTTGGTAGCACTTAAATCAAACTTTAATAATGTTGATTGCATTCTTAATAGAGACATGTGAGCCTTGAGGGATCTTGAAGAGAACGACCTTGGCATGAAGGATAAACCACATAAGATCTGGATAGGTAGCAACGAGCAAGGAAGAAAAATAGTCATATGTGCAATTGTTGAAGAAATACTAGGACCGCTTAGCATGGTCTTATTCTCGAATCGAAAGCATATAGAGAGGATCTTTTCCAAAGCATGAAATTCCCTTAGAAGCTTTCGCTAAGACGTTTAGGCGAAAAAGATGCCGATCAATCTATTCATTTTCATGAAGATGTAAGAAGAATTGAAAAAGGTGAGGGATGGAGGAATCATATAGCCCACAAGGTATTCATTATGTGTTGCAAACTTGGTACCTATTAGAAAAAAGAATGGAGATATAAGGTTGTGTGTGGACTTTAGAAACTTGAATAGAGCATCAATGAAGGATAACTACCCTCTACCAAATATGGACAATATGTTACAATTGGTTACTGGTTCGGAATTTTTGTCCACCTTGGATGCTTGTTATGGATATAACTAGGTCGTTGTGAACAAATAATAATGAATCAAGACTTCCTTTACCACTCCTTTAGGAACATATGTATATGTAAAAATTCCTTTTGGTCTAATGAATGCTGGTGCCACTTTCAAGAGCAATGGATGTAGGTTTCTCTTGCTATATTAATTATTTCATTGTTGTATAGCAAGATGATGTGACTGTTTTCACCGTAAAAGGAGTGACCACCTATAAGGCTTATAAAAATGTTGTTAAGATGTAGAGAGTATGGTATTTCACTAAATCCTAAGAAGTGCCATTTTGGATTTGTTGGTCCGAAAATCATTCGCCTGGACAAATCTATGGATAGACGAGCCAACAGTGTGCAGGGCATAGCCCCTCTTTGAGTTAGCAAAGTGAAACTGGTTTATTGCTATTCTACCAGCAGGAATCTATGCAAGTCTCACAGATTCTGCCTTCGGGGGTTTGGGATCTCATCCCAGTAGAGGTTTTTCGACTGCGAAAAGAAAGGAATGAAAGAGAGGAGGAAGAAGGAACAGGTCCGAAGGGAGAAAAGAAATGAATTCCAAAGCAGAAAGGTCAGAAGATTTATGTTTTTGGGTTGGTAGTAAACGGAGCCAAACCTACTTGCATAAATAAACAAAGCAATACTGATGAGCAAATGACAGAAAAGTAGATATGAATCTAACAGAATAAACACGTGCAGATCTAACATAAGAAAGTTCTGACACATAACACAGGTATTCAGCACAAAGTCTCAATATTTGTATTACTGTTTTCTTCTGTTACAAGAAAGCTCAAAGTCTTTCTCTCCTCACTTCTATTTTCATCTAAAAAATGTCCACCCTTGAATACAACAAGTATTCCAATATATATAGAAGAGGAGAAGGAAAGAAGGCAAAAAGGAGCCAACCACCTATTTACAAAATATCTAAAAGTCATGTTGACTTTTGACAACTTGATGGATGACATCATCCCATGACGCAACATGGATGATGTCATCATTTGTGCCAACATACTTTAGACATTCCAACAAGAAAGTCGGAGAAGAGAGAGAAGAAGAAGAAGAAGAAGAAGAAGAAGAAGCAAAGCTACTCGTCGTCATCATCCTGCGGCCGAAAGGGGGTAGCCTGCTTTTGATGCTGCTCAGGTGATGAGATATGGAACTGAGCGCGGTATTCCAAAAACTTGTTAATTATTGGCCCAAGTTGATCCTGAGAAGGATCCTTGTGCCTATCGCTTATCGCTTCACAAGTCTCCCGCTCATCTATGAGCTTCTTTGGGAGTTTGGAAAGTTCTTTCCGCCTCAATGAGGAACCCAATGAAGTCCCTACAGGCCGAGTTGTTGATAGATTCAGTGTCAAATGTGACCTCTGGCCCCGTTCCTTGAGAAGCGATCTCCTTGAAGATCCGGATGGTTTCATCAGCTGACCTTAAGGTAAAGGAAGGAGTGAGCAACCCTGGAGACATGTTGAGAACAATTCATTCCATTTGGTGCATCGCATCCAGGGCTTCTTCCTTGACTTTGTCAATCTTTTCTAGAATAAATTCTAGCTGATCCACCCGGTAGTCCAGAGTGGACATGATTTTGTTGAGGGCCCTTGGATGGCCGAAGACGCCGAACTTGACCAGATCTTCGACTGAACAGTCGAACATTTGTTGGAAGGCCTCGTGCTGCAGTCTAGCATGTTCCAACTCTTCTGATATGGGCCCCGCTAATGCTTGGAGCTCCTTGTTTGCCTTTCCGATGTTCAGATACAAATTGACAAACTCGGTGATCACTCTTTCACTGTCCTTGAGGATCTGGCTCCTCCAAGCAGAAACGGCCATACCTTGCTCGCCAATCTTGGCATATTCGTTGATTTTCTCCTGGCTGAGAAGCTCAGAAGTTTCGGCGGCAGTTGTGGGAGGCGCACTACCCATCTTCTGTAAGGCTTGGAGCAGATATTTGTTTTGCTCTTTTAGTAGCCTTTTCTCTTCTTTTGTCTCTTGAAGCTTTTGACAGAGGGCGTCAACCGCGGAAAGAGCTTCCCCCTGGAGACTTTCAGAAGATGTCCCCATTGTGACTTGGGTCACAGTAAAATCTGTCGGAGACAGATCCTTTTTCTCTTTGAGGGGATCGGGGTATGCAATTTCCATGATTCTCTCACCTGCAGCACTTTTAGAGAAGCGTGCAACAGGCTTCAGCTTCTTTGCCCCTTTGGTTGGGATCACTGAAAAGTCCATCGGAGCGATGGGAACTTTCCTCTTTTACTGGCTTATGCGTTGAGAGATCCAGGCTGGTCCTATGGAAGAAGGACCGGAAACAGAAGAGGGGACAGCTGCAGTAGAAGAGGGGAAAAACGTGGAGACACGCGGCGGCGGCATTGAGAGAATAGCCAAAGAAGTGTCCACGGGAGGAAGGGAAACTGCAGCTGTGGAAGACATAGGAAGGGAAGGGAGCTCAGAGATGAGGGAAGAAATGGAGGAGGAAAGATCAGTGAGGGAGGAGAAGATAGATGAAGAGGCGAGGGGAACAGTAGAAGAAGGGGAAGAGGACACGACCAAAGGGATGGTCGCTTGAGTCACTCGAGGAGGGGAAGGAAGAGAAGGAGGGACGGAAGGAACTTCGGTTGTTGTATAAATGCCGACATCCTGAGTGGATGGGCCAATTGGAACTTCCTCTTCTGCTTCTTTCTCTGGTGTGACCAGAGATATTACCTGCTCGGGTGCCGCGGAAGAGGACTCTCAGGGGCTTCTTCTTGGGTGGTGCTTGGACTCACCCTCACATGCCTTTCCCGAGGCTGCTTTTTTAACGTGGAGGTGCGTTACCCAACGGGGAGGTTGTGAAATCTACCCCGAGGTAGATTAGGCCGTTCATCCGGCACCAGTGTTCTGTCCTCCGCAAAGTCTCCTTGACCCTCTCCTCAATTGTCTGAGGAGCCTTAGTTCTATCAATGGCCGGAAAGGGCCAATCGTCCCCATCTGTATCATTATATACCTTGTCTGTTTCATCTTCCGTAGTTTGGAAGCCTTTGGGGACAATGGCTATCCCGTATTGGATGATTTCTGCCAATGCTAGGTGAGAATGATCCTTTCTTCTGAGCTCTACCTCATGGAGGACGTCAATATAAATATCCTCGATCTGAGGAACATGGATTGGATCAAGCTTTGCTCTTAGCAGGCAGCTCCTTGGGTCGAAGGTAGGCCTGGCTGGGAAGTCATGTTTCAAATTAAGTAACTCCAGCTCTGCAAACATTTCCTTCGCCTTGTGGTGGGTAGAGCATGTGTATCGGCCCACTGTGAGGGGGAAAGGAGTTCCACCCTTCTTTCTTTTAAGGCATTTTTCGTGGTATGTGACCAGCTGCCTTGATAGCTCTAGTAGAATCAGTTTAGGCCCAGCATACCTTGGTAGCCTGGTTGGCTCTCCCAAAAAGTTGGCAGCCCTCAGATAGGTGAATGTGGGAAATTGGGTGAACAGGGCCCCCCATTTCTCCGTGGCTGCCACTATGTTTTTGGTCGTACGACTATGAGTCATATTCGGCCTCAGCAGGCAGATGACGTGGTAAAAGAATGCATCGTTGATTTTGGTGAATTGGGTGATGCTATTCTCCAGCCTTAGTTCTGGATAATATTCATATATTTTGACCTGAGGCCAAACTCCACTTCGTGTTAGGCCTGGATAATCCCTCTCTGACGCTGCAGCGTAGACCACGTAGGAGTTCATATGGAATACTCCCGTTGTGCTGAATTGTTGTAGCTGCTCGGAGATGGTGCTGCTTATAATTTCCCCCCAGCAAAAGTGCTGATCAGGAAAATTCTTGTTCATTGTTTCCAAGTAGCGCAACATCCATTTATGGAAGTAATGGGCATCAGAAAGCCCGAAGACCCTGCTCAGGAAGGTAATGGTATCACTGAGCTCTTCTGAGAAGTCACTGCGGTGGATGATTTGGGGCCATCGGGTTACCACCTTCTTATTTTTCAGATATACTTCGTTCATTAGCTGCATACATTGGTCTTCATTGTCTTCCCAGGCCTTGATGCACTCTGCTTGGCTAACGGCCACAAAGTGCCGGTGGTGAGGGATGCCGAGTATGATCTCAAAATGACAGGAAGTGAGGTTAATGACTACCTCGCCCTTGCTATTTTCGACACATCTTGTGTCTTTGTTGTAACACTGAGCAACCACCATCATAAATTCATTGTTGACGGCGCTGACGGGGATTCCTCCGGTGAAGTGCAGGGCACTGCCTATTAATTTGTCCATCCATGGACTCCTTGTAACTTTCTGAGTTCTGGCCCAGAATTCCTCCATGTCGATATGCCCCAATTCTGAGTCTCTGACGTCCATGCTGCATTCGGCCTGTGACTCGGGCATTCTGACCCTTTGATATTTATACTTCATCTCTTCCTCTGTAAGCTTAGCCTTTCCTTTTGATTTGGTGGGTCTCTTGCTGGATGTAGACATATGTTCTTTCGAACTCAGTTGCTGATCTGCATGAAGAAGAAGCGAGACCCAATCCGAAAAGGTTGAATTAGCCATTTGATCTTCCATTGGAATGTTAGCAGAAGAAAGAGTTAGAGATTTTCAGGCTCAGGGCGCAGGGCGCATGAAAATTGCAGCTTACAGGGCTAAATAGGTAGGGCGCACAGGAAAGGGGCGCTGCAAAGGTTAAACTGGTGCCAAAGGCGCATGGCGCATGCCTACTGCAGAGTGCATTTTATAAAGGGCGCATGATAAGTGCGTGTTACATAGTGACAGGATGCGCCCTTTGGCGCATAGATGTTTCGTGTAACAAGAACTTTTCATGCGCCAAAGGGAGCATGGCGCGACGCACGAAAGGTTTACACAACATGATGTTTTTCTAATCGGGGATGCGCCTGCGCCTTCAAAGATTTGTACTTAGCGCAGATAAAGCTTGTGTTGCATGGATGCTGGGTGTGCCATTGGCGCGTGGAAAAGTGATGCAACAAGGAAGGTTGGCGTGCCTTTGGGGCGCAAGCTCAGCACTTGTAGCATATGGAAGAGGCGCGCCTTGAGGGCGCAGAAGTTCATGATGCAGCAGGAAAAATGGGTGCGCCATTGGCGCGGGTTTTGTTCATGTTTGGGGGGACAGATGCGCCTATTGGGAAAAATAGGCTTTTCTCCATTTCTTTCTTCATTTGTTTTAGCAGGGTTATTGGGCAGTGAAATGGCTCATCAAAAAGGAGATAAAACCATGCTTTTAGACAGGTTCCCCTACCAGCAGATCTGGACAGAGGGGGAGGGATATGGGAAGAAAGCAGGAGGAGGATCTTGATATTTCAAACTTCAGGCACAAACTAAAACCAGACCACCAAGCACAAAGAACCAAAACGCAAAACATGAGAAAGAGAAAAGAACCTCTCACCTGGACAAATAGCAAAAATCGTGCAACGGGTCCACAAGGCATTGAAAACGACGAGGCAGGGGCTGACAGGCTCAAAAAAATCACGTGCTCAGCAAATAGTGAAAATGACATTTTGGGCGCGCAAACACATATATATAGGTGAGCTGGTCATTAATGCGCCACCCACTTTTTAAAGGGCACATGAGAGTTGTTGTCGACAGGGAAAAGCGTGTGCCCTTTGGCGCACCAAAAGCTATGTCGACATGAAGTTATGTGTGCCCTTTGGCGCACCAAAACATGGCGCAACAAAAGTTGTGCCAACAAAGGCGCATGCGCCTTGGCACACGCAGGGAAGGCTCAACATACTTTGGCACACCAAAAGGTGTGTTGACACTGAAAATCATGCGCCAAAGGGTTTTAAAGGGGTGCACCAAAAGTTGGTGTTACATAGCAATTTCATGCGCCCAACAAAAAGGCTCAAAAGACTAAGTTCGAAAAAACCAGATTTCCCGGGAAGGGATTTTACAACGTTTCGAACGCAAGGGATCCCTAACGAGGGATCGGAACAAAATTTTTTTGGTATGGTTATCCCCGAGAAAACTTGGGGGTAGAGAATCGGGGGTAGAGAAGGTTCTCATGTGCCTATCCATTGGGTAACAGAGTAAAAACAAGGGCGACCTAGGAGGGAGAAAAAAAGAAACACACAACAAATCGAAAGCAAACACACAACATAAAGCAAGTTGTACAAAGAAGAGAGCAAGCTCTACTTCCTGAAGATCTTCAGATGTTTCCCGCTATAAGGAAGCGGGAGCTCGGTTCCATCCAGATATGAGAGATAGAAGCTATTCTCTCCGTTGAGCTGCTTGATCTTGAAGGGCCCTCTCCACAGGGAATCAAACTTTCCATGCATGCCCTTTGGCTCTCTTCGCTTGTCCCACAAAAGGACGAGATCTCCCACTTGAAAATCTCTTTGCTTGGCCTTCTTATCAAAAAGTCTCTTAACTTGATTCTGATGTTCAGTGATCCTGTCGACCACCCTTACTCTCTTTTCTTCAAGTTCTGCCAGATACATGATTCTCTTTTCAAGAGAATTTTGGAAAGTTTCGTCTTCGATGGCTCGTGCCAAACGCAGAGCAGGAAGTTCCGCAGAAATGGGAAGCTCGGCATCAGTGCCATATAACACTTGAAAAGGTGACATGCCGAGAGATCTCTTGGGAGTAATACGATCGGCCCACAAAGCGTCGTACAAAGACTTGTGCCACATTCGCTGATTCTCATCTACTAACTTCCGTATGATGGTCACCAAGTTCTTGTTACTGGATTCCACCTGACCATTTCCCTGAGGGTAATAGTCTGAGGCGTGAGCCAAAGTTATCCCATATTCATAGCAAAAACTAATAACTTCTCGTGAGGAGAAGTTAGAAGCATTATCAGCAACGATTTTGTTTGGAACGCCGAACCTGACAATGATATTTTCTTTAATGAAATTACAAACCACCTCAGAAGTGGCATGCTTGACAGGTATGGCTTCCACCCACTTGGTGAAGTAATCCATTGCTGTAAGGACATAGCTATGTCCGGCACTCGATTGAGGATTGAGTGCGCCAATAAAATCAATTCCCCATTTCTGAATGGTTCATTGATAATGACCGGCCTTAGGGGAAAGGCAGCCAACTTGGGCTTGCCGACGAATTGCTGACAAGGTTCACACTTTGCCACCCAGGTGGTTGTATCTTGAAAGAGCATCGGCCAATAGTACCTAGCTCGAATGATCTTGTGTGCAGTTACGGAGGAAGAGAAATGCCCTCCACAGGCTGAATTGTGAAAACTTTCTAGTAGTTTTACTTGCTGGGGTTTGTCAACACATCGCAAAAAGATGCCATCTATCCCACGTTTATATAAACCGTCATCCCAGATGACATATTTAGCCACTCTGAGCTTTATAGTGCGCTTCTCCTTTGCAGTTAGGTGCATTGGGCATTCGCCGTAGGTAAGGAAGAAAGCGATGTCGGAGTACCACTCATCACTAGTTGCAACAAATAGAACCAGAGGGAGAGAATCAGGCTCTTCCTGCCGGTCTCTGTGTCTCGTTGGCGGAGTCACCCCTTTTATCAGGGTTTTCTGAATCTTTGTTTTCAGCCATTAGCTGACACAGGCCCTTGCCCCTCACCAGCTTGGTTGGTTTAATATCCAGGTCATATTCCTGGACCTTTGCGATCCAATTTCCTCGCAAGCTTCCTAACTCCTGCTGAGTTAGGATTGATTTCACCGCCGTGTCAGGGACCAGCACCACCGTATGTGAGTTTAGAATGTAATACCTGAAATTCTTCACTGCTTTGACAACGGCGAAGGCATGCTTTTCCAGTTGAGTCATTTTTAGTTCGTGAGGCTTGAGGGGAGAACTCATGAACGTGATCGGGGATTCAACATCCTCCGAGTTCTTTTGCATTAAGATTGCGGACACAGTATGCTCAGATGCGTAACTATACATGATGAAGTCCTTGGAGAAATCGGGACATACCAGGACTGGTGCATGAGCAACGGAAGCTTTTATTTCTTCAAATGACCTTTTTCCCTCTTCACTCCATCTGAAAGTTGGTGACCCCTTCATCATGTTCAATATGTGACGGGTCTTTTCAGCAAAGTCAGGAACAAAACGCCTGAGAAAGTTCACCTTTCCAAAGAAAGAATGAACACCAGTCTTGCTTGTAGGTAGAGTAAGGCTTTGAATAGCCTTGACTCTTTCAGAGATCTATCTTTGTTCCTTCTTTGCTAACCACATGCCCTAGCAACTTCCCTTCCGTGACTCCAAAAATGGACTTCTTTGGGTTTAGGGAAATCCCATGTTCTCGGCACCTGGCCAACACTTGCTCCAAATGATCACAATGATCATTTCGTTGTTTAGAGAAGACGGTTAAATCATCTAGGTAAACCACAATGACTTTCCCCATCATACCTTTGAATGCGAAATCCATGGCCTTTGAAAAGTGGCGCGGCAAGATTAGTTAGGCCAAAAGGCATCCTACGTAGGCAAATGTACCCCGAGGAGTAGTGAATGTTGTTTTAAAGCGATCTTTGGTGAAACTTCAATCGATTGTAACCTGAAAAACCGTCAAGCATGGACAGCATCTCTGATCCAGTTACTGCTTGCAGAACTTGATCCATTATCGGAAGAGGGTAGTTGTCTTTCAAGGAAGCTGGTTCAAATTGCGAAAGTCTACGCATATGCGTATCTCGCCGTTTTTCTTGCGCACTGGCACAATGTTTGCTACCCAAGTACTGTGATGGATCGGGAAGATGATTCTCGCATCCAGCATCTTCTGAATTTTGGCCTGGATAGTACCGAGATCTTAGGATTATAGTGCCTCTGCTTCTGGCGAAAGGCTTTGACATCGTCTTTCAACGGAATGTCATGCTGAACGTCCTTTGGCTTAAAGGACTTTAGATCGGCATAGGACCACGCCAACACGTCCATATATTTTTAGCAACTTGACAAATTTTCACTTTTCCTCAGGCGTGCAACATTTTCCAATGTTCACAAATTGCGGGTGCTCTATCGAACCTATATTGACCGGTTCGGTTTCCGGGGATGAGTCAGGGTCATCCCGCTTTTTCTTTTTTACAAAACGGTCATGCCTGTCGAACAGGCGCTCCAGAGAAACCAGGCCTTTTGGAATTTTATTTCCTTTGAGCTGACATATGCCGTCGTTCCCTTCGGATTCATCACCTTGATCGGTGACTGATTCACGGCAAGTGGAAGTAGATCCTTCAAAGTGCAATTCTTTAAAATTTTCCGCCTTTTCCAGAAAAGCAATGAGTTGATTATCGTCGTTGAACACCTGCCAATGCTGAGAATTGTCTGGCACGCTCGGGCGGAAAACCACCTCAATGGTGTACTTGTTTGTTTTCAAACCTGGGTGTGGGAGCATGAGGGACGCTGAAACGGCCAATGAATCGGCCATGTCATTCTGAGCCCTTGGAATGGACTCTATTGAAAAAGCATCGAATTCTTCAATGTTGTCCCATACCGCATTACGGTAATGCCTGAGCCTTTCATTCTTCACTTGGTAAATCCTTTTGACCTGATTTACAACTAGCTCTGCATCACCTTGTACTTTTAGATTTTTAATCCCTCTTTCCCTTGCGGCTTGCATACCGAGTAAGAGAGATTCATACTCAGCAGTATTGTTTGTGTTGAAAAACTGCAATTTGAAAGAGAGAGGAATTACCTCCTCTTCGGGAGATATCAGCACGGCCCCAGCGCCACATCCACTAGTTGCACAGCTGCCATCAAACTGCAAGGTCCAGATCTTATTAAGATCTTTTTCCTGAATGAGAACACCCATTTTATCCGTCTCGGTAGATAAGAAGTAGTTCCCCATCCCTGATGATTCAAAAAGGATTTGAGCTTTGGGGTCCTCAGAACTAGTAACTAAGTACTTCTTTTGTGATTCGGCTCCAAAGTCTGCATTACGCCTTTGACTGGAATTCTAGCTTTAGACCAGTCCATATGAATTTCTCCACCAACTTCGCTGCAAAAACTTCTTCCCAGCAATATTCCATAGGCTGCCGGAATGTCAGCAACGAGGACTGTCATTTTTACTCTTTTATCTGGGAAAGCTGCAAATGCAAATTGCGCATCTTTGATTTGGCCAACCAACGGAACCTGCTTGGTTTCCAATGAATAACATCTGCCGAAAGGCTTGGTAAGAGTGAGGCCCAAAGCATGGGCGACTTTTACCGGCATGACGTTATCAGAAGCCCCGGAATCAATTATGCAGTTACTCAACTTGTGTCCATTGATTAGGAGGGAGAGATAGAAAGGCTCTATCTTACCTAACACCGATGTTGAAGCAACATTTATATGAGATTCAGGGGGAGGGGAAAGGATCCCTTTTGGGGAAACCTGTTTGGATACAGACTCTTGACTTTGGATATACTTGGTCAATCTTACAAGCTGTTCGGGGTTTGACTGAAGGTACTCAGCTTCAGACATTTGGATCTTGGTCTTTTTTGCATGATCTATGATATCAAATGCGGCCAAGGGTTGTGTTGGTGAGGGAATGAGTCCCTCACCTCGCGATGATGGAATAGGATTGGTGGCCTTGGTAGGAATGTGAGAGGATTGATTTGGAGGAGAGATAGGAGGAAAAGGTTTCTTTGTAAAAGATTTGCCAGGGAGTTGAGTAGGAAGAGGATTACCTCTTTTAGCAATGATCGGAGGCACGTTTGACACGGCCTTCTCCTGCTGGACATGGGCAGCAACTTCCACTTCTTTTCCTTGTGAGCGAGTAAAAACAACATATGACTGTCCGCTTGCATATCCCTGGGTACCCTCTTCTTCATCAGATTCTTCCTCATCAAATTCCATATACCCGATAGTAGAGTCGCCAGCCGGTTCACCGACATCTTGATCATCTTCGCCTTGAGCGAAGGTTCTTCATATCTTGCTCTTCTTCTTGATTTCAGCGGAGCGTTGACCGGAGGAGCCTCAAGCACCAACCGCGGAGCAGCTGTAGGTAGGCGCGGCCTTTGTGAAACATTGTTAGGAACGAAATTCCTCGCGGAATATCCGGTCACGAGGAACTAGGGAGGCTGGGCAGCAGCTTCTCAATGCAAGCAAGTCATTCGCCATCTTTTGAAATTTGGATCGAGGCGAAGTAGTGGGCAAAGGGCCCAAAGATTTAGGCTTGGCTGATTCCTTTTTCAATTCGCCAGATATTATCAGATTATCCTCTATCCGAATGGCAGCGGCTTGGGCGAGAATCAAGGTGGCAACTCGCTCTTGAAGGAGTAAGAAACTAACTTTCGAACTCATAGCGTTTACGAAGAAGCACTTTTGATTTTCCGGCGTTGGAAGCATGGCAACAGGGACACGGTTGATTAGTGCATTGAACCGGGTGATAAAATCGCGCATGGTCTCATTGCCTCCTTCTTCAGGTGAGTGATTCGTGATAATAATGCAAATGCATCCTCTGAAGGCTTGTATCTGTCTTCGAAAGCATCCCGTAAGGTGGCCCAACTGGTGATAGATCCGGCCGGCAAATGCTGAAACCATTCAGCTGTAGGCCCTTGTAGGGTTTCCAGAAACAGGTGAACCGACACATCCTCATGAGTTATGTCCAAAATAATACACGACATGATGAATGCAGATATGTGGGAATCCGTGCTTTGATTTCCGCTCCCGTCAAATTTAGGAAAATTCTTTCAGTTTCCGTGAGGGAGCGCGTGAACTGGATGTGGTAGGGCCAAAGGACCCATGGCATTTCCCCATGGTACCACCATCTGAAGGGCTGGAAAGAGAACACGGGCTGGAAGGGTGGTTCCACTGAGCAGCAAAGCGCTACAAAGGGACGTAGAGGCTCCTTGTGAAAACTGGCTCTTCCGTGGGGGTGAGGCGCTTCTGGATGACCGGTCAGCTGAACTTAGTGATAAAAAGCGCGTCGGTGCTACACTGAAATTGTGCCTTTGAAGCCGATCGAAAGTAGGATCGACTTCTCCATGAGCTCGCCTGCCACGCGTAAATGGCTCACCTACCAGCGTACCTTCCAGATCTGGAATTGTGGTGCAGATTTAAAATTTATTTTTGGGTGTACTTGCTGATTTTCTGGTTTTTCTGTCAAAAACCAGTAGCAGGCACTTTTCTAAATATTTAAAACTATCCTCTTCAGAAAACCGATTGCGGTTAATGACAAATAACAACGAGGATAAGATGGCAGGGAAGAATAGCAAGCTGATTTTCGGATCTGATTTTGACTTTTTTCAGAGGGTTTCAAACTTTTAGCAAACAGCCAAAAATCAGATCTACGGCAAAATACTAATTTTTATAAAAACTCAGTGAACTAAAGATTTGTAACTAGGCCAGATCTATGGATCTCAGAAGAAAATTTTCAATTCAGAGCAAAATTTGCAAATTTTTGGATTTTTATCAAAAAGTTCAGATTTGCAAACAGGCAGCGATTTTCTTATTTTTTCTGATTTTTCTATCTTACCACCATCATAGATCTGACAGATCTATTCGTTCCCCAGCGGAGTCGCCAAAAACTGTTGGTCCGAAAATCTGTCGCTGGGCAGATCTATGGATAGACGAGCCAACAGTGTGCAGGGCATAGCCCCTCTTTGAGTCAGCAAAGCGAAACTGGTTTATTGCTATTCTACCAGCAGGAATCTATGCAAGTCTCATAGATTCTACCTTCGGGGGTTTGGGATCTCATCCCTAGAAGGTTTTTCATTTGCGAAAAGAAAGGAATGAAAGAGAGGAGGAAGAAGGAACAGGTTCGAAGGGAGAAAAGAAATGAATTCCAAAGCAGAAAGGTTAGAAGATTTATGTTTTTGGGATTGGTAGTAAACAGAGCCAAACCTACTTGCATAAATAAACAAAGCAATACTGATGAGCAAATGACAGAAAAGTAGATATGAATCTAACAGAATAAACACATGCAGATCTAACATAAGAAAGTTCTGACACATAACACAGGTATTCAGCACAAAGTCTCAATATTTGTATTATTGTTTTCTTCTGTTACAAGAAAGCTCAAAGTCTTTCTCTCCTCACTTCTATTTTCATCTAAAAAATGTCCACCCTTGAATACAACAAGTATTCCAATATATATAGAAGAGGAGAAGGAAAGAAGGCAAAAAGGAGCTAACCACTTATTTACAAAGATATTTTAAAAATATCTAAAAGTCATGTTGACTTTTGACAACTTGATGGATGACATCATCCCATGACGCAACATGGATGATGTCATCATTTGTGCCAACATACTTTAGACATTCCAACAAGAAAGTCGGAGAAGAGAGAGAAGAAGAAGAAGAAGAAGAAGAAGAAGAAGCAGCTACTCGTCGTCATCATCCTGTGGCCGAAAGGGGGTAGCCTACTTTTGATGCTGCTCAGGTGATGAGATATGGAACTGAGTGCGGTATTCCAAAAACTTGTTAATTATTGGCCCAAGTTGATCCTGAGAAGGATCCTTGTGCCTATCGCTTATGCCTCACAAGTCTCCCGCTCATCTATGAGTTTCTCGGGAGTTTGGAAAAGTCCTTTCCGCCTCAATGAGGAACCCGATGAAGTCCCTACAGGCCAGCAGGTTGTTGATAGATTCAGTGTCAAATGTGACCTCTGGCCCTGTTCCTTGAGAAGCGATCTCCTTGAAGATCCGGATGGTTTCATCAGCTGACCTTAAGATAAAGGAAGGAGTGAGCAACCCTGGAGACATGTTGAGAACAATTCGCTCCATTTGGTGCATTGCATCCAGGGCTGCTTCCTTTACCTTGTCGATTTTTTCCAGAATAAATTCAAGCTGATCCACCCGGTAGTCCAGAGTGGACATGGTTTTGTTGAGGGCCCTTGGATGGCGAAGACACCGAACTTGACCAGATGTTGGTGAGCAGTCGAACATTTGTTGGAAGGCCTCGTGCTGCGATCGGCATGTTCAACTCTTACGATATGGGCCCCACTAATGCTTGGATCTCCTTGTTTGCCTTTCGATGTTCGAGATACAAATTGACAAACTCGGTGATCACTCTTTCACTGTCCTTGAGGATCTGGCTCCTCCAAGCGGAAACGGCCATACCCTACTCGCCAATTTTGGCATATTCGTTGATTTTCTCCTGGCTGAGAAGCTCAGAAGTTTCGGCGGCAGTTGTGGGAGGTGCACTACCCATCTTCTGTAAGGCTTGGAGCAGATATTTGTTTTGCTCTTTTAGTAGCCTTTTCTCTTCTTTTGTCTCTTGAAGCTTTTGACAGAGGGCATCAACTGCGGAAAGAGCTTCCCCCTGGAGACTTTCAGAAGATGTCCCCATTGTGACTTGGGTCACAGTAAAATCTGTCGGAGACAGATCCTTTTTCTCTTTAAGGGGATCGGGGTATGCAATTTCCATGATTCTCTCACCTGCAGCACTTTTAGAGAAGCATGCAACAGGCTTCTGCTTCTTCGCCCCTTTGGCTGGGATCACTGAAAAGTCCATCGGAGCGATGGGAACTTTCCTCTTTTGCTAGCTTAGCTGCTGAGAGATCCAGGCTGGTCCTATGGAAAAAGGACCGGAAAGCAAGAGGAGGCAGCGGCTGCAGTAGAAGAGGGGAAAAACGTGGAGACACGCGGCGGCGGCATTGAGAGAATAGCCAAAGAAGTGTCCACGGGAGGAAGGGAAACTGCAGCTGCGGAAGACATAGGAAGGGAAGGGAGCTCAGAGATGAGGGAAGAAATGGAGGAGGATAGATTAGTGAGGGAGGAGAAGATAGATGAAGAGGCGGGGAACAGTAGAAGAAGGGGAAGAGGACACGACCAAAGGGATGGTCGCTTGAGTCATTCGAGGAGGGGAAGGAAGAGAAGAAGGAGGGATGGAAGGAACTTCGGTTGTTGTAACAATGCCGACATCCTGAGTGGATGGGCCAATTGGAACTTCCTCTTCTGCTTCTTTCTCTGGTGTGACATGAGATATTACCTGCTCGGGTACCGTGGAAAGAGGATTCTCAGGGACTTCTTCTTGGGTTGTGCTGGACTCACCCTCTATGCCTTTGCCTTGAGGCTTCTTTTTGGATCGTGGAGGTGCGTTGCCCAATGGGGAGGTTGTGAAATCTACCCCGAGGTAGATTAGGCCGTTCATCCGGCACCAGTGTTCTGTCCTCCGCAAAGTCTCCTTGACCCTCTCCTCAATTGTCTAAGGAGCCTTAGTTCTATCAATGGCCGGAAAGGGCCAATCGTCCCCATTTGTATCATTATATACCTTGTCTATTTCATCTTCCGTAGTTTGGAAGCCTTTGGGGACAATGGCTATCCCGTATTGGATGATTTACGCAATCTTAGGCGAGAATGATCCTTTCTTGAGCTCTACCTCATGGAGGACGTCAATATAAATATCCTCGATCTGAGGAACATGGATTGGATCAAGCTTTGCTCTTAGCAGGCAGCCCCTTGGGTCGAAGGTAGGCCTGGCTGGGAAGTCGTGTTTCAAATTAAGTAACTCCAGCTCTGCAAACATTTCCTTCACCTTGTGGTGGGTAGAGCATGTGTATCGGCCCACTGTGAGGGGGAAAGGAGTTCCACCCTTCTTTCTTTTAAGGCATTTTTCATGGTATGTGACCAGCTGCCTTGATAGTTCTAGTAGAATCAGTTTACGCCCAACCCATACCTTGGTAGCCTGGTTGGCTCTCCCAAAAAGTTGGCAGCCCTCAGATAGGTGAATGTAGGAAATTGGGTGAACAGGGCTCCCCATTTCTCCGTGGCTGCCACTATGTTTTTGGTCGTATGACCATGAGTCAGATTTGGCCTCAATAGGCAGATGATGTGATAAAAGAATGCATCGTTGATTTTGGTGAATTGGGCGATGCTATTCTCCAGCTTCAACTCTGGATAATACTCATATATTTTGACCTGAGGCCAAACTCCACTTCGTGCTAGGCCTGGATAATCCCTCTCTGACGCTGCAGCGTAGACCACGTAGGAGTTCATATGGAATACTCCCGTTGTGCTGAATTGTTGTAGCTGCTCGGAGATGGTGCTGCTTATAATTTCCCCCCAGCAAAAGTGCTGATCAGGAAAATTCTTGTTCATTGTTTCCAAGTAGCGCAACATCCATTTATGGAAGTAATGGGCATCAGAAAGCCCGAAGACCCTGCTCAGGAAGGTAATGGTATCGCTGAGCTCTTCTGAGAAGTCACTGCGGTGGATGATTTGGGGCCACCGGGTTACCACCTTCTTATTTTTCAGA
The DNA here is from genome assembly GCA_018340775.1 of Taxus wallichiana var. yunnanensis. Taxonomy (NCBI): domain Eukaryota; kingdom Viridiplantae; phylum Streptophyta; class Pinopsida; order Cupressales; family Taxaceae; genus Taxus; species Taxus wallichiana. The sequence continues at coordinate 903,211,911 of CM031240.1, read as the reverse complement.
TATACTTCGTTCATTAGCTGCATACATTGGTCTTCATTGTCTTCCCAGGCCTTGATGCACTCTGCTTGGCTAATGGCCACAAAGTGCCGGTGGTGAGGATGCAAGTATGATCTCAAAATGACAGCGGTGAGGTTAATGACTACCTCGCCCTTGCTGTTTTCGACACATCTTGTGTCTTTGTTGTAACATTGAGCAACCACCATCATAAATTCATTGTTGATGGCGCTGACGGGGATTCCTCCGGCGAAGTGCAGGGCACTGCCTATTAGTTTGTCCATCCATGGACTCCTTGTAACTTTCTGAGTTCTGGCCCAGAATTCCTCCATGTCGATATGCCCCAATTCTGAGTCTCTGACGTCCATGCTGCATTCGGCCTGTGACTCGGGCATTCTGACCCTTTGATATTTATACTTCATCTCTTCCTCTGTAAGCTTAGCCTTTCCTTTCGATTTGGTGGGTCTCTTGCTGGATGTAGACATATGTTCTTTCGAACTCAGTTGCTGATCTGCATGAAGAAGAAGCGAGACCCAATCCGAAAAGGTTGAATTAGCCATTTGATCTTCCATTGGAATGTTAGCAGAAGAAAGAGTTAGAGATTTTCTAGGCTCAGGGCGCAGGGCGCATGAAAATTGCAGCTTACAGGGCTAAATAGGTAGGGCGCACAGGAAAGGGGTGTTGCAAAGGTTAAACTGGCACCAAAGGCGCATGGCGCATGCCTACTGCAGATTGCATTTTATAAAGGGCGCATGATAAGTGCGTGTTACATAGTGACAGGATGTGCCCTTTGGCGCATAGATGTTTCGTGTAACAAGAACTTTTCGTGCGCCAAAGGGAGCATGGCGCGGCGCATGAAAGGTTTACACAACATGATGTTTTTCTAATCGGGGATGCGACTGCGCCTTGAAAGATTTGTACTTAGCGCAGACAAAGCTTGTGTTGCATGGATGCTGGGTGCGCCATTGGCGCATGGAAAAGTGATGCAGCAAGGAAGGTTGGCGCGCCTTTGGGGTGCAAGCTCAGCACTTGTAGCATATGGAAGAGGTGCGCCTTGAGGGTGCAGAAGTTCATGATGTAGCAGGCAAAATGGGTGCACCATTGGCACGGGTTTTGTTCATGTTTGGGGGACAGATGCGCCTATTGGGAAAAACAGGCTTTTCTCCATTTCTTTCTTCATTTGTTTTAGCAGGGTTATTGGGCAGTGAAATGGCTCATCAAAAAGGAGATAAAACCATGCTTTTAGATAGGTTCCCCTACCAGCAGATCTGGACAGAGGGGGAGGGATATGGGAAGAAAGCAGGAGGAGGATCTTGATATTTCAAACTTCAGGCACAAACTAAAACCAGACCACCAAGCACAAAGAACCAAAACGCAAAACATGAGAAAGAGAAAAGAACCTCTCACCTGGACAAATAGCAAAAATCGTGCAACGGGTCCACAAGGCGTTGAAAACGACGAGGCGAAAATGACAGGCTCAGAAAAATCACGTGCTCAGCGAATAGTGAAAATGACATTTTGGGCACGCAAACACATATATATATAGGTGAGCTGGTCATAAATGCGCCACCCACTTTTTAAAGGGCGCATGAGAGTTGCTGTCGACAGGGAAAAGCGTGCGCCCTTTGGCACATGAAAACATTTGCCAGCAGGAAATTAAGCGCGCCTTTGGCGCACCAAAAGCTATGTCGACATGAAGTTATGTGCCCTTTGGCGCACCAAAACATGGCGCAACAAAAGTTGTGCCAACACAAAGGCGCATGCGCCTTGGCACACGCAGGGAAGGCTCAACATACTTTGGCACACCAAAAGGTGTGTTGACACTGAAAATCATGCGCCAAAGGGTTTTAAAGGGGGCGCACCAAAAGTTGGTGTTACATAGCAATTTCATGCGCCCAGCCAAAAAGGCTCAAAAGACTAAGTTCGAAAAACCAGATTTCGGGAAGGGATTTTACAATGTTTGACGCATGAGGATCCCTAACGAGGGATCGGAACAAAATTTTGGTATGGTTATCGGTAAAATTACCCTTTTCAATTTTACGGGATAACAGGATTTGAGAAAGCAAAGTTGGTTGGACACATTGTGTCAAAGGAAAGGGTCATGATTGATCTTGAAAGGGTAGAATCCATCATCAAAGTTCCTATGCCAAGAACCAAGAAGGGAATTCAATCCTTTTTGGGAAGATTAATTTTATTAGGAGATTTATTTCTAGCTTTTCTAAACTAACTATCCCAATCACTAGTATGCTGAAGAAAGATGAAATTATCAAATGGAAAGAAGCACCTATTAAATATTTTTCTAGGATTAAAGAAGCATTAAATAATTCCCCTATTTTAGCAGCTCCAAATTATAAGAAGGATTTCCTAATGTTTTCTTTTACTTCAGAAAATACAATTGCATATGTGTTGTTGTAGAAGGATGATGAGGGAGCTTAAAGACCAATTGCCTCTTTCAAGTAAGGCATTATAAGGAGATAAGCTAAAGTATCTTGTCATGGAGAAGCATGCATTTTCTTTGGTAAAAGCAACAAAGTTCTTTGAGCCATATACTCGAGTTCCAAATTCATTGCTTATGTTACCCATGCCATGGTAAAAGATATTGCATCAAAAATGGAGGTTTCAAGCAAGAGATGCCGATGGGTAAAAAAATTGCAAGAATATGATATGGACATCCAAACAACAAAATTGGTAAGAGGTTTGGGCTGGAAAAACTTATGGTAGAGAGAAATCTCCTGACAATTCAGTAAATGAAGTTGAAGAAGCAATGGTGAATGTGATTAAAAATTGATAAATTTTGAATGGTACAAGGACATCATTTTTATCTCAAACATCTAGAGTGCCCTTAAAATTTGAGAAAGAATAAAAAAGAGCACTTAAGTTAGCTTCGTAAAAACATGTCATTACTGATTTTGGGTTAGTTTTGAAGAATCCTAATAGAGTTATCTTAAAATGAATTAGTTAAGATGAAGCCCTAAATTAATTATTGATCTAAATGGAGGAGTTTGTGGGGGAATTTTCTTGGAAGAGTCACAACTCATAAGATCTTAAGGGATGGTTATTGGTGGCCAACTCTTTTCAAAGATACAAATCTGTTTGTAAGAAAATTTGGAAGTTGCCAATACTTTTCGGAAGAATGAATGCTTTAGGCTCCCTTCCTTTATAGCCTTTATCAATGGAAGCCCCATTTAGGCAATGGGAAATGGACTTCATTAGTGATATTTCAGATGCTCCAAGTGTTGGCCATAAGCAGATTTTAGTAGCCACCGATTACTTCACCAAGTGGGTGGAGACAATCCCCACCAAGAAAGTAACTCACCAAATTTTCATGGATTTAGATTCGAATAATATCATTTATAGGTTTGGAGTATTTGCTAAGATATTTCCTAATAATGCCATGAGCTTCTAGGCTAAATAATTGGTGGCCATGTGCCACGAATATGGGATCAATTTGACATATGCTTCCAATTATAATCCCTAAGGAAATGGACAAACAGAGACCAATAATAAAAATTTGTTGAAGATAATTCAAATAACTTTGGATTTGAACAAAAGGAAATGGGTGAGTAGTTGAAATTTGTTGTTTGGGCTAATCAAATCACTTTTAAACAAGCTATTGGAAAATTCCCATTTGATTTAGTGTATGGAACTCAAGCTCTTCTGCCCCTCCATATGTAATTTTCTTCATTTCATTTTCTTCAACAACTGAAAGATCAATATGTTAGTCCCTATGATGCTCACATTAATCAGATTGTTGAGTTAGATGAAGAAAGAAGGGCATCCCATTAGAGGCATGTAAAATTCAGAGATAAATTGAAGAATTTTTTTATAAGAAGGTGACTCGAAGAGCTTTGAGTTTGGGAGATCTTGTGCTATTGTGGTATAACGGGCATGATGATAAGGGAAAACTGAAAAGTTTGATTCATTGTGGATAGGTCCTTATTCAATTGACATTTGAATTGGTGAACATACCTTCTTCTTAAAATACCTAGATGGGGAATTGATTGAATTACCTATTAATGGCAGGAATTTGAAACATTTCCTTGATTGATTTCTTAGAATCGAGGTATGCAACATTGCATAGTGTAAAGTCTTGGGTTTTTGTTTTATTTTTACTTTTTTTTGGTTTTGTTAGACCTGGTCCTTGGTAGCCATTTTTGTTGGTTTCTCAGTTGGTTCCTGTAGGGTTGACTTGTGACTCCGTTGCCCAATGGTTTATTTTTAGCACTTGGTCTACTATTTGTTCTTGTGGCACTTGTTGGGAGTGCCCATCCCTGAGTCAGAGCAGATGTTGGTGTTCGATTTGATCGCTCCCTACTTTGCCCTTGAAATTCTTTAATCTGCCAACTCTATCATATTTTCTATTTCCTTAAAGGGATGCCTAGAAGGTTTTCTTAAATTTTATGTTGTTGAAGATCCTTCTCCATGGTCATGGATCACATTTGGGCCTTATATTATTTCCAAATTCTTTTTCCTTAAAGAAAAATTCAATTCTAGGCACAAATGGTGATTTCCCTACATTTCTGATTTGATGGGCAGGTTTTCACCATCAAATTATATCTCAGCATCTTTAGCTACGTGGTATATTTTGATTAGATGAGGCACGTGAGGTCTATTTTATAACTTGTAACTTTTTCCTATGTTGTAGAAAGATCAATTTGGCCCCATGGCCCCATTGAGTTCTGATTAGCTAGTCCAATTTATAAAGGTAGAGAAAATTTCTCTTTTTTGCCCCGAAGGTGTATACGTGTTCATTTTTAATTGGTTGCGGCATGACGGGTATTTTTGGGGAAATTTGCCACTTTGTTCACATTTGTAAAAATAAAAAAATTGGCCCCATGGCTCGATAGTCCTTGATTGGATATTCAACAAATATGAAGTGACATGGAAAAATTCTTACTTTGACCCCGAGGATGGATACATGGTTATTTTTCAAGTTACTGATTAGGAAGGTGGGTCGGTGGAACATTTTAAATTTTGTGCCTCCTTGTACAAGGGAGAAAAGTTATGAAATAACCCGCAACTCTGATGGGGCCCACATCAAAAGTTAGAAGTGGAGAGGTGGGTCACCGAGGCATTTTGAAACTTTAAGGCCCACATGGAGGGTGACGCTCATTCAAAATTTTCCTCTAGGTCCTACCTTGGTAGTTTTCCAAGGAGACATGTGGAGGCTTCCGCTAGCTACTCTCTATTCTTAAAACTTATCAAGAAAATTTATAAGGCACAGGAATTGTGAAGGGCTCATGCATGTTTGGGACCTACCCCTATACTTTACTTTTGAAAAAGTGCCGAAGGGACACGTGGAGGTTTCCGTTGGGTCTTCCCATACTTAGAATTTTCAACGGCTGAAGAAACTTTCTCGGACCCTAGGCATGTGGCACTTTCCATTGGTCCTTAACAAATTTTCTAGGGTGAGACGTGTGGTGATCCCATGCTTGTTTAGGGTCTCAAATTTTTGGCACCATATCAAAAGTGTGCCAAAGAGACATGTGGAGGCTTCCGGTGGATTCTTGGGCCTAGAGCACGTGGAGGGCTTGTGCTCATTTGAGATCTCGCCTCTAAACATAATCTTTTAAGTTGCACAAAAGAAACACGTGGAAGGCCCATGCTCATTTTGGAACCTACCTCTGTATTTCACCTCTACAGATTGTGCAAGGAAACACATGGAGGTTTCCGCTAGTTCCTCTTTGCATTTGGCTGACTTAAACTCACAAAATATGTAATGTGGGATAATACATGTGTGGACACTCATTTTGAGATGCGCAAATGTAAGCATCCATGCTGAGGGCACTCATTTCTCAAGGTGTATTCTCGAGGGTGAAAAATATTGCTTGTTAGACCCAACTATCTGAGAACCACACGAAAATGATTAAAAAGGACATTTCTCACATGACAGAATAAAAGAATGATTATAAGAACTATCAAAACATTGTGGCATGGCATCCCAGTCATTAGTCGAGGGTCTGAGAAACGTGATCAATTCATAATTTTTCCACCTAGCATCTTCGGGTGTGAATTTGTTAAACATCACTTTCTGAGACAAATTGGTAACAAGGAAAGGATTCCTCAAATATTATTCTTTTTGGGGTGAAATTTGGGATGATTGAGTGATTTAATTGTATAAATGAAATGATCGTACTCTTTCAAATGGTCGGGGTTGAATTTTTACAAGAAAATTTGAGAAAGCACATCTTCCAGGAGAGACCATCCGAGAAACCTATTAATCTGTTATGTTTTAGATTTGATCATGTCAAGTTGGTTTCAAGTGTATAGCCATTGAAAATCTATGAGATTGTTCAAGAAACCTTCCCCTGCTAATGAATCTAATCAACTTTGAATTAATCAATGTTAATCTTGGGAAAATTTATGTCTGCTTTATTTCGAATGTATGCAAATAGTATTTCTTGTTCCTATTGTAATATTATATTATAATCTCTCTAAATCACACAAGATCTCATCCCTTTGATGGTTTAGTGGCATTTGCAATTTCATTATGAGAAGATCCATCATTTGGTAATGAAATAAACAATTTAAAATCACTTTACTCTCATTTGTTGATAGAGGTTGTGTTATCCAAAATTCACCCCCCCAGGGTAATTTTGATAACATGCATCAGAATATTCAAGTCCCAGGAAAATTGATTGATTCGGGGCCAAAAATCATGTTGCTAGAGTCCCCTCAAATATTTTCTAAGTCCCCTGTCTGAGAGGAAAAGAGAAAGCTCTGAGAAAATGCAAAAAAGGGTTGCAGAAAGGCAAGAAGGTTGATCCAGAAAAAATGGTGAAAATCGGCTAAGTCCTAGTCCTAGGAGCAGTCGGGACATTTGGGACAAAAAGGCCCGAACCGGCCGGCTCGGCCGAAGTAAGCACAAACAGCCCGCATAGCAACAGGGACATCTGGGACAAAAGTACGCGGTGGGCGCGAAATGCCGGTTCGACCGAGAGAGAAAATTGGCTAACTGCTCGGAGGGTCGCCTTTGGGACATTTGGGACAAAAAGGCGCGAAGCGGCCGAACCGGGCGAAATGAGCACAAGCAGTCCGAAACAAAGTGGGACAAGCGGGCCAGAAATGCCCGAACCGGCCGAATCGGCCGAAATGAGTCCAAAGGGGCCAAAATCAAATGGGACATCCGGGACAAATGGACGCGAAATGCCCGAACCGGCCGAAATGAGTCCAGAGGGTCCAAAATCAAATGGGACGTCTGGGACAAATGGAGGCGAAGTGCCCGAATCGGCCGAAATGAGTTCAAAGGGGCCAAAAATCAAATGGGACATCCGGGACAAATGGAGGCAAAGTACGCGAAGGAGCCAAAGGAGCCGAGGACCAATCAGAAGCTGCCACGTGTCCTCACAGGAGAAAAAGTCAAAAAGTCAAAGGGCAAGTTTTAAAGGGTCAGCGCGAACCAATGAAATGGCGCCACATGTCCAAGTTTAAGGGGCCCACAAGCAAATTTCAAAAGGAAAGCCCGCGGAAGGTAGAGGAGAGAGAATTTCTCGTCCAATTAGCACGTGCCACGTGTCATCCAGGTGGCAGAGCACGGGAAAGATTTCAAAACACGTTTCGCCTGTTTAGTGCCCTAAATCTTCGGATCGCCATAACTTTCGATCCAGAGCTCGGATTTGCACGTTCTTTATATCAACGGAAAGCTGGTGAAATTATCTACACGATTCCAGGGTCAATCTTGCGTTTTGGAGCATCGGAGGAGAAAATCGAGATACGGCTCGACGCATGTTCATGACCGAAATGACATTCCAATGACGATTTAATGCGAGAATGGGTCGCATTCTCCTGTAATCCGGTCAAAGTGACGGGGTATGCGTTTGTAAGGTTCCCATACCATTTTAATGCACTGCGAGTCAAGAAGAATGGGCTCCCATGCCTTTGTACGTTTTTTGTCTCACGGGCTCGACCCATGCACGATGTAAAAGCGATTTGGCTCATAAAAAGGTGGTTCATTCTTTCTCGCTCTGCGCCTCCCTTCTTTTCTTCTCTAGGGTTGAAAATGGAGTTCGAGCCTCCTCCCCGCTCTGTAATGGCATTTTTTTCCTTTTACTAATGGAATGATGTTCGTGCAGGTAAACTTCAAGCAACAAAACGTGTTTTGTGATGCATCCGTCCATCCTTTCTCGTTTTTGCTTGTTTTCTTCTTGCCTCTCTTCATTGCGAGGTATCTGTGCATGTTTGAACGTTCACTTTGCAGATCTGGAGCCTGTGTTCATGGAGTTTTGGGACATTTTCTGTGTGAAATCTATCCTTGGGCCTGTGATGCATCTATCCATCCTTCCCATTGCTCACCTCTCTTTGTCCCATGGCAGTTTTGATAGATGTCCAACATTCTCCTTCTCTGGTGTATCACCGTTTTAGTGTAGGCTTTTGCTGTTTTTCCTTTCTCTCTCTCTCTCTGTCTCCTTGGCATGGTTAGATTAGGATTAGATTAGCTTGCCTGCACTGGAATAGCTTGTGGCAGGTAGTTTAGGAGCAGGAACCAGCCTTCTCTGGAGATTCCTCTCTCGGTTTTACAAGTCCCACGCTTGGAGAGAGGTTTCCATGTTGTGCAATCACACTGGATGCCTGAACATCAACCTAGAAGCCTGATGTGCGTCCAAGTCTTTGTGATTTTGCACTAACGGTTTTGGCACGCCGGTGGGACCTTAGAGGTCTTTCACTTCATCTTTTGCAGGTTGATGTGTTCCTGTGAAGATTTCAGCCTTTGGAGGCACTTACAAACACATCTGGCGACTCCATCTGGTCAACAACCCATCTCTGAAGTTGCAGACCTTCCTTTCCATTCGTTTCCATCCATTTTCATCCATTCTTCCTTCCATCTCTTCCATCATTCTTTCGTTCTATGAAGTTGTGCAATCATGACTTCATTTCCATCATGGAACTCACATTTCCAACAGCAGTATATCACACCTCCAACACATTTTACAAATCCTCCAAATCAGCATTTTGAGCAGATTCAAGATCAGTATGCATACCCATATGAGCAGCAGTGCCAAAGTCAGTTTGGCTATGGAGCTTTCCAAGAGCAAGAGTATGCATACAATGAAGACCATCAGATCCAAGATGCTGGTCTGTTGGAGAAAATTCAAAAGATGGAGGTGGGGATGGTGCGATCTGAGCAACAACACTCAAATGAGAGCTTTCGGGGTGGTTGCGAGGACTCCTTGTCCATGGGGAGGCCTTTTTCCAAGACACTTCAGCCCTCAGGAGAAGCTGGACTTCATGATAAAGATGCTGCCCCAACTTGCACAATGGATAGCAGGAATAGAGGCCTATGCACTTGTTGTTGAACAACCTTGTCAATGGGTAGGTTCTACACCATCATCTGGTCTTTCTCTTTCTCAAGTTGCACCATCTCATTTAAACTCTCCATCTGCTGTCCCAAATGTTGAATCCATTTCTCCACCCCCCAGTCTTCCACCTCATCTCGATTCTTCTTTCCTTTTCCCTTCCAAACAGTCATCCCCTCCACAAGAGCTAACAGAAATACCCCCTCCTCCAAAGAAACAAGAGGTTTCACTGCCTCCACCACCACAAAAAATTGTAAAATCAGTTGAGTTTCAGCCCATTCCTCTTGCATTCCCAATTTCATATGGGGAAGAAGGAATTGAAAAAATCAGTCATCAAGGACAGCAGGAAGAGGAGCCCAACAGAAAAGAAATGACAGATGACTTGAAGGTTTGGGCTACCAAATTTGGGATGACAAAGATCCCCTTGATGGTTAAGCCTACAGAAGAGGCTAAGGTTGAACAAATGGTGGTGAGGACTGATTTTGTTGGAGAAGAAGATCTTGCAGTCCCAACTTGTCCTCTAGAGCAACAAATTGAAGAGTTTGACTTGACAAACTTCATGCTGGAGGAGGAGTTCAATCAAGAGCAAGATCGTCTTCAAACATTGGAGGAAGGAGAAGCTGCTCCAAATCCAAAAGAAGAGGAGCACATTCTAGCTGTGGAGGAGAAAAGTGCAGATCCAAGGGCTTTGAGCACAAAGCAGGCTACAGGAGAACCTTCAGTTCTTCTTTCTACTTCACCTCTCTCAAGTTCTAGTAATGAAGAGGAGTTTGATCTCTCAAACTCAATATTGGAGAGTGAAGCAAACCATGGTGGTCAGGTTGCACATCAAGAGGACACCACGGAGGAAGTTGAATACGAGCAGCAGCACAGCAATGAGGCAGTTTACCTGTCAGATTTGGAGGACTGTTTTGATGGAGAAGAGCCGGTTGAGTTTTCACCATTCTCTCTTTCATCATCCACATTCCAAACACCAGAGCCTGCTGTCATGGAGGACAGCATTCATTTGCAGCAGCCTGCATCTTATAGCAGCCCTTTGGAATCAAGATTGGAAGATTCTAATCTTCCCTGTTCTTCATTGGAGGAAGAGAAAGGACAGAAGGATTCCACCATTTCTTCCACACCATCCATTCAAGGTCTACAAGAAGACTCCATTCTTGGAGTTGAAAATCACAGCAATGGGCATATCAAACGGATCAGACCTTGCCCAATCAGGTATTTGGCTTCATTGGAGCCAAAGGAGAAGCCACAACCAGTCATGCTTGCTTCTGAGCATGAGGATGAGCTACAAAGTACCAAGGATCAGCTGCCATACCTCTCCAATCCAAATGCAGAGCAACTAAAAGAGGTATTGGATTTTTCAGTTGATACCTTGATGATTTGGATAGAAGACCAGCTTCTTGTTGATTTTCCATCCATCCAAACAGCCATGATCAGTGCCAAATCAATTGCATGGCTGCCCATTTTGAAGAAAGGAAGCTATTTTGCACAACCAGTTGCAGGGTTTGTTTAGCTTGCCTTTGTTTCCAGTTAGAGTAGAGTAGGTAGGTTTGCTTTCAGCAGAAGAAGTGCTTGTGCACACTCTGCATGTTCCATTTGGGGCATGTATGATTTTCAGTTTTGTACATAGTTTTGGTGTTGCTGGTTCTGCTCTTGCACAGTTCATTTCAGTGGCATCTTGGTGAAGACACTCCAGGTTCAATGGGTTTCCAAGTGGCTCAGAGGGAGATTTTCAAGGTTCAGATCAGTTTTCAGGCTTGCTTATGACTCCATGCCCAATGGATTGCTTCAGGCTACTGGTCTTTTCATCTAGCAGGCAGATGACCCCACTGAGTCGCCAAACTGTTATCCAAAATTCACCCCCCCAGGGTAATTTTGATAACATGCATCAGAATATTCAAGTCCCAGGAAAATTGATTGATTCGGGGCCAAAAATCATGTTGCTAGAGTCCCCTCAAATATTTTCTAAGTCCCCTGTCTGAGAGGAAAAGAGAAAGCTCTGAGAAAATGCAAAAAAGGGTTGCAGAAAGGCAAGAAGGTTGATCCAGAAAAAATGGTGAAAATCGGCTAAGTCCTAGTCCTAGGAGCAGTCGGGACATTTGGGACAAAAAGGCCCGAACCGGCCGGCTCGGCCGAAGTAAGCACAAACAGCCCGCATAGCAACAGGGACATCTGGGACAAAAGTACGCGGTGGGCGCGAAATGCCGGTTCGACCGAGAGAAAAAATTGGCTAACTGCTGGGAGGGTCGCCTTTGGGACATTTGGGACAAAAAGGCGCGAAGCGGCCGAACCGGGCGAAATGAGCACAAGCAGTCCGAAACAAAGTGGGACAAGCGGGCCAGAAATGCCCGAACCGGCCGAATCGGCCGAAATGAGTCCAAAGGGGCCAAAATCAAATGGGACATCCGGGACAAATGGACGCGAAATGCCCGAACCGGCCGAAATGAGTCCAGAGGGTCCAAAATCAAATGGGACGTCTGGGACAAATGGAGGCGAAGTGCCCGAATCGGCCGAAATGAGTTCAAAGGGGCCAAAAATCAAATGGGACATCCGGGACAAATGGAGGCGAAGTACGCGAAGGAGCCGAAGGAGCCGAGGACCAATCAGAAGCTGCCACGTGTCCTCACAGGAGAAAAAGTCAAAAAGTCAAAGGGCAAGTTTTAAAGGGTCAGCGCGAACCAATGAAATGGCGCCACATGTCCAAGTTTAAGGGGCCCACAAGCAAATTTCAAAAGGAAAGCCCACGGAAGGTGGAGGAGAGAGAATTTCTCGTCCAATTAGCACGTGCCACGTGTCATCCAGGTGGCAGAGCACGGGAAAGATTTCAAAACACGTTTTCGCCTGTTTTGTGCCCTAAATCTTCAGATCGCCATAACTTTCGATCCAGAGCTCGGATTTGCACGTTCTTTATATCAACGGAAAGCTGGTGAAATTCTCTACACGATTCCGGGGTCAATCTTGCGTTTTGGAGCAGTCTGGAGGGAGAAAATCGAGATACGGCTCTGACGCATGTTCATGACCAGAAATGACATTCCAGCGACCAGATTTAATGCAGAATGGGTCGCATTCTCCTGTAATCCGGTCAAAGTGATAGGGTATGCGTTTGTAAGGTTCCCCATACCATTTTAATGCACCTGCAGTCAAGAAGAATGGGCTCCCATGCCTTTGTACGTTTTCTGTCTCCTGGGCTCGACCCATGCAATGTAAAAGCCAGATTTGGCTCATGAAAAAGGTGGTTCATTCTTTCTGCTCTGCCCTCCCTTCTTTTCTTCTCTAGGGTTGAAAATGGAGTTCGAGCCTCCTCCCTGCTCTGTAATGGCGTTTTTTCCTTTTACTAATGGAATGATGTTCTGTGCAAACTTCTGAAGCAACAAAACGTGTTTTGTGATGCATCTGTCCATCCTTTCTCGTTTTTGCTTGTTTTCTTCTTGCCTCTCTTCATTGCAGGTATCTGTGCATGTTTGAACGTTCACTGCAGATCTGGAGCTGTGTTCATGGAGTTTTGGGACACTTTCTGTGTGAAATCTATCCTTGGGCCTGTGATGCATCTGTCCATCCTTCCCATTGCTCACCTCTCTTTGTCCCATGGCAGTTTTGATAGATGTCCAACATTCTCCTTCTCTGGTGTATCACCGTTTTAGTGTAGGCTTTTGCTGTTTTTCCTTTCTCTCTCTCTCTCTGTCTCCTTGGCATGGTTAGATTAGGATTAGATTAGCTTGCCTGCACTGGAATAGCTTGTGGTAGGTAGTTTAGGAGCAGGAACCAGCCTTCTCTGGAGATTCCTCTCTCGGTTTTACAAGTCCCACGCTTGGAGAGAGGTTTCCATGTTTTGCAATCACACTGGATGCTTGAACATCAACCTAGAAGCCTGATGTGCGTCCAGGGGTGTGTGATTTTGCTCTAACGAGTTGTTTGTAAGTTTTTGAGTGTATCGTAGACATGATGAACAAGAGATTAAAAATGTTTAATTGAGCCATTTAACTCAATCCTTCGTGTTAAATTCTTGGAGATTGTGTTAAACCATGAAAATCTAAGCCTTCTTTGATGCACACCTTCTTTTGAAGAAACTTTTTAGCTATTCTTAAGCATTATGTAATTTAGTTTCCCAATTGTTGTGAAGGTTCTCAAAGATCTGGAAAAATCAAGTTTATCTTGCTTATTCTCCCACAAAAATTATTTAAAAATAATGAATCCTACGAACTACCCATGTTCACCCTGTATTTCCAATAATGAATAAATTCCACTACTAAAATATGCGTAGAAAATCAGGATTCCATAATGTCTTTAATAACCTTAACGTTGTTTGGAAAATATCACCATTCTTTAGATGTGACAACTCATGAGATTTAAATTGTGGTGTATTGATCATATTTTCTCAAGGTTTCCTTTCAAATTTATGTAAAGAAGGATATATTCATTCCCCTTCACCATGTGAAGTTAAAAATGGGTCCTCTCACCTTGGTTGAAAGGCACAACCTAAATTAGTGAGGATAGATCAAATCCTTTTGAAGGTGCTATCCATTTCTCCAACATTTGAGTGACAAAGAGCAAGTTGAATCACCTCCCTAGCTACAAAATGACATACATGATGATTTATCTGTCTCTAGGATTCTTGTTAAATCTTTGATGATGCTCATATTCGAAAGGAGAATCCATTTGGATACCAACAGAGGTGATACACTAAAATTATTGAGGGCTTTAAGCGATTACATGTGCAATAAACTTAAGAACAAATTCTAGATGCACAAACCGGTGGTTTTCAATAGAATCTTAAAACAAAACACTTATGTAGTAAGGTATAAATCATAACAACATAATAAGTTAAACATGCACATTAGGACTATGCAAGAAATACCATATTCACAAAGCAAGCTAAAAAAATTAAATCAGGTAATTAAATTTAACAAGAGATAATAGAAACATACACACCACTGCAAAGAATTGGAAAGGTAATAAATGGTTCTCATTCAAGGAAAAAATGGAGAAAATATGCTTCAAAGACTCTGTGTCGAAAAATTCCTCCTTTTTGCCTTGTTATTGCACACACAATATATAGCAAAAATATTTCACCCAACCCCTCCTAAAAACTATTATAATCTGTATTTGCCCATGCATGCCAGTTTTAACCCTTTATCATGAATAAATAAAGGAATAAAAATAGACATGTTGATTACAAGTGAGCCATTAATAGCGTGAGCTATAAAAATTCACTCTAGTAAGAGAGAAATTGATTGATCTATTTTTAATGCAATTAAAATACTTGGGTGATTATTTTTAGCTAATATTAGCAACATTCTTGTTATGCAAGTCTCCTTCAATGCAAGTACATGGTCTTTGTCTACTTCTGCATGATGTGACACCCATACATTAACCACTTGCAATGCTAAATTTTTCTTTATATCTGATTTTTCCTCTTGTAAAGAAATGCAAAATTACATTATGTTGAAAAATAATGCCTTTCTTTTCAATACTTAGCAAAATAATTAACTCAATAATTTACCCAATGTGGGGACCACCTGTGAGCATGTGTAAGAAAATAATATCTCTCCTTTTTGCACATAATAAGGTAAATGATCCGTATGAGTCTCTAATGTTGACCCCCTCCATGTAGTGCCCACTTCCCTTCGACCTCATTTTGTTTTGTTGTTTTCGAGACTGATTACTTCACTATGGATTTATTATGGCTTCTTGATTTAGCATGCTAGTAGATATTATAGACATTGAACTGTTATTGATTTAATCTTTATATGATGCATATGGTTTACTGGTGGACATTTGATGATGATATTTGTATGCTTTTGACAGGGTTATTTATCTTAATTATGACATGTGGTATATTTAATCATATTGAGTAGAACTTGATAATTTGACTAATGGGATGATCGTTTTGACACAAATGAAATATGGAATAGAAATGTGCTAGAAAGTGTTAGTGATATCGTATTTGCATAGATGATAGTAAATCATGTGTCGTTTATTTTAGATTATATTGTATATTTGGCATGAATGTTTAAATGCGGCCAACAGGCCGAAGGAGGTATTCTATGTTCTGCAGGTATATTATATTCACAACAAAATTGGGAGTGGAGACCAACCACATCGGAATTCGAGAAGAATCCAGCTAAGGTCACCATGGCAACAAGTAATTGTGTGTGTGTTAGAATTATCTGGTAAAGGGAAAATTGTGACCTAGGGATCATGTGTTGTTTTTTTTTAATTTTTCCCTTTTTATTATGTTAGTATGTGTTGCTCTTAGTAAGTGAAATTTTTACTTATATTATTATTCATATTTCTTGGATTGGAGTTTACCCCTTTGTTAGCCATGGGTTGTAGTGGGTTAATTAAGTTAATTTGAAATTGTCCTAAACTAATTAAAAGATGTGACCTAAGAGAGTTCATTTATTAGGATTTGATTTACTTGGGATTTTGTGTGGATTGATGTGTGTTTGAGTTTGAGTGTAGCACACTCTACCCCACATGGGAAACTCGAATTTGGCCTTGGAGGCCAAATTTCAAAGCTTGTGGGACAAGTCAAACTTGTCCCACACCTCTTAAAACCCCATGCCAACCCTACCTATGGGTTAGAAGGACAAATTTAGGGTCTTTTAGGTGTTTTGGGGGGATAAAAGGGTAAAATATTAATTGCACTTTCTTTCAAAATTTAATTTTGTCCTTTGAGGGAGTGGGCTTAGTTGGAGTGTGTAAGGTTCTTGCCTTTCTTTCAACCACTTATTAATGGTGCTTTGGAATTTGATGTTGACCAAATGATGTGGAGTGGAGGGAAAAGGAGGTGGCATCCTACTTGGAGCCACATCATCCCTCCCTCTATTTTCTCTATTTATTTGATCCTCTTGTTTGTTTTGGGGGTTGGAAGTTTCATTTTTAGTCTTGTGTATTTTGGAGAGGAGAGGAATTGGAAGGAGTTTGTGGATTTTTGGAGCTTGTTGATACTTGTGGGAATTTTGTGGAGCTTGTGGATGCTTGCTTGATCTTTGGAGGGATTTGAGACTTCATACTTGGAACAAGCTCTACCATGGAAAGGTAGGAGCTTCACCTTTGTTGTATTATGTTTTCTTCTTTTTGTTATATGAATGAGTACATATGTTGTGTTGAATTTTTGTTGTTGCAATGCTTGTTGGGAATGGGTAGAATGCCTAAGTTGGGAGTGGGAGGAGACTATGGGGAGTTTAAATTGAGGGAGGCATAAGAGATCATGTTCTTGAGGAGGGAGTTTGGGTTGGGTGCCCACCTTGTAAGAGAAATGCTTGCATTTTCTTCTTGTTTTACTTTGAGGGAGCCATAAGAGTTGAGGGAGGCATAAGAGTGAATGGAGGGATAAGGGGTACTTGAGGGAGGCATAAGAGTTGTTAGGGGTATTGTGTTTTGCATTGGAGGCTTTTAGGTGGCACCCATTCCCATTGGGAGGCATAAGTGGCCTCCCCATATGTCTTACTCTTATGGCTTTCTTGATAAGCCTTGTGACTTGTTGTTGTGATTGTTTTCTCTCTTGTGTTGTTGATCTTGTCTTTGAAGGATTATGGAATGCATGTGAAATGTTATGTTTAGTTATGTGGAAGCTTGTAGTTGCCATGAGTTGGATTTTCTCCCATTGTGATGTGGTTGGGGCTCGGGGGCTAATGGAGAGGATGGCTTCTCTTCTCCATTGGGTATTTTGGTTGGGAGGAGAGCGTTGCCTCTCCCCTTATCTTGTTGTGAATCAAGCAAACTATGGAGGAGCCACCTTGTTGATAGTTGGAGCATTGGAACCTTGTTAATGACAATGTGAAATCACCATGTATTTTACCCACCTTGAGTGGAGGAAAAATGTAATATTGCTTTGTATTTTAGTTTCCAATATTGTAAATTTGTTTCCACATAAAGTAGAAAGTGTTGTAACAAGATGTTGAAAGGAAGACAATCTATTTATTCTCCTTCTTACTTGGCTTGGAACCTCTTATGAATGAGTTGATCTTGTTGAAATGCTAGTAGTTCTTGCTTTAAAACTTAATGGAAAGATTGTTGAAAACCCTCTTGGGGAATGTTGGGAAATTTAATTTAAAAGAATATATACTTTAAATTCCATTTTGTTGTTTACAAGGAGATGTATTGAAAAGTGAGAATATTAATGTATATTCTCTTCTTGTAGTGTGGATGGATAGAATTAAGTTTTATTTAATTTCCATTGTGCCAATAAAGTAAGTTATGCCCTAGATCTACTATGTTTATCTTCATATAAGAATCCATTGTAAAACTTTTAGCAATCATAAAAAGGAAATGAAATCAACCCTTCTTGAATTCCCGTACAAGGCTTATTAAGTTGTGTGGAAGGAGATCTTAATGCAAAAATAATAAGCTTAATGAGTTAAATACCCATATTTCCTCAATGTTTAATAAGGGAACTAATATTTTCAATACAATTCATATCTAGGTAATATTACAACTAATGTATTTACTATTTTTAAGTTCTATTTATAACAATATACCTTTAATATTTATTTGCTTCAACAAAGTATATTATCAAAACTTCAGCCAAGAAATAATATTGAATTATACCTGCAATCAAACTTACGTAGGTATAAGCATCCAATGCACTTTCCATTTCAAATAATGGCAAACAAATTACGTTTCATAAATATTACGATTTAAACAGATCCGCTGTCAGAGGTTCTCCCAACGAATTCCACTTAAACTGGCAAGAGCTCTACGAGAAAATCGTTGTAATAAGCTTCCTCGGGTCTCCTCGTGACTCTCTCTTTGTCCTTTAAATGACCGGGATTAAAATATTGCGAAGAAAACTGAGTTAATCTACTTATAAAATCATACACTCATGTGATATAAAAGCAATTAAAATAAGGTTAAGTCTCTGTATGACCATTATTTAATAAGACTACCCTAAATTGCGTGAAGGGTCCATAGAATTGCCAGGCGGGATGTGCTCCATGCGTAATTTGGTTTGAATCAAACCCACCTCCTCGAATGAGGCGTCCCTCTCAAGGCAAAGCAAAATGTTTTTTTTTTTTTCCTTGAACATTCGATCCAAATGCAGACCCACCTCTATAATATTTCTTTTTCCACGGGCCGTATATTAAAATGGGTAGGGACGCATTAGAGAATCACGTAGTAAATTTCATCGGGTCCCGGGTAACACTTTCACTATCCCTCCATCGATTTTGATAAAATTATCACGAAGGAGAACCTGAATTTGAGGATGTATTCGATCTTTTGACAAGATGACAACATAGTTAGACAGATCGCTTGCTAAACACCTCATTGCGGTCACTTTCCACTATACTGAGCATGGTTGTGGATCCCGCCAAGCATACACCTTGCAGCACCCAATGAAAGTGGAGGTAACTCGCCTGTCACTCGCGCCGAAGCTCCTTCTTTTCCACTATTTTGTTTCCTATGCGTCCAGTGGCCGAACAAACGGCGGTGCAGTGTGCCTCTCCTGCGGCTCTGTAGTTTAGTTTATAATCTACTAGATCTCCTCACGCGCCCAGGGACAAAAGAAAACCAAGTCGACTCCACCCTGCTACATTGCTTGTAACTTGTTTATAATCCACCATGCTCTTCACGCGGCCCGGGGCAGAACAAACAGGTAGACAGACCAAAGAGGAGGCTTAAGATTTGCAAAATCTAAATGATTAATTGAAATTTGCGACAGGTTGTGTCAGGCTTGCACTCATGGAGAGGAGTCATAATGGTTGCCAGGGGAGTTTGTTGAGTCACCCACCACCCCAACCATAACATTTAAGCTTAAGTTTGAAATGTTGTGCTTTACAAGTTAATGAAAACAGGGATAACTAGTTAGGTTAGCTAAGTATTAAATACTATATAAGATAATAGTGGTATGATATGTAACAAAATTTTCATATAATAATCATGCTAGATATAAATAAGGTAGTGTGTATATCTAAACATATAAAATCATACAATGCAATAAAATAGATTAGTGCCAAAGTATGTATCGTAATGTGTAATTCCTTTAAATATACATACATACATATATATATATATATATATATATACATACATATATATATATATTATAATGTATTAAATTATGAAATAATGTAATATAATGAATAATAAAGTAAAAATATAAATTGAGTGGTTAGTGTATCATACTCTAGGGTTGCCATTCGAAATATTGTTATCACGATATTATCAGACCTTAGACTAGTTAACTCGAAGGACGACCCTTCTTATCCTTTGTGAGAAACATCGAATGAGATAAAATTAAACATCATTGACCTCGAAGCAATACCGTGACTATTGTAGTTTCGAGCTTATATGCGGACTCACCTGAAAAAAAAAAAAAAAAATTAGTCGCATTTTCGGGTCGTAAGTTTGTGAAAGCAAGTTCTTCGTCGGTCGTGAGCGTCGTCTTTTTGTGGCGTTAAATTTTGGTATCAAAGCCAGGGGTTCGAAGCTTGGACCCTTGGGCACACGCAGAAAACACGAAACGTGAACATTTAACCTAGTGCAGAGTTGAATTTTTGTTTTTAATATATAAAACCACAATGTTGATAATTATAGGAAACAACAAATTTAGAAAACTGACACAAGACCTAGAACAATGAACTAACTCTCACCTTGATCTATGCAGGAGGCGCGGATTGGGTGAGGGGTCTCTTCATATAGACCTAGATATACCACCACCAGAGCAGGCCGTAGCAGCCATCCTACCTCAGATCTTGCAGACACTCCAGGATGTCAATGCCGCTATACGCGGAGAGCCCTTGGGAGGACGACTTGCAAGACATAGTTTGGAGCCATCAGTAGATGCCCAGGCATCCCCTCGACACAGCGAGGAGCACAGGGCAGAGAACTTCCGTGCAGAGTCGGCTAGGGCAGAGTCACCACAGAGAGGACATGGGGACAGGATCTCAGGACATAGGGACAGGTCTCGGAGCCCTAGACAGAGGGAGGAGCATTCAGATAGACCTAGGATTCATCATACGTCAGCTGCAGACCATATCAGAAGATCCTGAAGCTGTGACCATCTCACTATTTGGGTGATACATGCAGTTTTTAGGTAGATGCGGTTGGTGAGCTTGAGCGGATGCTTCAAGCTCTGCCCTTGTACTAGCAACACGAAAGCTCGTGTTGCAATCCATCTTCTGAAGGATGGAGCAGGAGTCTGGTGGAGGACCGAGGAGCAGAAGCTCCATGTTGACTCGGAGACAATTACCTAGGAGCTGTTTGAGGAGCGTTTCAGGAGTAGGTATTTACCCAAGAGATTTATACAGCAGCGGATAGACGAGTTTCATGACTCCTCCGTCGTGCATCGATGTGATGGTGAGTATGAGAGTCGATTTCTGGACCTACTCCAGTACGTCAACTATATGCAGGATGAGCAAGTACAGATTCACAGGTTCATCCGGGGCCTGAACTTGGATTTAGGTGGCGCAGTGTGCATTCACTGCCCACAGACATTAGCAGAGGCCGTGGAGAAGGCCTATATTGCAGAGGAGACACAGGGAAAGATGCAGCAGGCTAGAGACAGAGTTCGGAGCCGTATCTAGCAGATGCAGGATGGTAGGTCGAAGGGGTTAGTTCCTCCTCCACGGGGTGGACAGAGTTCAGGGAAAGCTTCATTCAGGCCACCACAGCAACAGACCCGCCCACCTTACCGACCTCCTCAGAGATTTGATGCGCAGAGAGGACGTAGTATGGGGCCTCCTCCTAGGGGTCCCATCAGGACACAGGGTGTACCAAGAGCTCAGTCAGCAGGAGCTCGTCAGCAGAGACCTCAGCAGTCCATAGCCGGATCGTCAGGATCTGTATCTCAGTCATCTAGAGTACCAGCTGGAGCTGCTTCCCACTGGAGAGGACCAGCAACTATTATGGTTGTGGTGTTGTTGGACATCATTGGAGAGATTGCCCACATAACCTTAACAAGGGTAAGACATAGAGCTCGAGCCTCTTTGTTGGAGATATGGCACGAGTCATCGGATCTACACGCGGGTCGAGAACCGCAGCCGAGCATCGAGTATTGTGATTGAGACGACAGGTAGTGTTGGTGGTATTTCCACCTCTATATTATTTGATTCTGGTTCTTCTGATTCTTTTATTGCACCATCCTTAGTAGAGCGTTGTAGGCTGGTGGCAGTTAGGCAAGGCCGTAGTTGGGACATTGAGATGGCTTCTGGAGCCAAAATTTTTGTAGACTCCTTAGTTAAGGAGTGTGTAGTGGATTTGGGACCCTTCACCACTACTTCTGATCTTCGGATCCTTCCATTAGGATCTTATGGCATCATTTTAGGCATGGATTGGTTGTCCGCTCACAGAGCTAGAGTGGATTGTTACCATAAGACTATTACTTGCATAGATGATCTTGGAGTAGAGTCAGTGATATCAGGAGTTAGGAGGGCTGTATCCATTCACACCATCTCCGCTATGCAGCTTAAGCGGTGTGCGCGACAGGGTTGTTAGATGTTTGCTATTACGGTCAGTGACAGATTAGAGGATGAGTCCAGAGGACCTTCCCTCGATGACCATCCCATCTTGTCAGAGTTTGCTGATGTGTTCCCAGGGGAGCTACTGGGGTTACCTCCCCCACGTGAGATCGACTTCCATATAGATCTAGTTCCGGGCGCAGAGCCTATCTCACGAGCACCCTATCGGATGACTACTCCTGAGTTATGTGAGCTCAAGTTGCAGCTTGAGGACCTTCTGGAGAAAGGCCTAATCCATCCTAGTGTATCCCCTTGGGGTGCACCAGTGATCTTCGTGAAGAAGAAGGATGGATCTCTTCGGTTGTGTATTGACTACCGTCAGCTGAATAAAGTAACGATCAAGAATCGTTACCCCCTTCCACGCATTGATGATTTATTTGATCAGATGAAGGGGGCTACAATTTTCTCTAAGATAGATCTTAAGTCAGGGTACCATCAGCTCAGGATTGCGGAGACAGATATTCACAAGACAAAGCATTCCGTACGAGATATGGCCACTACGAGTTCACAGTGGTACCTTTCGGTTTGACGAATGCCCCCCTTGATGTTTATGAGTTTGATGAATGGGGTATTCAGGACCTTCCTTGATCGCTTCGTGCTCATCTTCCTTGATGACATTATGATTTACTCACACACACATGAGGAGCATGAGGAGCACCTTCGCCAGGTTCTTCAGTGTCTTCGCGAACAGCGCCTTTACGGGAACTTGGAGAAGTGTGCGTTCTTTCAGCCTGAGGTGCAGTATTTGGGCCACATCATTTCTGGGGAAGGTATCGCAGTCGATCCTTCCAAGATTCGAGCCATCATGGACTAGCCAGCACCCACTAGTGTGACCGAGGTGCGTAGTTTCATGGGTCTAGCAGGGTACTACAGGAGGTTTGTTCAGGATTTCTCTCGGATTGCGCACCCTATCACTTCTCTTCAGCGGAAAGGGAAGAAGTTTTTATGGTCAGATAGATGTGAGCAGGCTTTCAGTACACTGAAGGAGTGCCTCACGAGAGCACCTATTCTTGCAGTGCCAGATCCTCAGGGTGAGTTCTACGTTTGCACAGATGCTTCCTTGGCAGGACTTGGAGGTGTGTTAATGCAGGAGGGTAGAGTAGTTGCCTTTGAGTCTCATAAACTCAAGGATTATGAGATCAATTATCCGACCCATGACCTTGATCTTGCAGCAGTGGTACATGCCTTAGTACGGTGGAGACATTTTCTTCTTGGCCGAAGATTTACACTCAGGACTGATCACTTGAGTCTTCGCCACCTCTTCACGCAGCCCAATCTCAACGCTCGTCAACGGTGTTGGATGGAGTTACTCTGTGAGTATAACATGGAGATAGAGCATGTGAAAGGGAAGGAGAATGTGGTTTCAGATGCCTTGAGTAGGCGGAGACATGTGGCTATGGCCACCTCAGTGGGTATAGATTTGCGGAGTAGGATCTTGCAACAACTTCCTCGGGATAGTTTCTACCTTGCGGCCGGAGGCGTAGATTGAGTCTCAGAGATCCCTTGAGGGGAGATTTAATGGATTTTCATTAGAGGCAGATGGTCTTCTCAGACACAGAGGTCGGATATATGTTCCTAGAGATGGAGGCTTGAGACATGACATTTTGACAGAGGCTCATCGTGCACCTTATTCAGCCCATCCGGGGTGAAGAAGATGCACGCCACCTTGAGACAGTTGTATTTTTGGAGAGGACTTCGGAGAGACGTGGCTTCATTTGTGTCATGCTGTTTAGAGTGCCAGAGGGTGAAGGCCAAGCATCAGCATCCAGCTGGCCTTCTCTATCCTCACGCCATACCGGAGTGGAAGTGGGACACCATTTCCATGGACTTCATCGTTGGGTTACCTACGTCGAGATACCATCACGACGCCATCATGGTCACGGTGGATAAATTGATGAAGGTAGCTCATTTTTCTCTAGTAAAGACCACCTATACAGTAAGTGTTGTGGCACGAGTATACCTTGATGAGATTGTCAGATTACATGGGATTCCGTGGAAGATCATTTGCGACCGTGACCCTTTGTACACCTCCCATTTCTAGACCACCATGCAGTATGCCCTCGGGACGAGGATTAATTTCAGCATAGCTTATCACCCTGAGACAGATGGACAGATAGAGAGGGTGAATCAGATTTTGGAGGATATGCTCAGGATGTACGTGATGGATCATCAGTCGAGATGGGAGGAGTATCTGTATTTGGTGGAGTTTGCCTACAATAATAGTTTCCAGAGTTCTATAGGCATGGCTCCTTTTCAGGCATTATATGGTAGGGAGTGCAGGACACCTCTTAGTTGGGACAGGATTGAGGACAGGGTTTCTCTTGGGCCAGCATTATTACAGGACATGGAGCAGCAGGTTACATTGATCAGACAGAGATCGGTAGGAGGAGTGAGGATAGAAAGAAGAAGTATGCGGACAAAGCATAGGATAGATCACGGCTGCTTTGAGGTAGGCACAAAGGTGTTTCTTCGTGTCAGACCGCATAAGAGCCCTATCCGTTATGGAAAAGGTTCTAAGCTTGCTCCTAGGTTTGTGGGTCCCTTTGAGATCTTGGAGCACCTTGGTCCCTTGGCCTATCATCTAGCATTGCCACCTAGCTTGTCTTGCGTCCATGATGTGTTTCACGTTTCTGTGCTTAGGAGATATATTTCTGATCCTTCTCATGTACTAGATTAGACCGCATTGCGGAGTGCGGGATCGGGGCAGGTGATGGTGGATCCCTGTGCACATTTTAGATCGTAGGACCCTGGGCCTTAGCGGCAGAGAGATTGATCAGGTTCGGGTCCAATGGGACAGGTATGATGAGACTGGAGCTACTTTGGAGGATGTTGCTTTGCTACGAGGACAGTTTCCACACCTTTTCCAGTGACTTCCAGGAGGAAGTCGAGTCTAAGGGGAGGGGGATGTAGTGCCCACTTCCCTTCGACCTCATTTTGTTTTGTTGTTTTCGAGACTGATTACTTCACTATGGATTTATTATGGCCTCTTGATTTTGCATGCTAGTAGATATTATAGACATTGAACTGTTATTGATTTAATCTTTATATGATGCATATGGTTTACTGGTGGACATTTGATGACGATATTTGTATGCTTTTGACAGGGTTATTTATCTTAATTATGACATGTGGTATATTTAATCATATTGAGTAGAACTTGATAATTGGACTAATGTGATGATCGTTTTGACATAAATGAAATGTGGAATAGAAATGTGCTAGAAAGTGTTAGTGATATCGTACTTGCATAGATGATAGTAAATCATGTGTCGTTTATTTTAGATTATATTGTATATTTGGCATGAATGTTTTAATGCGGCCAACAGGCCGAAGGAGGTATTTTCTGCTCTGCAGGTATATTATATTCACAACAATATTGGGGAGTGGAGACCAACCACATCGGAATTCGAGAAGAATCCAGCTAAGGTCACCATGGCAACAAGTAATTGTGTGTGTGTTAGAATTATCTGGTAAAGGGAAAATTGTGACCTAGGGATCATGTGTTGTTTTGTTTTAATTTTTCCCTTTTATTATGTTAGTATGTGTTGCTCTTAGTAAGTGAAATTTTTACTTATGTTATTATTCATATTTCTTGGATTGGAGTTTACCCCTTTGTTAGCCATGGGTTGTAGTGGGTTAATTAAGTTAATTTGAAATTGTCCTAAACTAATTAAAAGATGTGACCTAAGAGAGTTCATTTATTAGGATTTGATTTACTTGGGATTTTGTGTGGATTGATGTGTGTTTGAGTTTGAGTGTAGCACACTGTACCCCACATGGGAAACTCGAATTTGGCCTTGGAGGCCAAATTTCAAAGCTTGTGGGACAAGTCAAACTTGTCCCACACCTCTTAAAACCCCATGCCAACCCTACCTATGGGTTGGAAGGCCAAATTTAGGGTCTTTTAGGTGTTTTGGGGGGATAAAAGGGTAAAATATTAATTGCACTTTCTTTCAAAATTTAATTTTGTCCTTTGAGGGAGTGGGCTTAGTTGGAGTGTGTAAGGTGCTTGCCTTTCTTTCAACCACTTATTAATGGTGCTTTGGAATTTGATGTTGACCAAATGATGTGGAGTGGAGGGAAAAGGAGGTGGCATCCTACTTGGAGCCACATCATCCCTCCCTCTATTTTCTCTATTTATTTGATCCTCTTGTTTTTTTTGGGGGTTGGAAGTTTCATTTTTAGTCTTTTGTATTTTGGAGAGGAGAGCAATTGGAAGGAGTTTGTGGATTTTTGGAGCTTTTTGATACTTGTGGGAATTTTGTGGAGCTTGTGGATGCTTGCTTGATCTCTGGAGGGATTTGAGACTTCATACTTGGAAGAAGCTCTACAATGGAAAGGTTGGAGCTTCACCCTTGTTCTATTATGTTTTCTTCTTTTTGTTATATGAATGAGTACATATGTTGTGTTGAATTTTTGTTGTTGCAATGCTTGTTGGGAATGGGTAGAATGCCTAAGTTGGGAGTGAGAGGAGACTATGGGGAGTTTAAATTGAGGGAGGCATAAGAGATCATGTTCTTGAGGAGGGAGTTTGGGTTGGGTGCCCACCTTGTAAGAGAAATGCTTGCATTTTCTTCTTGTTTTACTTTGAGGGAGCCATAAGAGTTGAGGGAGGCATAAGAGTGAATGGAGGGATAAGGGGTACTTGAGGGAGGCATAAGAGTTGTTAGGGGTATTGTGTTTTGCATTGGAGGCTTTTAGGTGGCACCCATTCCCATTGGGAGGCATAAGTGGCCTCCCCATATGTCTTACTCTTATGGCTTTCTTGATAAGCCTTGTGACTTGTTGTTGTGATTGTTTTCTCTCTTGTGTTGTTGATCTTGTTTTGAAGGATTATGGAATGCATGTGAAATGTTATGTTTAGTTATGTGGAAGCTTGTAGTTGCCATGAGTTGGATTTTCTCCCATTGTGATGTGGTTGGGGCTCGGGGGCTAATGGAGAGGATGGCTTCTCTTCTCCATTGGGTATTTTGGTTGGGAGGAGAGCGTTGCCTCTCCTCTTATCTTGTTGTGAATCAAGAAAACTATGGAGGAGCCACCTTGTTGATAGTTGGAGCATTGGAACCTTGTTAATGACAATGTGAAATCACCATGTATTTTACCCACCTTGAGTTGAGGAAAAATGTAATATTGCTTTGTATTTTAGTTTCCAATATTGTAAATTTGTTTCCACATTAAGTAGAAAGTGTTGTAACAAGATGTTGAAAGGAAGACAATCTATTTATTCTCCTTCTTACTTGGCTTGGAACCTCTTATGAATAAGTTGATCTTGTTGAAATGCTAGTAGTTCTTGCTTTAAAACTTAATGGAAAGATTGTTGAAAACCCTCTTGGGGAATGTTGGGAAATTTAATTTAAAAGAATATATACTTTAAATTCCATTTTGTTGTTTACAAGGAGATGTATTGAAAAGTGAGAATATTAGTGCATATTCTCTTCTTGTAGTGTGGATGGATAGAATTAAGTTTTATTTAATTTCCATTGTGCCAATAAAGTAAATTATGTCCTAGATCTACTATGTTTATCTTCATATAAGAATCCATTGTAAAACTTTTAGCAATCGTAAAAGGAAATGAAATCAACCCTTCTTGAATTCCCGTACAAGGCTTATTAAATTGTGTAGAAGGAGATCTTAATGCAAAAATACTAAGCTTAATGAGTTAAATACCCATATTTCCTCAATGTTTAATAAGGAAACTAATATTTTCAATACAATTCATATCTAGGTAATATTACAACTAATGTATTTACTATTTTTAAGTTCTAATTATAACAATATACCTTTAATATTTATTTGTTTCAACAAAGTATATTATCAAAACTACAGCCAAGAAATAATATTGAATTATACCTGCAATCAAACTTACGTAGGTATAAGCATCCAATGCACTTTCCATTTCAAATAATGGTAAACAAATTACGTTTCATAAATATTTTGATTTAAACAGATCTGCTGTCTGAGAGGTTCTCCCCACGAATTCCACTTAAAATTGGCAAGAGCTCTACAAAAATCGTTGTAATAAGCTTCCTCGGGTCTCCTCGTGACTCTCTCACTTTGTCCTTTAAACGACCGGGATTAAAATATTGCGAAGAAAAGCGAGTAAATCTACTTATAAAATCATACACTCATGTGATATAAAAGTAATTAAAATAAGGTTAAGTCTTTGTATGACCATTATTTAATAAGACTACCCTGAATTACCGAAGGGTCCATAGAATTGCAGGCGGTGTGCTCCATGTGTAATCTGGTTTGAATTAGACCCACCTCCACGATTGAGGCGTCCCTCTCAAGGTAAAGCAAAGCTGTTTTTTTTTTTTCCTTGAACGTTACGACCAAATGCAGACCCACCTCTATAAGATTTCTTTTTCCACGGGCCGTATATTAAAATGGGTAGGGACGCATTAGAGAATCAATGTAATAAATTTCATCGGGTCCCCGGGTAACACTTTCACTATCCCTCCATCGATTTTGATAAAATTATCACGAAGGAGAACCCGAATTTGAGGATGTATTCGACATCTTGAAGCAGATGACAACATAGTTAGGCAG
This sequence comes from Taxus wallichiana var. yunnanensis, assembly GCA_018340775.1. Lineage (NCBI taxonomy): Eukaryota > Viridiplantae > Streptophyta > Pinopsida > Cupressales > Taxaceae > Taxus > Taxus wallichiana. The sequence goes on along the minus strand of CM031240.1, from coordinate 903,183,614 downwards.
ATTGCTTGCTAAACGCCTCACCGCCGATCTGTTTCCCCTGTCACGAGCTTGGTGTGGATCCCGCCAAGCATACACCTTGCAGCACCCAATGAAAGTGGAGGTAACTCACCTGTCACTCGCGCCGAAGCTCCTTCTTTTCCACCATTTTGTTTCCTACGCGGCCAGGGCCAAACAAACGGGGACAGTGTGCCTCTCCTGCGGCTGTAGTTTCGTTTACAATCTACCGAGATCTCCTCACACGCCTGTGGGACAAAAGAAAACTAGTCGACCCACCTGCTACATTGCCTGTAACTTGTTTATAATCCACCATGCTCTTCACGTGGCTCAAGGAGGCGAGAACAAACAGGTAGACAGACCAAAGAGGAGGCTTAAGATTTGCAAAATCTAAATGATTAATTGAAAGTGGTGACCAGGTTGTGTTCTTGCACGCATGGAGAGGAGTCATAATGGTTGCCAGGAGTTGGTTGAGTCACCCACCACCCCAACCATAACATTTAAGCTTAAGTTTGAAATGTTGGGCTTTACAAGTTAATGTAAAACAGGGATAACTAGTTAGGTCAGCTAAGTATTAAATACTATATAAGATAATAGTGGTATGATATGTAACAAAACTTTCATATAATAATCATACTAGATATAAATAAGGTAGTGTGTATATCTAAACATATAAAATCATACAATGCAATAAAATAGATTAGTGCCAAAGTATATATCGTAATGTGTAATTCCTTTAAATATATATATATATATATATATATATATATATATATATATATATATATATATAGATATATATATATATATATATACATACATAGATATATATATATATACATACATAGATATATATATATATATACATACATAGATATATATATATATATACATACATAGATATATATACATAGATATATACATAGATATATACATATATACATATATATATATATATATATATATATTATAATGTATTAAATTATGAAATAACGTAATATAACTGAATAATAAAGTAAAAATAAAAATTGAGTGGTTAGTGTATTTCACTTCAAAATAAATTATATCATACTCTAGGGTTACCATTCAGAAATATTGTTATCACGATATTATCAGACCTTAGACTAGTTAACTCGAAGGACGACCCTTCTTATCCTTTGTGAAACGTCGAATGAGATAAAATTAAACATCATTGACCTCGAAGCATTACCGTGACTGTTGTAGTTTCGAGCCTGTATGCGGACTCACCCCAAAAAAAAAAAAAAAAATTAGTCGCATTTTCGGGTCGTAAGTTTGTGAAAGCAAGTTCTTCGTCAATCGTGAGCGTCGTCTTTTTGCGGCGTTACACTCCATGTATTGTCTTTAAGCTATAGGGACTACTTGTACAAATGTTAGAAAATAATGATTCTTCCTTCTACAAAGAATAAGGTCCGTTAGGAAAAATTAAGGTAATCATCTCTTGCAAAAGGGTGGCATATAATCATTGTTGGAAAGTTTGACTTCCTGTTTGAATGTAGATGGCATAGACATCATTTGATTAAGGTCATTGGGACCTTTACATTTCAAGCGACCACCTTTTGTTAATTTGTATGGCATTTGAGTATAGACCTTTGTTGAAGTTGCATAAGGAAATGATTTGGACCCCTTATGCTTTATCAAACAATAACTAATGTTGTCAGCCCTTGCAAATTTGTGGCCTCGTGATATTTTTTTGGACTCCTTTTTTATTGTTTAATTATAGTATATATTTTGGTTTTTAATAAAAGTGGATCTTTTCCATGGTCAATGGCACTTATCATTTGGATTTTATTATGCCCCATTTGATTTTTGAAGTAGAATATGGTCTAAAGCATAATAATTTATATGGGAAATTATATCCCCTCCTCTAGATTGCTTTGACCCTTTCTTGATGTCGGTGAACACACTGTGGTTTGCATTGAATTCGGTGACTTTATCTAGGTCGTTGATTGGTGTCCTTTTTTAATTCTCACCGTCGATTTGTTACTCTTGTCTAACTCTCTATACTGACATGCATTGATTTTGATGTCTCAATATGAACCACTGATTCTAGTAATTTCAAATATGTATCATTGATATATAACCCTTTATAAGTATTGAGTCTACATTATAAGTGGAAAAGAATCTTGGCTGTCAATTTACGTACCTTTTGATCTCCTTCATCAATCTTCTTGACTATGGTGATTGAGGTGGTTGAAAGGAAGTTAGTATTCTTTATCATTGATCGTTGTACTGCTTTATCTTGGCCTTCGATTCCTAAACGACTAAAGAGTTATATTAACTCAATGTTTAGTTGGGTGAGTCTAGCCATAACATATTGAAAACAAAAAATTTTTCACATTTTTTATGAGCTCCGTTTGAGCTTCGAGAAGCCCGTAAAGTTTCCCCTGGGTAGAATTTATTTTGATGATATGAGCTTTATTTTTACTCGAAATCAATCCATTTCATAAAGATCTTCTTTTAGTCACTATTGATGAAATTTTCGATCTCTCCAGTTAGTCCCTTGAGAACAAACTTGGCCTTTTACCGGTTCTGGTTGTTGGTATTTTTCTTTCCATAGTCACCATTTTGAAAAAGGGTGATCCCTTAATTCATTCTATCTGTAACTCTGAAGTACTTGAGAGCTTATTTATATGATTATTTGCTTTAGTTCCTCAAGTTTTTTGGCCTCCCCATCTCTGAAATTTTGAAAAATTTACATTTTATGGCATTCTGTGTGAACGACATATGATTTTCGAGCTAGAAAATGATGTTGGTTGTCGTTTTTGTCCTTTTTACTTGCGATCATTTGAGGGTTTGAAGATTTTTATAAAAATGGTAAGTTCATCTTTATAAATCGCAGTTCTTTGCAAATTTCTATAAATATTTAATGGATGTCTTTGGTGAAGCTCATCTGCTACTACATACTTCTTATAGAAGCTTCGTGAAAGGAAAATGACTCTGTTGTCAATGATTTTGGGTTCCTTAGAATTTTCGTTACCCTTTAGCAGTTGTATGAACTTAGAAATGACAGATTTATGTGCTAATCTTAATAGGTATTTTAAAATATGTGTTTCTTTATAATCCACTCTATACCGAAATTGTGGTTGCATTATTTTGATAAATCTAAAGCAATTTGTGCCATCATTCCATTATTGCATTACTTGATACACTAAATTGAGTTGTCTGACATTTCCTTCATAAAATTGTTGAAATGTTGTTTTTCTTCTCTTTAACACTGCTTCTATTTTGTGAGGAATGTGATCTCCATTTTCTCGAATCTGGGTTTTGATGACCCAAAAAATGACTGTTTTCTGTATGTGGCCATATTTAGCCATCTGGGTTTCACTATTGTTTCTAGCTCTCAGGGTTATTGGCTTTATTCTTCTTTTCTGTTCAAGTTGGGTTGAGTCTTGTTTGAACCAACTCGTCATGGTTTGTTGTTTGGGTATTTACATTTGCACAAACTCATCATTTTAAAAGAATTGAGCTTTGTTTCAACTTTTTCGCCTTTTCTACCCTTATGGCTCTTTAACGAACTTAGCCACTATTTTTTTGTTGTTTTCGAGCTACTGTTCACAAATGACTTAACCCAATACTCAGCTTTAAAAACTTGAATATTTTGGCTATGTGCATATTGTTTCAATCTCGCTATGATTTCATATTTCATCTTGATTGTAAGGTTAGACTATGCATCATTCTGGTTTGAGTTTTCTGAAGGATTTACAAGCTATTATTATTCTGTAAGCTATTGTACTGAATATGTTTCATATTTTCTTTAGCTTTGTGTGAACTCTAGCTATTTGCTTAAATATGTATGAGAAAAATCTTCATGTCTGTAGAATTATCTTTTACTCTGTAATTGAACTCATACTTTGTACATTCAAGAACTTAAAGTAATGACTGCAAATGTGTATTCATTCCTTGTTCAGAGTAGTCCATTCAATGTTATTTTGTAATAAAACCCCCAATCTCATATTCCTCAATACTTGGTCATCTATTAGTGAAAGTACAACTATAATTGAACATTGTGACTGCTACTTTCATGACTCTAACTCGTATCCAATTTTTCCCTCAATTATTTGCTCATCATGTTAGAGTTCTGGGTGAGCATATCTTCTTCATTTGCTTTCTTCCATTACAGATTTTGCATTCCACTTTTGACCCATGAAGTTTTACAAATGGTTCTTTTCTGAATTTCTTTTTTCTTTCTTGAGTTTTCATTTTCGAAACTCATTATGGGTGCTCAGTCTCTATTCTTTTAGCTAAAATTAGGCCATACCATTTGAGATTTACTACTATATTTTGATACTAAAACCCTTCTTTGAATTTTGTGTGTTCTTCCTGATTTTGAGTTATTACCTGGAGTTATAGTGTACTTTTTTTTTACGTGGCCCTATGAACTGTATTAGCTTGAAATGAGATATTAATGGAGAACTTACTAGAAACTTCAAGAAAAATGTATCTGTGAGTTCAGGCTGAAATAAATTTCTTAAATCTATATTTTTTTGTCTCCATTCTACCAAAAGTACAATAAATTTTCTTCAATGAATTTTTAATTTGAAAATGTAAATGGAGGCAACACATGTTTCTTTTGATACTAAAATTCATTTGTCTGAAAATCGCTTTCTTGATTCAATCGAAATGGAAACACTGGGATTTTGCATTAAATTCAATTATTATTTTAGTGACTATGCATTTTTGATATATCATGAGCTATAGCTTTAATCTTAAAACTCACTTCTAGGTGATGAAAATTGTACTTAATACTTTGACTGTGTCATGATTGCTATGAGAGGCATGAAATCATTCTTTTTGTTTTCTTGAACATGACTGTACCTTTATCAGTTTACTTTAAGTGTGTGCTTTGAGATGTAAGTCCTTAATACTCTTGAATCTGAATCAATACTCTGAGGTGAAGAGGCTCCAATCATGTTGTTTTGTTTTGCATATTTGATTTGTAAAAGTAATTTTCATTGAATTTGATCTATTTTGGAACACCTTTTTTTTATCTCTAATCCACAGTATCCTGAAGTTAGGATTAACTGAGATTCTTTTGCAAGCTTGTACTTATGAGTATAGATGTACTAGAGATGTTTGAAAGCTTGATCTTATGTACCTATTATATTGAATATCTGTAGCTTTTTAATCAATATATACTTTATCATCTATATTCTCCTTGGTTATGATTCCTTACTTGAAGACCTTGAAGTACCTTCTTTCCAATGCAACTATGTTATGAGGCCTGATGGTTTCCTTTTATATCATCTTAGGGAAGTGGCAATCCATTTCAACTGGAAATAAACATTGATCTTTACTTCAATCTTGTTTACTCTCCTTTAGTTAGATGTAATGCACTTAATAATAATTTGTGCTTGTATAGTGTGAACAAGATGTACTTTCACCTTAAATTGGACCTTGACCATAATTATACTCGGTCATATATGAAATGAATGAATTTCTTTTATTTAACTTGCACTTTCTGATTTGAATATTTCAAAGTATGTAATGAATTCCTTTTCCATTCATCAATCTTTAACTTATTTGAAAGTAGTTTTGTTCTTTAAAATTTAGCAGTTGGTATTTATTTCCTTCTTCTTACTTATACCTACATATTTAGTCAAAGTAGTTAGAAAACAATAGGCTTTTGGGCTTTCTTTGAGTTCGTGGTATTTTTTCTTTTTTTTTTTTTCTGTCTATCATGATTCTAGGAATCATATGTTCTCTGAAAGAGAACTTCTTTCTTAATTTTGTATTATCTTTGATGTACCTTATGCCTGTTAACTTCAAATGATTCATTTACATGAAAATGATAGCACCAGAATATAGTTAAAACTACGAGCTCAAAAAATAACAACCTTTTATTTCTTTTTCAGGTACCTTAATGGACATGAATGATGGAGATGAAGATTAAGATGATGTAACCAGATGAAGACCAAGAGAAGAACCAAAAGGAAATCATGGTTTTTTTCTATATTCTTCTACTTTTAGCTTTGTGTACAATTGTCATTTACTTCAATAGTCAAAAGTTACATCCCACTTAATTGTGTGGGAAAAATTAAATTTCTTCATGAATAAATGAAATTAATTTCTATAACTGAGTTGTATACTTCTTTCTGCATTCAACTTTTATGATACGTATTGATTATATAATGAAATAAACAACTCAATCACATGATTAATTATATTTAATCATAAAGAAATAATGAGAGTTGATGTACTAAAAAACTTAATAATGGACTCTTTTGCTTGCAAAATGTGACCTTACTTATTGTTTTTGAGTTTAACATCTCACCCAAATTCGTGATTCCAACCTTCATAAATGTAATGCATTGGTCCTCTAGGGATTTTATTTTTCGTAGATGAAGACGAATATGGAATGATAGGCTATGTGAGGTGTTGCATTGTGCAACAACATACATAGCTACAAATTGTATGTTATTAATTAATGAATGTAATTGAAAACACAATAAAAGCTGTATAAAATTTCCCCATTTAGGTTCCTGTTATCACCGAATCACAACACCCTTATATTTATACAAGCGCATATACTTGAACTCACGGTGTGATTAGATAACATGGGTACTATCTCCAAGTTGTGGGACTTGCTACTTGAGATAGACCTCCAGAGAAAGCTGGTTCTTGCTCCTAAACTACCTGCCACATTCTACTCTAATGCAAGGGAAAATAACTATTCTAATTTAAATTTCAAGGGACCAGGAGAGAGAATGCATAAAATGAAATCCTACACTAAAGCGGTGATACACCAGAAAAAGAGGGTGTGAGAGTAGTCTTCAAATGCGTGAGATACAGAAGCAAAGTGCACACTAGAAGGGGTGATGACAGTTCTCCACAATCTAGCAAAATGCATTCACAAAAATATTTCAAACATACACAATGATAATGGATTCCTGCAAGATCGTAATAATAAATACAATATTCTTGTAATCAAGGTTCAAAGGGCAAGAAGAATGCAAGAAAACACATAGTAGGGGAAGATGAATCCACAAACTTATATTTTATTGCTTCCTGATATGCACAGTTCAATAGGTTACAAGATAAGGGCCTGGATCACCATGTAAGGAGTCCACAACAAGGGCCTGCAACACATTATCTTCACAAAGTAATTTTGGTAGAGCTTTGCTACAAAAACTATCTCCTTTACAATGAGCCCAACACTCCAATTTATAGAAAAAATGAGAAGAGAAAGAGAAGGAAAATGGAAATCCCGAAATCTGTCCTTCAACCACTTGTAAGAGGCATTAAATGGAGTGAAATGATTGTATATTACTTGCAAAAGGCTCCCCATACTGTCCCAGGTGCTGCAACAGAGAAAGAATGATGACCATGCCTCTTAATGCACTCCCAACCACCAAATAAAACACCGTTATGAAGCGTAGCCACGTTTTCTTAAAAATCTTGATCAATCTCTCATCAAATCAAGAATTTCTTGATTGTTATGCGTTGGGATCGGAGCCACAATTCCAATGGTACCAATTTTGTGTGATTTCGTTGAGAAATTCAAAAGTTATGGCCTTTTGAGTGCGGGTAGCTATTTTGGGTCTGGCAGGCATTTTCTGTCATTTGACGGGAATGAGCATTAACTGGATGGAGCTGAATATGTTTCTTTTATTTAAATATATCTACCCTCATTAAAAATAAGAAATCGAGAGCTCGGAGTCAAAAGTTATGGCCGTTTGAAGTTCACGGGTCAAACGTTGACTTTTCTTCTTTGCCTTCGGCCATTCGTTTCGCCTTTTCATGTCCCTCACGTACTTTTGTCCTAGGCAGGCACGCGTCCGAGACGAAAATCTCCGAACTGCCCGAAATGGACCATCTTGCGGAAAATCGGCCAATTCGCGCGTCCGCGCGCATCCTCACGCATTTTTTTTCCCGGCTGTCCCAAAACCACGTGAAACAAAAACTTGACAATTTTCCCTGCTCTCGGCCGTTTCGGCTTTTCACGTCCCTCGCGTCTCGACGTCCCAACTGTCCCGCGGACCGCCTGGGACAAAATGTATGACTTAGCTGATTTTCTTTGTTTTTTGGCCCCAAGCTTGGTACGATGAACCTCGGTACAACCCGAACTGGTACGACCCGAACCCTTCAGACCCGAAATGCTTTAAAACAACCCTGCAACCTTATTTTTACATTTTTTCCATTTTTCTAACTCGTTGGGATTTCTTCTTGGATGGGAGAGTTAGAGAGAAGCCGAGGGGCCCCAAAAACATGATTTCAAGCCTTGAATCAATCTACTTGCTTGGGACTCAAAAATTGATGCATGTTATCAAACTTACCTTGAGGAGTGAATTTTGGATAACATATTTGGTGACTTAGTAGGGTTATCTGCCTTCCAGATGGAGAACGGCCACGTTTTGCCATAGCAATCCATTGGGCATGGAGTCTGTTTGATAATCTCTCAGCTGATCTAAAATTTGAAAACTTGTATCTTTGAGCCATTGAAACATTTGTTGAGCTGGTTTTCCTATGGCTGCAATTCTTTTCCAGAGCTTGATGAACTGCAAACATGCACATACTAGAAGCAATAGGACATGTGCACAAGCACTTAGGGAAATAAAAACTACTCTAACAGCAGTACAATGTGCATAAGCACTTAGAGGAATGGAAATTCTAAATTAATATTTACAAGGGTGAGAAGCTATCTTTCTAGTAGCAATGTTTGAGATAGATTCCATTGACCGGAATCTGCAATTCTTCACCATCCAACTTAGCCAGTCGGAAGGCATTGCTACCTTTGCATTCAATGATCATGTATGGGCCACTCCAAATGGCATCGAACTTGGAATGCTTTCCCGGCTTTGCACGATCTGCATCCCATTTCAACACTAGATCTCCAATTTGGAAGGTTCTAGCCTTGGCTTTCCTATCAAAAGTCTTCTTGATCAAGGCTTGATCCTTCTCTATTGCTTGGGCTGCATGCTCTCTAATTTCTTGGAGCTCCATTAATTCTGCATATCTGACCTCCATGGGTCCAAACTCAGCTAGTTCCAACTGTTTCATGAGTTCCAATGCTGGCAACTCGAGTGATATAGGTAGAACTACTTCTTTCCCGTACACAAGCTTGTATGGAGAGCTTCCTATAGACCTCTTGGGTGTGATTCTATCAGCCCATAGGGCTGATTTGAGCTTTGCATGCCAAGTCCTTTGATTTTCATCCAGAGTCCTTCTGATGATTCTTAGTAGGTTCTTGTTTGTAGACTCGGCTTGACCATTACCTTGAGGGTAATAATTGATGAAGTGCTGAGATACACACAATTCTTGACAGCCCATTCAGTGATCTTTGTGCTAAGGAATGCCAATGCATTATCTGATATGATAGTGGCAGGGGCACCAAACCTCGTGACTATCCCTTCATAGAAATCTAAGATATTGGACTCACTTGCCTCTTTGAGTGCCACTGCTTTGGTCCACTTGGTGAAATAATCCGTTGCTGTAAGAATCCATTTGTGGCCTTGACTTGAATTGGGATTGATAACCCCAATGAAGTCCAATCCCCATTGCATGAATGGCTGATCTACTGAAATTGGGTGAAGGGGCAGCTGCTAACCTTTCTTTCCCCGTGAAGAATGCACATTTCCTGCATTTCTTGACCCATGAGTAGCAATCATTGAACATCGTAGGCCAATAGTAACCAGCCTTCATGATTTTGAGAGCTGTTACTCGTGGAGCAAAGTGGCCTCCTACTTCCCCATCATGGAACTCGTGTAAGATCTTCTCAACTTGACATGTTCCAATGCATCTTAATAGAACACCATGGATGTCTTTCTTGAACAAGATACCATTAATGAGTACATACGGGATAGCTTGTAATCTAAAGTATCTCCTCTTTGCCTTGCTCACTTCTAGAGGGCACAAGCCTGTTTGGAGGTAATGCACCAAGTCTTGAGTCCAACATGGAATGAGTGCATCATCAGCTGGTTGGTCTTGATCATTCTGTAGTAGCAGGACAACATCTTCTTCACCTTTTGAGCCGTCTGGTTTTTTGGAAGCGAGCTGCTCACACAAAGCTTTTCCATGAAAAATTTGGTCACTTTGATTTCAATATCATATTCCATCACCCGAGTGATCCAACCTGCTCTCTTCTCATTTAAATCCTTGTTTAGGAGAAAGTCCTTGACACCAACATGAGACACTAGCAGTTGAATCTTATTGTTCGAGACCAAGTGTCTGAACTTCTTCAAGCTCCTGATGATGGCAAGGACATGCTTTTCGATGAAAGAATACTTTATTTCATAATCTTCCAAGGTTTGACTGAAGAATGCTATGGGTTGTTCTGAACCTTCTCTATTCAGTTGTGTCAAGATAGCTGAGATTGTATCTAATCCTCCAAATGCATACAACATGAAGTCCTTTGAAAAGTTTGGGTTGATAAGAGTTGGAGCTTGTGATATTGCATGCTTGATGTTTTAAAACTCTCTTTGCCTTCTGCTGTCCATTTAAATGCAAGACTCTTCTTCAACATCATTCTTAAAGGCTTCACAAGAGTGGCAAAATTAGGCACAAATCTATGGAAAAAGTTTATCCTTCCCAAGAAGCTTTGAAGAGATTTCTTGTGGTGTGGCAATGGAAGTGTTCGGATGGCTTCAACCCTTTCAGGATCAATTGTTAGCCCTTCCCTAGAGACAATGTGGCCCAACAATTTGCCTTCGTGTGCCAAGAATATACATTTCTTTGGATTCAACGACACTCCAAATCTCCTACACGTCTGAAACACTTGTTTGAGGTGAAAGAGATGGTCTACTGCATTCTTTGAGAAGACAGTGATATCATCTAGGTATACCAACACTATTTTGTTGATCAAGCCTTTGAATGCCATATCCATAGCTTGCTGAAATGTTGCTCCAGCATTTGATAGTCCAAATGGCATCTTCTTGTAAGCATACGTGCCCCATTTTGTAGTGAAGGCTATCTTGAATTGATCTTCTTCTTTCACCATTATCTGATTATAGCCTGAATATCCATCTAGCAATGAAAACCTTTCTAAACCAGCTACAACCTATAATATTTGTTCCATTGATGGAAGCGGATAATGATCCTTGAGTGATGCTCTATTTAGATTGTGAAAGTCCACACACAATCTTATTTCTCCATTTCTCTTTCTTACTGGCACCAAGTTTGCAACCCAACTTGAGTGTTTGATGGGGAAGATGATACTGGCCTCAATAAGCTTGCTTAACTCTTTTCTCATGAGAGGTTCGATATGGGGATTCACTAGCCTTTGCTTTTCCTGATAGGCTTGGATTCCGGATCCAACTCAATAGTATGTTGTGCCAACTTTGGGTTGAAACCTCTTAAATATTTGTAAGTCCAAGCAAAGACATCTGGGAACTCTTGACAAAGCTGAAAAAATCAGATTTCTCTTGTGGAGTACTTACTTTGCCAATTTGCAATGTCTTGCCTTCATCTACTAAAATAGCTCTTGAATCTTCACCCTTTACTTGAATGTTCACTTTCTCCTTCCGGAACTGATCATTCGGGTTGAAGATTGACTCCAAGGTTATGAGGCCTTTTGGTAATTTGTTAGTTCTCAGCTGCACCACTTGGTCACCATACTGCTGCTCCAGCTTGTCTTGATTTCTGGCGGAGAACTCAGCTTCTTCTTGTAGGAAATTAACAATTTGCTGATCATTCTCGAAGACTTGCCAACTTGTATTGTTATCCGGAATAGCTGGTCTCACAACAAATTTGATATGAGGTTGAGTTTTCTCACTTTTGATACTTTCTACAATATCAAACGTAGCCCCAATTGCTGCCAGTCTGTCCGCTGCTTCATTCTTTTTTCTTGGGATGGAATTGATGCTAAAAGATTCAAAATCTTCAATAAGATCCCATACCCGATTTTTGTAGTTCTTCAATGCAGATTATTTTGACAGCATTTTTGCCACTTAACTTGGTTTACGATCAGCTCACTATCACCAAATACTTGTAAATTCTTGATGCCTTTCTTCTTTTCCCAATGCAATCCGTGAATTAAGGCTTCATACTCAGCTGTGTTGTTTGAGCAAGAAAACTGAAAATGGAAGGCTGAGTAATACTTTATACCTTGCGGTGAAATGAGCATAGCTCCTCCTCCTGCACCTTGTCTACTCCTTGACCCATCAAAGAACAATTTCCATACTTCATTCTTGTCCTTATGATCTGGCTTGGTGATGCTAGGGAGAGGTTGATTCTCTTCATGTAAACAATAAACTCCTAGCTCAGATTCTTCTATTTCTTGATAAGGATCAAAAGCATGCACCTTGCTTGCCCATTCATCAAGAGTCAAATCTGGGATGCTTCCAACCTTGGTGTCAGCTTCATCAGTGCTTGGATAATCTTCTTGATCAAACGCTGAACAATTGGTATTGATTTGGCTTGGAGTGTAAGGCTCAATGTGAAAGTTTGCAATAGGTTCAGATCTGATTGTGGCCTTAGTTCCATATCTTGTTCTGAACAACATGTGTGACCAATCAATAGATAAGTAACCTCCAATCTTAGCTGTGAAATCCCTTGATAAACATAGGGCAAAGAGTGGTGGAAGATCTATCACTGAGATATCTTGCAAAACAACAACGTTGGGGCATGCATGCAAGGTAAGGCTCAAGTTTTTAATCACTCCCACTATTGTCACCGCTGTCCCATCTAATTGCACTACCCCTTGGATATGACTTCATATTGAAGCCCCAATTGATCGGCTATTTTCTTGGGCATTACTGAACTACTTGCCCCAGAGTCAATCATGCAATTATGTACCAACTTGTCTCCTATGATCAATGAAACATAAAATGGAGGGGGCTTCAACATTTTACCTTGCTGTCCTCCATGATTCCCTTCAGGTTGGGTAGCATTTGTGAGTACCTTCTCTTGCATTTGGACCTGTTGATTTGAAGTTGACCAATCCTTCATGGTAGCTTCTAGCAAATCTCTTTGGCCTGGGATGGATAGTGATTCCCACATTGATATGTTTACATTTGTCTTCTTCATCTGATCAATGATGTTGAATGGGGATGAAGCATCCCTCTGCTGTCCTTTAGCTTGCACACTCATTCCTTGCACATGGGTAGTAGCGGATGACATCTGAGTTGGTTTAGGAGCTGGTTTGGGTGCTCCTTGCATGTTTGGAACTACATTTTGTTTGCCAAAAGCTTGTGGAGTGGTAGAAGGTTGTGGATTACTTGGAGCCAATGGCTGTCCTTCACCCAAATTTCTCCTTTTTGACCTTGTGTTGGCTGCAACACTTTGAGAGGGTATTTGATTCATACCACAGAAATCTTCATCCTGCCAATTGACAAGAGTATTTTCATTTGGAGATGTTCCTTGTTGAGGTGCTTCTTGTTGCTGATCTTCTTCGTGGCTGGACTCTTCCAACCCACCAACGGTTTGCACCATCAGAGCCTGATTTAATGCACCATTAAAGCACATTGATTGGTTGTGTGGCTGACTACATGGGAAACACCAATCATATTCTTGGGCCATGTTATTTTGCACCGGTACCAAAGCTCTAGATGTGGATGCAACATTGGGATTATAGGGCTGAAATGGTCTGTTGGTAGGAGGCCTTGCTTGATTCTGATTTGCAGCTGGATTGGGTGGTCTTTGAGGCTGATATGGCTGCCTGTTAGGTTGAGCTTGAGGCTGATAAGAAGGCCTAAAACTTTGGGCTTGCTGCCTCTTGAGTGTAACCAGCTCATTACCTAAATTTTGCAATTGCTTCATGACTTCTTGAAGTTCATTTGAGGCACTAGAAGATGAAGTAGAAGCTTCACTTGAATTCTGATTTCTAGGAGTGGGAATAGGAGCTAAAATAGGTGCTTGATTAGTACTTGGGCTTTCTAAACTTGGATATAATGGCATTGGAGGCCTAGGAGCTAGCTTTCCAGCTTGAATCAAACAATTTTCAGCTCTAATGGCAATGCTATAAGCAATAGGGATAGTTGTGCCTCCCATGGATTGAATCAACATAGAAATATCAGAATTTAAAGCTTTAAGGTAATATAGGAAAGCACCTTCTGCTGTTGGCCTTACTGCCATTGGAATCCTCTCCCAAGTCCTTTGAAATCTGAAGTTGAAGTCAGTCAGCTACTCATTGGGAGCTCTCTTGATAGTTGTCAATTGTTCCAAAAGGGACAAATTATCTCCCTTTTCTCCAAACTGCTCATGGAGAGCTATACATAGTTGGTTCCAATTTTGGATAGAACCTGAAGCAAGGCTCTGAACCATTGCAAAGCCTTCCCTTTGAATGAAGACGCCAAGTAGTTTGACAGCAACTTGCATCTCATTAATCTCATGGATTGCACAAATATTAGCAATGTCCTTGACATGATCACTAGGAGTGGTCTGATTTTCTCCAGTAAAGTATGGAATGTTCTTCAATGCTGCAACTGGGATTGGATTTTGTGCATTGAGAGCAAGTGGGCTGCTGCCAGTGAAATTGACATACGGATTTGGTTGTGCCATCCTGATTGGTCGAAGAACTCTTGTTGATTGGATGAAAGGCCTACCAGGTGGAGGTGTTGACAAGGTTCTATTAGGTGGAGATGGAGATCTTTGAGCTCTTCTTCCCCTTCTTTCTCTTCCTGGAGATAGGTGTAGATAAAAAAACAATCCTTCCTCCCTAGTTCTTGACCTGGTCTGTATTCTTCTCATAAATTTTCCAAAGGCTTGGCTCACTGAAACCAAGCTAGTGGATTATGCCTCTTTGGAGTCACCAGATGTGTAATTTCAAAGCTCCTTCAAAGCTGGAACTTACAACAAGTGCACATTGATCTTGTCGTAGTTAAGTGAAGACCTCTAAAGGTCCCACTGGGCATGCCAGAACTATTATCACCGAATCACAACACCCTTATATTTATACAAGCGCATATACTTGAACTCACGGTGTGATTGGATAACATGGGTACTATCTCCAAGTTGTGGGACTTGCTACTTGAGATAGACCTCCAGAGAAAGTTGGTTCTTGCTCCTAAACTACCTGCCACATCTACTCTAATGCAAGGGAAAATAACTATTCTAATTTAAATTTCCAAGGGACCAGGAGAGAGAATGCATAAAATGAAATCCTACACTAAAGCGGTGATACACTAGAAAAGGAGGGTGTGAGAGTAGTCTTCAAATGTGTGAGATACAGAAGCAAAGTGCACACTAGAAGGGGTGATGACAGTTCTCCACAATCTAGCAAAATGCATTCACAAAAATATTTCAAACATACACAATGATAATGGATCCCTGTAAGAGCATAATAATAAACACAATATTCTTGTAATCAAGGTTGAAGGGGCAAGAAGAATGCAAGAAAACACAGCAGGGAAGATGCATCCACAAACTTATATTTTATTGCTTCATGATATGCACAGTTCAATCGGTTACAAGATAAGGGCCTGGATCACCATGCAAGGAGTCCACAACAAGGGCCTACAACACATTATCTTCACAAAGCAATTTTGCAGAGCTTTGCTACAAAACTACCTCCCTTTACAATGAGCCCAACACTCCAATTTATAGAAAAAATGAGAAGAGAAAGAGAAGGGAAAATGGAAATCCCAAAATCTATCCTTCAACCACTTGTAAGAGACATTAAATGGAGTGAAATGATTATATATTACTTGTAAAAAGGCTCCCATACTATCCCATGTGCTGCAACAGAGAAAGAATGATGACCATGCCTCTTAATTGCACTCCCAACCACCAAATAAAACACTATTATGAACCCAGCCACGTTTTCTTAAAAATCTCAATCAATATCTCATCAAATATGAAATTTCTTGATTTTTGTACATCGGGCTTAGAGCCATGATTCCAATGGTACCAATTTTGTGCGATTTCGTTGAGAAATGCAAAAGTTATGGCCTTCTGAGTGCGGGCAGCTATTTTGGGTTTCGGGCGTTTTTTCGTCATTTGACGGGAATGAGCATTAACTGACTGGAGCCGAATATGTTTCTTTTAATTAAATATATCTACCCTCATTAAAAATAATAAATCAGAGCTCGAGTCAAAAGTTATGGCCATTTGAAGTTCACAGGTCAAACATTGACTTTTCTTCTTTGCCTTGTGACGTTTCACCTTTTCGCGTCCCTCACATCCCTCACGTACCTCGCGTACTTTTGTCCCGGATGTCCCGAAAAAATCTCCGAACGCTGAAATGGACCATCTTGCAGCAAATCGGTGATTCGCATCCCCGCGTACTTTTATCCTGGCTGTCCCAAACTGCGCGAAACAAAAAACTTGACGATTTTCCCTCCTCTCGGCCGTTTCAGCTTTTCGCATCCCTCGCGTCCCAACGTCCCAACTATCCCGCAGATCGCTGGGACAAAAATGTCTAACTTAGCTGATTTTCTTTGTTTTTCGGCCCCAAACTTGGTACGACGAACCTCAGTATGACCCGAATTGGTATGACCCGAACCCTTCAGACCCGAAATGCTTTAAAATAGTCCTGCAACCTTATTTTTTGCATTTTTTCCATTTTTGTAACTCATTGGGATTTCTTCTTGGATGGGAGAGTTAGAGAGAAGCTGAGGGCCCCCAAAAACATGATTTCGGGCCTTGAATCAATCTACTTGCTCAGGACTGAATAATTTGATGCATGTTATCAAAATTACCTTGAGGGTGAATTTTGGATAACAGGTTCCTTCATCAATAGCTTCCATTAAAAAAAAAAATTTGAGTTTCCCATTTTTGCACGAGTGAAAAAAATGTCAACATTTCTGGTGATGCTGCGTGTAAATCTACTTAGTAGCTTGTAGACTAGTGCTTTTCTCTTGTCCATTGGGCATGGATTCATAAGATATATCCAAAATTTATTGTTTCTAAAAACCGACCCTTTAAAAAAAAACCAAAGTTGGCAAAGGATATGGAAAACTAGATGATGTGCATGAATACACTTATTGAATTAAAAAAATTACAACGTGTATGATTTGCACTTATTGAAAGTGACATCCTACTCTAACCAAAAACTATAAGATTTTAAACAATAGTGTTTAAGAAACATAGCATTCACCGAATGGGAAGTTATTCTCTATTCATCCTTGAAATTTGAAATGCATTGTGCTCTTTACAAGCTGAAATCATATAAAGACCACTCCAGATTGTATCAAACTTCGTGTGGTTTCCTGGATTTGCATGATCAACATCCCATTTCAACACAATGTCTCCTTCATTAAAGACTCGAACTTATCCTTTTTATCAAATGTTCTCTTGATTTGTCTTTTATTTTTTTCCATGTTCAGATGAGCTTGATCTCTTAGCTCTTGCAACTCCATTAATTGCATAATGAACCTGCATTGGTTCATTCTCAAGTAATTCCATTTGATGTAGTAAATCCAATACGAGAAACTCAACTAAGATGGGCATTCTTTCCTCTCGTCCATAAACAATCTTGTACGGTGAATTGCCAACTGATATTTTAGGAGTCACTCTGTCATCCCAAACTGCTGATTTTAATGTCAAACACCAAGCTCTTTGGTTTTCCTTGAGTGTTCTTCTAATAATCCTCAAAATATTTTTGTTAGTAATTTTAGCTAATCCATTACCTTGTGGGTAGTAATTAGATGAAGTAATAAAATAAATGCCATATTTGACTACCCAATGTATTACCTTTGCACCAAGGAATACTAAGGAATTATCTAAAATGATAATTATTGGAACACCAAATCTGTAAATTATACCTTCATAAAATGTTAAGATTTAAGTTTTTTTAGCTACTTTCAAAGCTATGCTTCAGTCCAACATGTTAAATAATCCGTTCCAATTAAGATCCACTTGTTTTCGTGTGATGAAGGTGGATTTATCATGCCAATGAAGTCAAGACTCCACTGCATAAATGGTTGATCCAATTAAATAGGCTACAGGGGAAGCGAAGTGAAACATTATTTTCTAACAAAGAATGCACACTTCTTACACTTTCCAATCCATTTTAAACAGTTGTTGAATACGTTGGGCCAATAGTAACCACATTTCATAATTTTTAAGGTTGTAGTACATATCTTTGAAAAGTGGTCTCATGCGCAGTCCTTCATGAAACTCGGATAATAGTTGTTGCACTCTATCATAATGAATACATCATAGAAAAATTCCATTTATATCCCTTTTGAATAGCACACCATCAATGAAACAGAAGGTACAACTTGTAATCTAAAATATCTTCATTTATTCTTGTCCATACCTTTCGGATAAGTACCGTGTTGCAAGTAATTAATCAAATCAATCATCCATCTTGATCCCTGAACTTCTAGATTGAGTTTTGGTTGCTAATTTTCAGGTTGTAATAAGATTTCTGATTGCTGATACATAATTTCAACATGCTGTAATGAATTTTATGATTATGCAACCTATTATTTTTCCATATCAACAATCATATGTTCACACAATCCTTTACCTCGGACTTTTTTGCAACATGGATGTCAACATCATACTCCATAACCTTTGTAATCCAACCTTCTCTCTTCTCATTAAGTTTTTAGTTCAAAAGAATTCTTTAACACTTGTATGAGAGACTAAAACATGTATATAATTTTTGGGAAGCACGCACTTGAAATTCTTTAATCCTCTAACTACAACAATTACTTGTTTTTTTCAAGAAAGGTGTACCTTTTCTTGTAGTAATGTATTTTGTGCCCAAAGAAAGCAATTGGTTGCTCAATATTTTCATCATTAACCTGAGTTAATATGGCTGAAATGGTTTCATCTCCTGCAAGTGCATACATCATGAAATCCTTATCAAAATTTTGATTCACCAGAGTAGGAGCTTGTGAAATAGTTGTCTTGATAGCTTCAAATCCTTTTCTTCCTTCACTGGTCCAAGAGAAAGTTTTATCTTTCTTTAACATGGTTGTTAATGGCTTCACCGATTTGTAAAATCTAGAAAAAATCTTCTAAAAAAGTTTTTTTTTCAAGAAAAGTTTGGAATGCTTTCGTATGATGAGACAAGGATAGCTATGAAATTACTTCAATTCTGAAAGGATCAATAGCTAAACCTTTTCTAGAAATAATATGTCCAAGTAATTTACCTTGATGGAATTAAAATATAGACTTTTTGGGATTCAGTGATATTCCAAAATGTCTCGTAAAGCTGAAACGTCTACCTTAAATTCATAAGATGATCAATGAATTCTTCAAAAATACAAGTAACATCATCTAAATAAACTAGTATGCATTTATTTAATAGGATATGAAAATCCATGTCCATTGGACATTAAAATGTTACCGCCATTAGAAAGTGCAAAAGGCATTATTTTGTAAGCATAAGTACCCCACTTTGTGGTGAAAGTTGTTTTGTATATGTCTTCTTCACGCATAAGAATCGATTGTATCTATTATAACCATAAAAAGGGAAAGTTTGTCTGAACCTAAAACTATTCTTAAAATCTCATCCATAGTAGGAATCAGACAATAATCTTTTAATGAAGCCTTTTTAAGAACTCTTAAATCCACAAGTAGTTGGATTTCTCCATTCTTTTTCCGAATAGGAACAAGATTAGATACCCAACTTGAATATTTAAATGGAAATATAATACCTTATTCAATCATCTTGGATAACTCTTTTCTCATCAAGGGTTCAATCTTAGGATTTACAGCCTCTATTTTTTCCTAATCTTGGTTTAGAATTTGGCTAAAACTCTATTATATGTTGAGCTAAGCAAGGGTCAAATCCTCTCAAATATTGGTATTTAAAAGAAAACAAATCTTTTAATTCTTTACATAAATTAATAAAATACTTTTTTTCAACTAAGGAACATACCTTTCAGATAAATATCTTCTTCTATATCATCAAGTAAAATCTCTTTGTAGTAATCTCCGTGAGTCAAGATCTTTCCTTTATCCTTTCTTAATTGATCATCAAAACTGAAAATATATTCTAATGTGACCAGTCCTTGGGGAAACTTATTTGTCTTCAATTGAATAATTTGGTCACCATATAAATGCTGCAGTTTTTCTTGATTAACTACAAAAAAATCAGCTTCTTATTGTATAAATTTGCAAATTTTCTCATCATCTTTGAAAACTTGCCAATTTTATTCATTATCAAGTACTGAAGGTTTGATAATAAATTTTATATGTGGCTGCACTTTGTTGTTTTCAATTTTATTCTAGCACCTCAAATCTAGCACCAACTACTGCAAGTCTATCTGCATGTTTGTTTTTAGCTCTTGGAACAAATTACATATTAATAACATCAAAATCCTCCATTAAGTCTAAAAATCTATGCTTGTAAGATTTCAGTAATGAATTCTTACACACATTAAAGTTTTTTACTTGATTAATTACTAACTCTGAATCACCAAAAACTTGTAACATGTTGATACCTCTTTTTCTAGCCCATTGTAAGCCATGAATTAATGTTTCATATTCAACTACGTTACAAGTACATGAGAATTGCAGAATTAGAGCTGAAAAATACCTTTCATTTGTAGGGGAAGTAAGCATCAAACTTGCACATTTTCCTTTTTTGTTGTTATCTCCATCTAATTGAAGCTTCCATAGGCCTTCTGTTATTTTTTATATTTTGGACAACAAGGGGATTAGTGAATTTTCTTCATGTAAACAATAAACGTCAAATAAATCTTCTTCCGCTTCTTTGAAGGGATCATAAGCATGTTCTTCTTGAGTTTTTTCATCCATAAAAATTAGAAACACCATCTAATGCAGAAACATGTGTTGTGGCATCAAAATCAGATTAATCTATGGCTGCATAATTTGTTACAGCATTTTAAGCATGATGTTCAATATGAAATCTAGCCAAAGGCTTTGAATTGACTGTAAATTTAGTTTCATACCTTATAGTAAAGAATAAAAATGACCAATATGAAGAAATATAACCTCCTATCTTTTTTTGTGAAATCTCTTAATAAACATAAAGCAAAGTAGGGAGGTAAATCTACTTTTATAACATCTTGTAGATTAGAAACATTTGGATAGGTATGTAACATTAATTCCAAATTTCTAATGATGCAAACTACGTTATTTTTTTTAATTGCAACACACTTTTCTTTGTAGGTTCATATTGCAAGCCTAATTTTTTCTGCAATTGCTTTAGGCATTACTGTGTTGCTTGCACCACTATCAACCATGTAGTTATGAACTAAATAATCTCCAATAATCAAAGATAGATAAAAGGGTGGTGGATTTTTAATATCATGAGCATTTAAAACCTTTTGTACCATCCACTTAACCTATTTCATGTGATCTTGCTCGATTGTACTAAGAACCATATCTGCTTTCTGAGCTTCCTTTTCTACTAGTTTTGAAGAAATATGCAACTTAGCAAGCTCATGAGCAAGTAGCTCCTGTTGTCCTAGAATACTCAAAGCATCCCATAATGAAATATTAATATTATGATTTTTCATTACCTCAACAATATTAAAAGAAGCAACAATATTTGAAAAAAATTCTATAGTTTTAGCATAAGCTTTAGCAAAAACTTACTTTGCTTTAGCAGCTTTTGAAATTTGAGGTATGAATAATCTTCTAGGATCAGGCTACAATTATTTTTTCTGCTCTTTAGGAGTTGAACTTCCTGCTATTTTTGAAGGCTCAACATAGTAGGTTGATATTTTTTGACCTGTATATGCTGATTTATCAATGGCTATAGGAAACATAGGTCTTTTTTCTTTTTTTCTTTATCTTGAGCCTTTTCTTGAGACCTAGTTGTAATAGCAATAAAATATTCTTCTCCAAAACTGACTAAGTTTTGTTCAAGTGATTTTTGAATCTAATTATCTTACTTCCCACCCTCCATTTGAGGCATAAATAATGCTTCAAATTGAGGTTGTGCAACAAGGCTTATATTCAGGAATGCATTTGGACAATTAGTAATTGAATGAGGCTGATTACAAGGTAAACACCACTCTTTTGAAGCCATGTTGACTAGAACAAGAGCGCTAGATGAACTAGGATGTTTAGGATCCAATTGTATTTTCTTGTAAGGCTATTTATAGTTATGATTTTGCTAAAATGGATGCCTATTCTATTCATTATATTGATATGGAGTTTTGTAAGACCTACTAGACTAGGTAACTTTATTTTTAATTGTTGTTAGTTTATTCCCATTATCAGCAAGGCCTTAAATATGTCATATGTATGTTCTACAATAGCAGGTTTTATTATGGTAATGGGTTATGGAACATGTGCCAAATCTACTAAAAGAGGATTTAAAGGCTTTGGGGATAATTTTCTATCTTGAATAAGGTTATTTTTAGGAATTAAAGGATTTTTGGTTAATTTTTACTACTTGAATAAGGCTCTTTTCAACCCTAATATAAATATCATAACTTTTTCGGAGTATATTCCCTCCTATAGACTGTATCATGGCTGAAATGTCACTATTTAAAGCTCTAAGATAGTATAGAAATGCATGATTAACTTGAGGCTTAACACTAGATGGAATTCTTTCCCAAGTTCTAGCAAATCTGATGTTAAAACTAGCCATAAATTCATGAGGATCTCTCTTGATTGTAGACAATTGTTCTATGAGAGATAAATGATCAAAATTGTCTTTAAATTAATTAAGTAGTTTCTCCCTAATTCATCCCAAGTTGTTATGCTCCCTATCGGTAAAGTTTTGTACCATTGAAAATTTTTTCCTTTAAATGATGCAACTAAGAGTCTCAAGGCTACATCTTCATGAGTTATGTTATGGACTGCACAAAGGGCTACATATATTTAAATTTATCAGCAAGGGTAATCTAATTTTCACCAGTAAATGAAGGTAAACCTTTCAAGGAAGCAACAGGTATATCATGATAGACTTGAATTACTATAGGTTGTTATTAGTAAAAGTAAAAGATTTCTAGGTGGTGGAGGTGGTTGATGCATTATTAATAGGATTTGAACAACAAGATTCACACGTAGTGAGGGAATGGGAGGAGGGTTTCCAAAATAGGCTTATTCTAAGGTAAGTTGTTTCCAACTCTTCTTCTTGCAGAATTTAAAGGTAATGAAATATAATCAGCAGGAAGTCCTCTTCGATGATGATCTGGGTAATCACTTTTGCATGGAACATGGTACAAAGATGGTTTGAAATAATCCTTACGGAGTCACCAAATACACACACACACACACAGATATATATATATATATATATATATATATATAATGGATGCTTTAGCTGTTCTTCCTAAATTGATTTTATTTCAATGTAAATGTGTTGTAAATTTTTGTAATCTGCTATAGATCGATTCAGTGTCCCACTTTGGCATGCCAAAAACTATTATCTATCAAAAGTGCACACTTTTTGAGAGATTATATCAGGGGTTCTAAGCTTTCTTTATCTCTCATTTTACATAGAATGGAATCACCTCAAGGTTGTTGGTATACCTATTGGTGAGGTGAGTCTCCAACATTAAGGTCAGTTCCTTATTAATGTATCCTAAATTAATTTTTTGGGGTTTTGAGGGTAAAAAAATGGTTCTAACTGAATTTAAATGGGGTGATACACCAAAATTATTGAGGGCTTTAACTGAGTACATGCACAATAAAATTGAGAACAAATTGTAGATGCATGAACCAATGGTTTTCAATGAATCTTAAGGAAAAACACTTATGTATTGAGGGATAAATCACAACAACACAACAAGTTAAACATACACACTAATAATATGTAAGAAATACTAGATTTTCAGCAAGGTAAAATAATTAAATCAGGGAATTAACATTCACAAGAGATAATAGAAACATACACACCATTGTAAATAATTGGAAAGGCAATAACTGGTTCTCATTCAAGGTAAAACTAGAAAAATATGCTTCAAAGCACTACCGTGTCAAAAATTCTTCCTTTGTGCCTTGTTAGTGCACACAATATATAAAAGAAATAATTCACCCAACCCCTCCTAAAAATAGACTACAATCGGTACTCACCCATGCATTCTAATTCAAACCCTTTATCATGAATATATAAGGGAATAAAAATAGACATGTTGATTAGAATGAGGCATTATCCTTAGTTACAAAAATACACTCTAGTTAAAGTGTAGTTGATTACTCTATTTTTAATGCAATTAAAATACTTGGGTGAATATTTTTGGCTAATATTAGCCACTTGCTTATTGTACAAGTCTCCTCCAATACAAGTGCATGTTTTTCGTCTACTTGTGCAGGCAGATGTGACACATATACATTATCCAATTGCAATGGTAAATTCTTTCAGTAACAACCCAAAAATCACACAGATGAACAACACAAGTAAAAGAAAGGATAAATTTTTTTGACTTGATGACCACAAGGTCAGCATGGAAACGTTCACACCCAAAAGGATAATACACTTTTTTTTTTTTTTTTTTACAAGACAACATAGAAGTCCAACGACAGAACACTCTAACAAATAGGGCCAACCACAATGAGATATTCTTGAGGGTTATTTATTTTTAAAAAGACATCTTGCAATTCTTAGCTTACGTTTTTCAAGGAGGCTCAAGATATGATTCATACAATTCATCTTACCAAGCTAAGTTTATTCTTTTGACACTGAGTAATCATCTTTAAATCTTCTCTATTATGACATTTATTTGCTTAATTCGTTTATTTAGAGAAAGGGGGTAATTTAATTCCACAAGGCCATCTATTTACACTTACGCTACTAGAACTTGTTCATGCCCATATGACAACATGGGTTTGCGTTCAACATACTTAAGAGAAGAAAGACAAGGCACCTTGGAAAAAGGTTAGAGGGAGAAGGTTGAGTTGAAATCATCTTCAAGACCTCATTAGCTATTACCAAGATATAATTGAAACTTGAAAACTTAACCAGAATTATTAAAGATTTTACTTAGGCTTTACTAAATGAGTTTTATAAAAATAAAACAATTTACCTTCCAATGGCTGAGAGATAGATTGTGTGGTTTCTAAATTGTTTTCTCCTGCTTATTAAATCTTATTATCTTCCAGAACTAACCATAGATTTCCTTAAGTTCGTTTAAGAATTTCACCATGAAAGGGATAGTGTTCATTAGTGTAGCTAGGGATATCAAGTTATATAATGTTACTTAACAAAGGATAGTTTCATCTTTGATCACTTATGGAATTACATGCTCTCAAGTTGGTCACCTCTACACAAATTTATTTGCAATATAAATTTTAGTTTAACTTCTATAAGTATTAAACAACCCATTTTATTTTACTTATAACACACTATTACTAAGTCTTAGAAAGATTTAACTCAACATTTAATCGTAGGGATAAAGTTTAACAATACTCATTTACGAAAATGAAAAAAAGGTTACATCAACTCTTAGAATACCGATAATCCATTAAGGTCACTCAACAAGCGGTAATCCAAATTTTCTTATATTTTCCAAGATAGACAGACAATTCAAGGTTCCAAAGTTAAGACGACATAATCCACGATACAATACACTAAGACATTGATCCTCTTCTAAATTTTCCACTAGATGTTATCAATAGTTGAACAATATAAAAAGGATTCATGCAAAAGAACTTCTCAACTGAGGTTGATGTAAAAATCTACAAGTCTATCCCTCATCTACTCGCAAAATCCATCTGCAACAAATTTTTCCACAAGAGTCAGTTCGCGAGAACTGAGCAAGATAAGGCTACACAAAACCACCATAACTATTATCTAACAATACCACAAAAGGAAGCACTTTATTACAAGAACTGGGTCAAACCTCTAAACACTATCAACACATCAAGTTATAATAAAGTCTCCATCATGCCAATCAAAGAAGGAGAAGACCTTGTACTTCAGTTAGGAGTAAAAGCAACGAAAGTATAGCAATCGATATGAGAATGGCCCTTGGCCCTATAAGGAAAATAAACAATCTAGCAAAAAAATAGAATTCCCCAAGTAAGTAATTAAACAATAATTACAAGATTGAGATTTGATATATATACCAACCATCTAGAAATTTATCAAAGGTACCAAACGCATAGGCTAAAATAATATATTTCTAAAAGAACAAGAGTTGATCGGCCCAAGAAAGGGGAACCACGGGTTTCAAAAATTAACACAAAAGCCATGTATAATTGAGTTTCAAACCGGAAATCAAATAGAGTATACACACAACATAAGTTTCGAAGCGAAGGAAAAGTATACTAGTTTTGACCATTAACTACAAAGATTTTCCAATCATTCAAGAAGGGTCAAAGTCTTACAGGCTAGTAGCAAACACGCGAGAGAAGAAGGGAGTTCCATCAAACAAGAGTATACAATAATGTCATCAACAAATTTTATAACACTAAAGATTTGCAAACCTCCACAACAATTCTAATGTTTGGTTAATTTAAAATAAATTACCTATTTCCCAAAACAACCATATTTTAAGGCAACCCTTGGTAACACAGTCAACCGTCACACATAGATACAAACATAATTTCTAAGTGACATTATCAAAACAAAACCTTCCGCTATGAATCCATAAGACTATCAAATGAAAGATGAGTTTTTTTTTTTTTTTCCGAAGATTAATCACATTTAAGGAAATTTCCATCACAAAATATTAAGGTAATTACGTGCATAAAAACCGACCAATATTAATTAATAGCGTTAACATTACAAAGGAGAAATAATGCAAGTTAGGAAAAATAGAAGAGCGCCATCAACAATAATTCAGAGAGGGGGATTAGACCAAAACTATTCTAGTGTCAACGAGGTACTGGATTCGCACAATGAAACCTCGAGCTTAGTTGATCCGAAAAGCTAGTTATGGTTCAAGTTGATAGGGATGGTCAAGGTACTTCTTGAGGATGGCCTTAAAAGCCTAGAAACAAGATGAAAGATAATATAAGAGTCTAAACACGTGAGACGGAAAACACATTGCACACAAACCTTTTCATTCTACAAGTTTTAATACCAAAACTCTAAGCTGGCTAGCCCAAGCATTGATCACACTAATCCTACAACCTTCCTTTCTCGATGCCAAAAGGTTATCAAAGGGACTTGCGAAGGAGCTAACAAAAGCGTCAAAAGACAAACTTGGGTGCTAGGGGGGGCTTCATAGTTATCGTAAACTTACTTCCATGATATCGAAAATACTAGTTTGATCAACATAATAACTTGCAACTCAATCGCAGAGAAGAATAAATACATAAACAAACAGACGAAGGTCTATCACTCGAGCAAGAGAAACATAACACCCAGAGGAGAGGGCACACGCATCCTTTCGACCAACATACTGACAACGATAAAAGCTAAAACAAGAAGAAAAAGCAAGAAAGGGAAATCTCCCATCATGACATCCAACTGACAAATCAATGCAAGGAAAAAGTGGTTCGATTTCACAATAATTTTAAATAAAATAACAGTAGAAAGGTGTAGAAATATCTTGCCTTTTTCTCCAGATTCAATAGGTTTCATGGACACCGCCGGACCAGCAACAACAACCCAAGCCTAATTCCATTTTCTTCAAGCTCGTTGGGCCCAAACATCGACCATCTTCACGTTGGCATAGGTAGGAGTTCACGGCCAGGGTGGGTGGTCTAAAATACTTGCCAACATCCTCCCAACGCGTGTCAAAAGGGAAAACTACAGCGGAACATGGACATCCATCCAGCACAATGGAAAATCCACTTTTGGAGCCCATTTAAGAAGCTGGAAATAAAATCTGGTCTCTTATTTATCACTGCAGACCTGGCACAGTGCGCCTTGTTATAGTGCCAGACTATGTCTGCAGATTGCTTCACCTGGCATTACCAATAATCTCTACAAGAACATTTTCCTTTTTTTTTTTTAAAGTGATGGAACCACTTTGCATCTCTCACAACAATTTGCTTTGCAACAATCTTGGACAAAACCTGGTGCAGTGTGGCAGTCAACACATACATTAAGGTTCTTGAAAACTCTGAGAGTTGTCCCACGGGGAAGGCTTAACAATCCAAATGCAATTGCCATCTTCTCACTATGGTGGCAGAGGAATACTTTTACTTTCCCGTTCACTCAGTACATGTTCTGAATCAAAAATATCCTGCTACCTTCATCTCCCAAGACATTTTCTCCAACATTGCATAGATCTCATGCTGCCTGTGGTGTGATCAAACTCATGATCTACCACCTACAAAAAAGCATGTAAGAAAGACCATTTTATTGCCTTGAATCCAACTTTGAGAATTTCTTTTTAAATCCTCTAACTTCAAGATGTCCTAATAATGATTTTATTATTATTTATCATTCTTACCAACAAGAGACAAAGGCTGTCCACGCCTACAACCACTTGGTTTGAGTAGCATCCTGTGAGACGTCATCTCATCCGACACCGAACCATGAGGGCTTTCCTTCTCTATCCAAACTCTCAAAGGAATGTGTTTCCATTTTCATAAGTTTCACGTATCTCTCCACCTACCTATTCTAGTGTCATAATACAAATTAAAACGGGTATGCAAAACATTGCCCAAGCCACAATTAATGCACTCTTCTGTTCATGTTCAGAGGGCTATGGAATGACCAGCAGCAAGCATTACCTAAAACTCCATAGTAAATATTCCTTATCACAAAGAGATCCACCTCGCTTTGACAAGCCAGATCCTCTTCCATATATACATGGTAAAACAATGCCCATATTAAGTAAGAATCATTCCAAATGCCTCTTAACTCATGGTACATGTCTCCTGGTAACACTCTCACTATCACTTAATCGATTTGATAAAAAATATCTTGAAGGAGAGACCGTTTGAATCGGAGGATGCATCTAATACAGTAAGAGCAGAAAACAACATAGTTTGGACAACCGCTTGCTTGGGAAGCGCTCACAAAGGCTTCTGCCATTCAAATGCATGCTGCCTTTAGTTGGCTAACTGCATTGCGGTCTTTCTTATGGATCCCTAACCAGAACACACGCTTGCAAGAGGCGGTGGTTCAAAGAATGTGGAGGTAACACGTCCACCTCACTATGATTTGGAGCCTTGGCGCGGCCATCAAACGAACTCATAGTCTTTCTTCCCCCAAACCATATGGAACAACATAAAACCATGTAAACTGCCACCGGCGAGGCGTGAGGAGGCAATTGCGGCTAGGGAAGAAAAAAGGGCGGGCTTCCCCAGAAGAAAAACGCCATGCAAGAGATTTTTTCTTGGCCCTCACTGCCCCACAAACCGGGAAGAACGCCTCTCACACGCCTACTTCACTAGCCATCAAGTCAATCCAGCGCCTCGTGCATTGATGCATTGAAAAAATAATCAAAAAGAGATCGGTGAAGAAAAAAATAGGCCTCCACCTGACTCCCATCTCTCTCTCAGCAAAGGTAAAAAAACGTGATGGTCCGGCTGATCATTGCAGTTGGGTGGTTGGGAGGAGACTAATGTCATCCACTTGATTAAACAAGACACTGCGAATGGACCTGGTTGGCCAAGGTGGTAATGGAGGGTAGGTGCAAGCAATTAAAAGATATAAAAACACGCTGATCCTCACCTTCAAAGGGGCCACCACCACCCAATCTCTCTCCCTTCCACGAACCAAGGATGGAAAAGACAATCCAAACGTGCCCAAATGCCTTGAAAAGGTTTTAATAACTATTAGAACTTTTAACAAAAAAAAAGTCATTACGCATTTCATCGATCAAAAGCATGATAAGCTCACTAGACGAAAGTTAGAAATGACCCTCGAAACAAAAGCGCACTTACGACAGAACGAGATGGTGAGACAAAGTGAAAGAAGGGAAGAAACTATACCAAGATAACTCCGCGATAAGGTCAAAGTCACCTGACGATAAAAAGGAGCTCAAATAAACGTTCAACGAAAAGCAATGGGGGCAAGGTGGCAGAAACGAAAGTCGATGCCCAACGGGGCATTACATTCTCCTCCCCTTAAGAAAGCATCATCCTCGATGCAACATAACACAGGAAAAGAAATGGTATGCAAACAAGAACAGGTAAAGGAGAAAGTACACCCTATGGTTTAAAATTTTAGTTGATTAAAGCACGGCCACAAGGTAGCCTTAGGAACATTTGGTAGAAATTTTAACTTTCAAGGTTCTGTGAAGATTGGCAGTTCCTCTTATTTATTATTTCATTAGTCTCTTTCCATTAACATTATTCTTAGTTTAATTTCTTTTAAAATTTCATCATTGAAGAGTTTTGGTTTATTCCTTATTGTGGGTGCCCAACATGAACTGCTAACACAACACCCTATCAGGTTCACAAGACCCTACAGATTCACAAGCACACAAGTATATACTTCATGATTGTATTACACCACAAAAGGTTACTCAAATACGGAATGGAATAGGCACAGTCCACATAACATAGTACTCATCACACATCATATGACTGACATATTAAATACTCAAACAAAAGAGTACTACAATCCACCAGACATTTCCTCAATTCCACGTATGAGGATTTTCCATGACTCATAAAAACTACATGTACATAGGGTCCACAAGGGCATCAATGACATAACCACAACATCACAACACATATCCATCTGACATGAGTAACACATACATCAAAATACCACTACCAAAACATCACAATAACTCAACATATATCCTGAAACATCAACCATACAGACAAATATCATAAGCCTCCCTCAAACTCTTATGCCTCCCTCAAGTCTCTTATGCCTCCCTCAAACTCTTATGCCTCCCTCAAGTCTCTTATGCCTCCCTCAATCTCTTATGCCTCCCTCAAGTCTCTTATGCCTCCCTCAAACTCTTATGCCTCCCTCAAGGAGGCCGGTTGACCCTATGGCCTAAGACACATAGAGTTCGAACACTCCTAACCCAAGTGACATAATAACGCGTGGTTCAACAACCCGCTAGTTATCTGTAACTCCTTGGGGCGTACCCCCATACAATGAAGCGGGTCCATAGGTCCAACCATTTCATGGTGCATCCCATGACCCTATTTCACACATCACGACAATAGAACCAGCACAACAATCCAATCAAAGTGCCAAGTGGCAAAGTACAAGCCTTGGGCAAGGCGGTAAAAATTCCAAATTTAAAAGAAGACCCAAAATCAAGCAAAATAAATGGCCAAATAGCCATAGTTAGTATCAAAATCCCCATGTTAGTGCTACAAACCAAGGAAATGCCCAAAATTGTAAAGCATGGCAATCAAGAAAGCTCTTTGGTCCTTACAAAATAAAGTAAAAAGCTCAATTTACGAATAAAATCAACTTATAATAATGTCACATTACGATAATTGTGTGGCCTTATCTAGCCACCAAGGGGTACTCAACGAGTTGCTAGCACTCGGAACATCGAGCCTCAGCTCGTAAAATACATATCAATAATACAATGTCATCACCTCTATCTGAATCATCCCGCCACCACTTTGACAAGGCTAAACATAGTCATAGTTGCACTTAGGTTGCGTACATACAACCACATAGGGAGAGAGGAAAGAATCACATGTTATCTACTAAACCGAGTTTTGGCTCGAGTTATTGACCCATGGTACACCATTCCTCACTCTCAACATACACTTCTACCGATTTCCCTCAGGGTCGGTTAGCGTAAGGTTCACAACATAACAAGTAACTACATCTAACATAATGGTGGCTACACATAACTACCATGGTGGTACATATACAAGGTAGATCACAATCATACATTCACCGAGTGTAACACATCACTTTACCACATTCTGCACCCAAAGTGCAATCACCATACGATAGGGTTCATACACTCACCGTATGACCCTAAATCACAACATGAAGCATTACATATTTGCACAAATCATACATACGATGAACATAGTACATCACAACATAACATCCATTGCTACATAACAAGGTGGTACACACATTTCTTCAAAACATGGTAAAAACATCATGATACAACTCATTTCTTTTAACATCAATCTAGTCATACAACACATTGATACACCTACATACCACAATATGCCACAATGCTCCAACACTACGTCATCCACATTATAATTCTTTTCACACATCACAAACAATAATTCACACGTGAACTCTTCATAGAATCCACAAGAAGGAGAGAGAATACTCCCATCCCCAACATATCAACATGATCACAAACACGCACAAGGTGACATACACATCATGTGCGTTCACAATATCACAATTACGACAATAATCACATCACGCTTAAAGCACATTACTCTTCCAATATAAATCATCATCATGCAATACCATCATCTCCATGAAACAACATCATGTAACACCATCACCATCATGTAACATCACCATACAACACCAATCCGGCCCATAGGTTCGAGAGCATGAACCTATGCTCTGATACCAAGTGTAACGACCCAAAATCACACACACGAACAACACAGTAAAAGACAGGATAATTTTTTTGACTTGCTTCGACACATAACACGACACAACATGTCATCACAAAGTTACAACCAACTCTAGGAACCACTTGTTACGGGGATGACCACAAGGTCAGCACGGAAACGTTCACACCCAAAAGGATAATACACTTTTTTTTTTTTTTGACAAGACAACATAGAAGTCCAACCACAGAACACTCTAACAAATAGGGCCAACCACAATGAGATATTCTTGAGGGTTATTTATCTTAAAAAGACATCTTGCAATTCTTAGCTTACGTTTTCAAGGAGGCTCAAGATATGATTCATACAATTCATCTTACCAAGCTAAGTTTATTCTTTTGACATTGAGTAATCATCCTTAAATCTTCTCTATTATGACATTTATTTGCTTAATTCGTTTATTTAGAGAAAGGGGTAATTTAATTCCACAAGGCCATCTATTTACACTTACGCTACTAGAACTTGTTCATGCCCATATGACAACATGGGTTTGCGTTCAACATACTTAAGAGAAGAAAGACAAGGCACCTTGAAAAGGTTAGAGGGAGAAGGTTGAGTTGAAATCATCTTCAAGACCTCATTAGCTATTACCAAGATATAATTGAAACTTGAAAACTTAACGAGAATTATTAAAGATTTTACTTAGGCTTTTTACTAAATGAGTTTTATAAAAATAAAACAATTTACCTTCCAATGGCTGAGAGATAGATTGCGTGGTTTCTAAATTGTTTTCTCTGCTTATTAAATCTTATTATCTTCAGACTAACCATAGATTTCCCTTAAGTTCGTTTAAGAATTTCACCATGAAAGGGATAGTGTTCATTAGTGTAGCTAGGGATATCAAGTTATATAATGTTACTTAACAAAGGATAGTTTCATCTTTGATCACTTATGGAATTACATGCTCTCAAGTTGGTCACCTCTACACTAATTTATTTGCAATATAAATTTTAGTTTAACTTCTATAAGTATTAAACAACCCATTTTATTTTACTTATAACACACTATTACTAAGTCTTAGAAAGATTTAACTCAACATTTAATCGTAGGGATAAAGTTTAACAATACTCATTTACGAAAACGAAAATAAGGTCACTCAACAAGCGGTAATCCAAATTTTCTTATATTTTCCAAGATAGACAGACAATTCAAGGTTCCAAAGTTAGACGACATAATCCACGATACAAAATACTAAGACATTGATCCTCTTCTAAATTTTCCACTAGATGTTATCAATAGTTGAACAATATAAAAAGGATTCATGCAAAAGAACTTCTCAACTGAGGTTGATGTAAAAATCTACAAGTCTATCCCTCATCTACTCATGAAAATCCATCTCTGACAAATTTTTCCACAAGAGTCAGTTCGCGAGAACTGAGCAAGATAAGGCTACACAAAACCACCATAACTATTATCTAACAATACCACAAAAGGAAGCACTTTATTACAAGAATTGGGTTAAACCTCTAAACACTATCAACACATCAAGTTATAATAAAGTCTCCATCATGCCAATCAAAGAAGGAGAAGACCTTGTACTTCAGTTAGGAGTAAAAGCAACGAAAGTATAGCAATCGTATGAGAATGGCCCTTGGCCCTATAAGGAAAATAAACAATCTAGCAAAAACAGAATTCCCATCAAGTAAGTAATTAAACAATAATTACAAGATTGAGATTTGATATATATACCAACCATCTAGAAATTTATCAAAGGTACCAAACGCATAGGCTAAAATAATATATTTCTAAAAGAACAAGAGTTGATCGGCCCAAGAAAGGGGAACCACGGGTTTCAAAAATTAACACAAAAAGCCATGTATAATTGAGTTTCAAACCGGAAATCAAATAGAGTATACACACAACATAAGTTTCGAAGCGAAGGCAAAGTATACTAGTTTTGACCATTAACTACAAAGATTTTCCAATCATCAAGAAGGGTCAAAGTCTTACAGGCTAGTAGCAAACACGCGAGAGAAGAAGGGAGTTCCGTCAAACAAGAGTATACAATAATGTCATCAACAAATTTTATAACACTAAAGATTTGCAAACCTCCACAACAATTCTAATGTTTGGTTAATTTAAAATAAATTACCTATTTCCCAAAACAACAATATTTTAAGGCAACCCTTGGTAACACAGTCAACCATCACACATAGATACAAACATAATTTCTAAGTGACATTATCAAAACAAAACCTTCCGCTATGAATCCATAAGACTATCAAATGAAAGATGAGTTTTTCCCGAAGATTAATCACATTTAAGGAAATTTCCATCACAAAATATTAAGGTAATTATGTGCATAAAAACCGACCAATATTAATTAATAGCGTTAACATTACAAAGGAGAAATAATGCAAGTTAGAAAAAAAATAGAAGAGCGCCATCAACAATAATTCTGAGAGGGGGATTAGACCAAAACTATTCTAGTGTCAACGAGGTATTGGATTCGCACAATGAAACCTCGAGCTTAGTTGATCCGAAAAGCTAGTTATGGTTCAAGTTGATAGGGATGGTCAAGGTACTTCTTGAGGATGGCCTTAAAAGCCTAGAAACAAGATGAAAGATAATATAAGAGTCTAAACACGCGAGACGGAAAACACATTGCACACAAACCTTTTCATTCTACAAGTTTTAATACCGAAACTCTAAGCTGGCTAGCCCAGCATTGATCACACTAATCCTACAACCTTTCTTTCTCGATGCCAAAAGGTTATCAAAGGGACTTGCGAAGGAGCTAACAAAAAGCGTCAAAAGACAAACTTGGGTGCTAGGGAGGGCTTCATAGTTATCGTAAACTTACTTCCATGATATCGAAAATACTAGTTTGATCAACATAATAACTTGCAACTCAATCGCAGAGAAGAATAAATACATAAACAAACAGACGAAGGTCTATCACTCGAGCAAGAGAAACATAACACCTAGAGGAGAGGGCACACGCATCCTTTCGACCAACATACTGACAACGATAAAAGCTAAAACAAGAAGAAACAAGAGAAAGGGAAATCTCCCATCATGACATCCAACTGACAAATCAATGCAAGGAAAAAGTGGTTCGATTTCACAATAATTTTAAATAAAATAACAGTAGAAAAGTGTAGAAATATCTTGCCTTTTTCTCCAGATTCAATAGGTTTCATGGACACCGCCCGGACCAGCAACAACAACCCAAGCCTAATTCCATTTTCTTCAAGCTCGTTGGGCGCCCAAACATCGACCATCTTCACGTTGGCACAGGTAGGAGTTCACGGCCAGGGTGGGTGGTCTAAAATACTTGCCAACATCCTCCCAACGTGTGTCAAAAGGGAAAGTTACAGGAACATGGACATCCATCCACCTGACAATGGAAAATCCACTTTTGGAGCCCATTTAAGAAATTTGGAAATAAAATCGGTCTCTTATTTATCACACAGACTGCACAAGTGTGCGCCTTGTTATAGTGCCAGACTATGTCTGTAGATTGCTTCACACTGGCATTACCAATAATCTCTACAAGAACATTTTCCTTTTTTTTAAAGTGATGGAACCGCTTTGCATCTCTCACAACAATTTGCTTTGCAACAATCTTGGACAAAACTTGGTGCAGTGTGGCAGTCAACACATACATTAAGGTTCTTGACAACTCTGAGAGTTGTCCCACGGGGAAGGCTTAACAATCCAAATGCAATTGCCATCTTCTCACTATGGTGGCAGAGGAATACTTTTACTTTCCCGTTCACTCAGTACATGTTCTGAATCTGAAAGATATCCTGCTACCTTCATCTCCCAAGACATTTTCTCCAACATTGCATAGATCTCCTGTGCCTGTGGGTGTGATCTGTCACCTACACAAAAAGCATGCACCATTTTATTGCCTTTAATCCAACTACATCCAAGTTTCTTTTTAATTCCTCTATCCTTCATCGATCTCCTAATTAAGTCTCAAATGTTATTAATCACCTTTATTATTATTTAATTAGTCACAATACCAACATCACTGAGAAATAAGGCTTCTAGTTTGATGGTTTGACTTCACAGATCAAGCAGTCTTTCATGAAATAGAAACTGAAGAACATTGAGGCTTAGAAAAAAAATGTCCTCATAACAATCTCTCAATCAAAATTTGTTTCCATTTTCATAAGTTATCTATATCTCTCCCACCTATTCTAGTGTTCAAATATTCAAATGAGACGATTTTGATAAACATGAAGCAAAAACAATCTCTTTGAACACAAAATGCACTGCTGTTCATGTTCTTCGCCATATGGAATCTTCAGATGATACCTAAAACTCATGATAAGACACAGATCCTTATCACAAGAGAATGACACCATTCTTCATGTAAGTGCCACATATGCATATATGACAAGAGTAATGCCCATATTGAAATCTTGCAAATCGCCTTAAACCTTCATCGTGTCTCAGTACATGTCACATCTGGTAACACTCTCACTATCACTTAATCGATTTGATAAAAATATCTTGAAAGACCCGAAAGATCGAGGATGCATTGAACTGAAGAAAACAACATTCCCACGTTTGATCCACACTGCATCTTTGGAGAGCGCTCATAAAGGCTTGGCGAATCCTCTTTGCAAACCCCATAAACCACTTTAATCAGGCATCATGCCAAGTTGAATGAATGGAAACGAAGATCACACCTGCAAGAAACAAAAACAACATGGAGGTAACACCTGCTCACTCATGGTAGTTGGCTTCGGCCATCAAAAGCGCGTCTCTTTCGAGCAAACCTCGAGCAAACAACTAAAACCATGTCAGGACTCTGCACACCGCTTCCTCGAAAGCTTGAGG
Source organism: Taxus wallichiana var. yunnanensis (assembly GCA_018340775.1). NCBI lineage: Eukaryota > Viridiplantae > Streptophyta > Pinopsida > Cupressales > Taxaceae > Taxus > Taxus wallichiana. Next base: position 903,146,633 of record CM031240.1, on the reverse strand, counting down.
AGTTCTCACTGCGGCTAGAGGAAGCAAAAAGGCGACAGGAAGAAAAAGACCTGCGCCATGAAGAGATTTTCTTTGGCCTCTCCCACGAGCACCGGGAAAAATGCCCTCACACGCCTACATCACTAGCTATCATGTCAAACCAGGTCAATGCGCCCATACGAATGAAAAAGGATCAAGATCATCCGAGGTGAAAAAAACAGGCCTCCACCGACTCCATCTCTCTCACGCAAGGTAGAAAAAATGATGGTCATTAGTCCTTGGAGGTTGGGTGGTTGGGAGGAGACTAATGTCATCCACCATGCAAAGCAAACAGAGACTGCATGAATGGACCTGGTCGGCCAAGGTGGAGTGCGGTGGGGTAGGTGTAAGCAAATTAATAGATAAAAACTCATCGATCCTCACCTTCAAAGGCGCCACCACCAAACCTCTCTCCCTTCCAAGAAAACCAAGAATTTGGAAAAGACAACAAACGTGCCCGAATGCCTTGAAAAGGTTTTAATATCTATTAGAACTTTTAACAACAAAATTCATTACGCATTACACCGATCAAAAGCATGATAAGCTCACTAGACGAAAGTTAGAAATGACCCTCGGAAACAAAAGCGCACTTACGACAGAACGAGATGGCGAGACAAAGCGAAAGAAGGAAGAAACTATACCAAGATAACTCCGCGATAAGGTCAAAGTCACCCGACGATAAAAAGGGAGCTCAAATAAATGTTCAACGAAAAGCAATGGGGCAAGGTGGCAGAAACGGAAGTCGATGCCCAACGGGGCATTACATTCTCCTCCCCTTAAGAAAGCATCGTCCTCGATGCAACATAACATAAGAGAGAAAAAGAAATGGTATGCAACAAGAACGAGTAAAGGAGAAAGTACACCCTATGGTTTAAAATTTTAGTTGATTAAAGCACGGCCATGGGGTAGCCTTAGGAACATTTGGTAGAAATTTTAACTTTCAAGGTTCTGTGAAGATTGGCAGTTCTTTCTTATTTATTATTTCATTAGTCTCTTTCCATTATCATTATTTCTAGTTTAATTTCTTTTAAAATTTCATCATTGAAGAGTTTTGTTTATTCCTTATTGTGGGTGCCCAACATGAACTGCTAACACAACACCCTATCAGGTTCACAAGACACTACAGATTCACAAGCACACAAGTATATACTTCATGATTGTATTACACCACAAAAGGTTACTCAAATATGGAATGGAATAGGCACAGTCCACATAACATAGTACTCGTCACACATCAATGACTGACATACCAAATACTCAAACAAAAGAGTACTACAATCCACCAGACATTTCCTCAATTGCATCGATGAGGATTTTCACATAACACCAAAAAATGCTACAGGTACATAGTGTCCACAAGGGAATCAATGACATAACCACAACATCACAACACATATCCATCTGACATGAGTAACACATACATCAAAATACCACTACCAAAACATCACAATAACTCAACATATATCCTGAAACATCAACCATACAGACAAATATCATATGCCTCCCTCAAACTCTTATGCCTCCCTCAAACTCTTATGCCTCCCTCAAAGTCTCTTATGCCTCCCTCAAGTCTCTTATGCCTCCCTCAAGTCTCTTATGCCTCCCTCAAGTCTCTTATGCCTCCCTCAAACTCTTATGCCTCCCTCAAGGAGGCCGGTTGACCCTATGGCCTAAGACACATAGAGTTCGAACACTCCTAACCCAAGTGACATAATAACGCGTGGTTCAACAACCCGCTAGTTATCTGTAACTCCTTGGGGCATACCCCCATACAATGAAGCGGGTCCATAGGTCCAACCATTTCATGGTGCATCCCATGACCCTATTCCACACATCACGACAATAGAACCAGCACAACAATCCAATCAAAGTGCCAAGTGGCAAAGTACAAGCCTTGGGCAAGGCGGTAAAATCTTAAAATTTAAAAGAAGATCCAAAACCAAGCAAAATAAATGGCCAAATAGCCATAGTTAGTATCAAAATCCACATGTTAGTGCCAAAACCAAGGAAATGCCCAAAATTGTAAAGCATGGCAATCAAGAAAAGCTGTTGGTCCTTACAAAATAAAGTAAAAAGCTCAATTTACGAATAAAATCAACTTATAATAATGTCACATTACGATAACTGTGTGGCCTTATCTAGCCACCAAAGGGGTACTCAACGAGTTCTAGCTTTCGGAACATCGAGCCTCGGCTCATAAAATACATATCAATAATACAATTATCATCACCTCTATCTGAATCATCCCGCCACCACTTCTGACAAGGCTAAACATAGTCATAGTTGCACTTAGGTTGCATACATACAACCACATAGGGAGAGAGGAAAGAATCACATGTTATCTACTAAACTAAGTTTTGGCTCGAGTTATTGACCCATGGTACACCATTCCTCACTCTCAACATACACTTCTACCGATTTCCCTCAGGGTCGGTTAGCGTAAGGTTCACAACATAACATGTAACTACATCACTAACACAATGGTGGTACATATACAAGGTAGATCACAATCATACATTCACGGGTGTAACACACCACTTTACCACATTCTGCACCCAAAGTGCAATCACCATACGATAGGGTTCATACACTCACCGTATGACCCTAAATCACAACATGAAGCATTACATATTTGCACAAATCATACATACGATGAACATAGTACATCTCAACATAACATCCATTGCTACATAGCAAGGTGGTACACACATTTCTTCAAAACATGGTAAAAACATCATGATACAACTCATTTCTTTTAACATCAATCTAGTCATACAACACATTGATACACCTACATACCACAATATGCCACAATGCTCCAACACTACGTCATCCACATTATAATTCTTTTCACACATCACAAACAATAATTCACACGTGAACTCTTCATAGAATCCACAAGAAGGAGAGAGAATACTCCCATCCCCAACATATCAACATGATCACAAACACGCACTAAGTGACATACACATCATGTGCGTTCACAATATCACAATTACGACATAATCACATCACGCTTAAAGCACATTACTCTTCCAATATAAATCATCATCATGCAATACATCATCATCTCCATGAAACAACATCATGTAACACCATCACCATCATGTAACATCACCATACAACACCAATCCGGCCCATAGGTTCGAGAGCATGAACCTACGCTCTGATACCAAGTGTAACGACCCAAAAATTCACACACGAACAACACAGTAAAAGATAGGATAATTTTTTTTTTTGACTTGCTTCCACACATAACACGACACAACATGTCGTCACAAAGTTACAACCAACTCTAGGAACCACTTGTTACGGGGATGACCACAAGGTCAGCACGGAAACGTTCACACCCAAAAGGATAATACATTTTTTTTTTTTTTTTTTTTGACAAGACAACATAGAAGTCCAACCACATGACACTCTAACAAATAGGGCCAACCACAATGAGATATTCTTGAGGGTTATTTATTTTAAAAAGACATCTTGCAATTCTTAGCTTACGTTTTCAAGGAGGCTCAAGATATGATTCATACAATTCATCTTACCAAGCTAAGTTTATTCTTTTGACACTGAGTAATCATCCTTAAATCTTCTCTATTATGACATTTATTTGCTTAATTCGTTTATTTAGAGAAAGGGGTAATTTAATTCCACAAGGCCATCTATTTACACTTACGCTACTAGAACTTGTTCATGCCCATATGACAACATGGGTTTGCGTTCAACATACTTAAGAGAAGAAAGACAAGGCACCTTGGAAAAAGGTTAGAGGGAGAAGGTTGAGTTGAAATCATCTTCAAGACCTCATTAGCTATTACCAAGATATAATTGAAACTTGAAAACTTAACCAGAATTATTAAAGATTTTACTTAGGCTTTACTAAATGAGTTTTATAAAAATAAAACAATTTACCATCCAATGGCTAAGAGATAGATTGCGTGGTTTCTAAAGTGTTATCTCCTGCTTATTAAATCTTATTATCTTCCAGAACTAACCATAGATTTCCTTAAGTTCGTTTAAGAATTTCACCATGAAAGGGATAGTGTTCATTAGTGTAGCTAGGGATATCAAGTTATATAATGTTACTTAACAAAGGATAGTTTCATCTTTGATCACTTATGGAATTACATGCTCTCAAGTTGGTCACCTCTACACTAATTTATTTGCAATATAAATTTTAGTTTAACTTCTATAAGTATTAAACAACCCATTTTATTTTACTTATAACACACTATTACTAAGTCTTAGAAAGATTTAACTCAACATTTAATCGTAGGGATAAAGTTTAACAATATTCATTTACGAAAATGAAAATAAGGTTACATCAACTCTTAGAATACCGATAATCCATTAAGGTCACTCAACAAGCGGTAAAAATTTTTTCTTATATTTTCCAAGATAGACAAGACAATTCAAGGTTCCAAAGTTAAGACGACATAATCCACGATACAAAATACTAAGACATTGATCCTCTTCTAAATTTTCCACTAGATGTTATCAATAGTTGAACAATATAAAAAGGATTCATGCAAAAGAACTTCTCAACTGAGGTTGATGTAAAAATCTACAAGTCTATCCCTCATCTACTCGCAAAATCCATCTGCAACAAATTTTTCCACAAGAGTCAGTTCGCGAGAACTGAGCAAGATAAGGCTACACAAAACCACCATAACTATTATCTAACAATACCACAAAAGGAAGCACTTTATTACAAGAATTGGGTTAAACCTCTAAACACTATCAACACATCAAGTTATAATAAAGTCTCCATCATGCCAATCAAAGAAGGAGAAGACCTTGTACTTCAGTTAGGAGTAAAAGCAACGAAAGTATAGCAATCGTATGAGAATGGCCCTTGGCCCTATAAGGAGAAAATAAACAATCTAGCAAAAAACAGAATTCCCATCAAGTAAGTAATTAAACAATAATTACAAGATTGAGATTTGATATATATACCAACCATCTAGAAATTTATCAAAGGTACCAAACGCATAGGCTAAAATAATATATTTCTAAAAGAACAAGAGTTGATCGGCCCAAGAAAGGGGAACCACGGGTTTCAAAAATTAACACAAAAAGCCATGTATAATTGAGTTTCAAACCGGAAATCAAATAGAGTATACACACAACATAAGTTTCGAAGCGAAGGCAAAGTATACTAGTTTTGACCATTAACTACAAGAGATTTTCCAATCATCCAAGAAGGGTCAAAGTCTTACAGGCTAGTAGCAAACACGCGAGAGAAGAAGGGAGTTCCGTCAAACAAGAGTATACAATAATGTCATCAACAAATTTTATAACACTAAAGATTTGCAAACCTCCACAACAATTCTAATGTTTGGTTAATTTAAAATAAATTACCCATTTCCCAAAACAACCATATTTTAAGGCAACCCTTGGTAACACAGTCAACCGTCACACATAGATACAAACATAATTTCTAAGTGACATTATCAAAACAAAACCTTCCGCTATGAATCCATAAGACTATCAAATGAAAGATGAGTTTTTCCCGAAGATTAATCACATTTAAGGAAATTTCCATCACAAAATATTAAGGTAATTACGTGCATAAAAACCGACCAATATTAATTAATAGCGTTAACATTACAAAGGAGAAATAATGCAAGTTAGGAAAAATAGAAGAGCGCCATCAACAATAATTTCGAGAGGGGGATTAGACCAAAACTATTCTAGTGTCAACGAGGTATTGGATTCGCACAATGAAACCTCGAGCTTAGTTGATCCGAAAAGCTAGTTATGGTTCAAGTTGATAGGGATGGTCAAGGTACTTCTTGAGGATGGCCTTAAAAGCCTAGAAACAAGATGAAAGATAATATAAGAGTCTAAACACGCGAGACGGAAAACACATTGCACACAAACCTTTTCATTCTACAAGTTTTAATACCAAAACTCTAAGCTGGCTAGCCCAAGCATTGATCACACTAATCCTACGACCTTCCTTTCTCGATGCCAAAAGGTTATCAAAGGGACTTGCGAAGGAGCTAACAAAAAAACGTCAAAGACAAACTTGGGTGCTAGGGAGGGCTTCATAGTTATCGTAAACTTACTTCCATGATATCGAAAATACTAGTTTGATCAACATAATAACTTATGACTCAATCGAGAGAAGAATAAATACATAAAAAACAGACGAAGGTCTATCACTCGAGCAAGAGAAACATAACACCCAGAGGAGAGGGCACACGCATCCTTTCGACCAACATACTGACAACGATAAAAGCTAAAACAAGAAGAAACAAGCAGAAAGGGGAAATCTCCCATCATGACATCCAACTGACAAATCAATGCAAGGAAAAAGTGGTTCGATTTCACAATAATTTTAAATAAAATAACAGTAGAAAAGTGTAGAAATATCTTGCCTTTTTCTCCAGATTCAATAGGTTTCATGGACACCACCCGGACCAGCAACAACAACCCAAGCCTAATTCCATTTTCTTCAAGCTCGTTGGGCGCCCAAACATCGACCATCTTCACGTTGGCACAGGTAGGAGTTCACGGCCAGGGTGGGTGGTCTAAAATACTTGCCAACATCCTCCCAACGCGTGTCAAAAGGGAAAGTTACAGCGGAACATGGACATCCATCCAACACAATGGAAAATCCACTTTTGGAGCCCATTTAAGAAGCTGGAAATAAAATCTGGTCTCTTATTTATCACACTCATACATGGCACAGTGCGCCTTGTTATAGTGCCAGACTATGTCTGCAGATTGCTTCACCTGGCATTACCAATAATCTCTACAAGAACATTTTCCTTTTTTTTTTTTTTTTAAAGTGATGGAACCGCTTTGCATCTCTCACAACAATTTGCTTTGCAACAATCTTGGACAAAACCTAGTGCAGTGTGGCAGTCAACACATACATTAAGGTTCTTGACAACTCTGAGAGTTGTCCCAGGGGAAAGGCTTAACAATCCAAAAGAAATTGCCATCTTCTCACTATGGTGACAGAGGAAAACTTTTACTTTCCCGTTCACTCAAGTACATGTTCTGAATCGAAAAAGATATCCTGCTACCTTCATCTCCCAAGACATTTTCTCCAACATTGCATAGATCTCCTATGCTGTGGGTGTGATCATGATTATCACCTACACAAAAAGCATGCACCATTTTATTGCCTTTAATCCAACTACATCCAAGTTTCTTTTTAAAACAAGGTGTTATTAATGGTTTTATTATTATTTAGTCTTACTTACCAACATAGACAAAGGCTTCTAGTTTGGACTTGGTTTGATAATTGCCCTGAGAGTCCTCATCCAACAATTCGAGGGCTTTTCATGAATTCCACTCAACAAATATGCCCAAAGTTGACATCCACCTCATGAGATCCTCTCTCCACCTGAGTTACATCATAAATTCAAATTATAAAGGTTCTGTTTGAGAAAAAGAGAATAATGCACTCAAATAAATGTTCTTCACCATATGGAATCTCACAGACCTAAAACTCCACACATAAGTCGATTTTGATCAAAATATCTTGAAGGAGAAACCAATGCTTTGAGGATATGCATGCTGAACATATAACAACATAGTTGGACAATGGAATGGAAACTCACAAAGGCTTCTACTATTACTGCAAAATGCATATTGCATTTCTTAACTCACAACGGGCTTGTCCATCCTGAAGTAACCTCTCTCCATTGTCACACATTAGTCGATTTGATAAAAATATCTTGAAGGAGAGACCCGAATCGAAGGAGGATGCATTCGATCAAACGAGAAAACAACATAGTTGGACAACGCTTGAAGAGGAGCGCTCACAAAGGCTTACGCCATTTGACAACATGCAACATGAAGCTTCCACCGCATTTTAATCCTCACACTTATTGGCAGAGTAAAAGGTCAAATCCTCTCTTAAACACACCTAAAGCACTCAAATAACGTTGAGAGAGTAACACGCTATCTTCTCTCAGTCTAGCTGGCTAAACTTTATTCTGCGGGTCATCAAATGCGGATCCATGCAAGAAAACACCTTCGCATCGGAACTCACATAAAAAGTGGAGGTAACACGCCTACTTCACTAGCTTGAAGCTCCATCTAAAACCACGCGCGGGGAGGAGCCAGGAAGAAAAACGCCATGACAGAAGGATTTGTTGGCCTCTGCCCACACCCCAACCAGGGAAGAAAACGCCTCTCACACGCCTACATCACTAGCTATCATGTCAAACCAGACTGCGCCCATACGCATTGAATGAAAGGATCAAAAAGAGATCCAGGTGAAGAAAAACAGGCCTCCACCGACTCCCATCTCTCTCACGCAAGGTAAAAAAACGTGATGGTCATTACAGTCTACAGGTTGGGTGGTTGGGAGGAGACTAATGTCATCCACGTGCAAACAAGACTGCGAATGGACCTGGTCGGCCAAGGTGGCAGTGGAGGGTAGGTGCAAGCAAATTAATAGATAAAACTACGCAGTCCTCACCTTCAAAGGCGCCACCACCCAACCTCTCTCCCCTTCCAGTAAACCAAGGCTGGAAAAGACAACAAACATGCCCGAATGCCTTGAAAAGGTTTTAATATTCTATTAGAACTTTTAACAACAAAATTCATTACGCATTTCACCGATCAAAAGCATGATAAGCTCACTAGACGAAAGTTAGAAATGACCCTCGGAAACAAAAGCGCACTTACGACAGAACGAGATGGCGAGACAAAGCGAAAGAAGGGAAGAAACTATTCCAAAATAACTCCGCGATAAGGTCAAAGTCACCTGACGATAAAAAGGGAGCTCAAATGTTTACATTAAATTAGGTGACTTGATATGGGTCGTTGATTGGTGTCCTTTTTTAATCCTCACCTTTGTCAATCTATTACTTGTTTCCAACTCTTTGACCTTTGGCATGCATTGATTTTTATGGCTCAATATGAACCAAGGATTTTGGCACTTACAAATATGGATCATTGATCTCTCGAACCTTGATAAGTATTGAGTCGTATTGGAAATGGTAAAGGATCTTGGCCATTGATTTGCGTACCTTTTGATCTCCATCATTGATCTGCTTGATCGTGGTGAATAAGGTGGTTGAAAGGAAGTTATCATTATTTATCATTGATCATTGTACTAGATTAATCTTGGTCATAGATTGCTAAATCCACTAGTGAGTTATATTAACTCAAGGTTTAGTTAGGCGAGTTATGCCATAAAACATTGAAAACATAAAAATATTCACATTTTTATGAGCATCATTTGAGCATGCAGAAGCCTTGTTAATTTTCTCCTTGGAGGCCATTATTGTGATTATCTAAGCTCTATTTTTACTTGAACTCGAGCTAGTTCAGAAATTTGTGCTTGTGGTGACATTGATGACCATTTTGAGCTCTCAATTAGTCCCTTGAGCACAAACATGTCCTTTTACAGGTTCTTGTTCTTTGTTAGAGTAGGTATTTACCTTAGCTCATGTTCACCTAGGTACTTTATTTACGTTTATTGTATTTATACTCACCCACTTATGTGTATGGATATTTCTTCTATCTTATTTAGATATTAAGAGATATTATCTAGTTGTTAGGTATAGTTCTTTCCTTGATCTATGGTATTGACTAGATCCTTGATGTCTAGTTCTCTCCTAAATCTATGGTCTTGACCAGTTCTTTGATGACTAGTTATTTTCTTGATTTATGGCTTGATCTACGACCTTGACTAGTTCTTAGATTGTTATTCCTTGCCTAAGCAAGACCCATTCTCAATGTATTGTATTGAGTTCCATAATAATATATGATATTGTATCTCATTTGTTTGAAAAGGTTTATGTAAAGTTATTCTAGCAAATTACTTTCATCTTATTGATCGTGGTGTTTAATTAGCATCTGTGTTCTTGGCTTGGTACAATCTGGTTATCGTTCCTTTCGGATTCTTTGGTATTTTTCTTTCCATAGCCACCATTTTCAAAAAGGGTGGCGCCGTAATTTGTTCTATATGTAAATATGAAGTACTTGAGCTTATTTCTATGATCATTTTCTTTATGTTCTCAAGTTTTTAACCTTCCCATCTCTAAAATTTTGAAAAGTTCTCATTTTCTTGTATTATGTGTGAACGGCCTATGATTTTCAAGTGGAAAATGATGTTTGGTGTCTTTTTGTCCTTAATAATTGTGATCCTCCGATGGTTTGAATATTTTAATCTGAAAGTTGTAAGTTTGGCTTCATAAATCTAATTTCTTTGCAACTTTCTATAAATCTATAATGATCGTCATTGATGAAGCTCATCTGTTACCACATACTTCTTTTAGAAGATTCATGAAAGCGAAAAGGAATCTCTTCTCAATGAGTTTTGGGTTTCTTAGACTTGTCGTTACCCTTTAACAGATTGTATGAACTTAGAAATGATATATTTATTTGCTAACCTTAATGGGTATTTGAAAATCCTTGTGTTTCATGATAATTCACTCTATAAATCTAAAGCAATTTGTGTCATCATTCCTTTATTTCATTACTTGATACCGTAAATTGAGTTCTTTGACATTTACTTTGTAAAATTGTTGAAATATTGTTTGTTTTTCTCTTTAGAATCTTGGCTAATATTGATTCTCTTTTTTTGGGAATTTGAGCTCCATTTTCAAGAATCTGGGTTTTGATGCCCCATTAAAATGAATATTTTCCGTATGTGGTTGTATTTAATGATCTAGGTTTCACTTCTATTTCTAGATCTAAGGGTTATTTGATTTCTTCTGATTTATTGTTTGAGCTAGGTTGCGTCTTTATTCATCCAACTTGCTATGGGTTATTGCTTGGGTATTTACGTTTACACAAACTCATCATCCTAAAACAAATTGAGCTCTGTTTCACTTTATTCTCTATTTTTACCCTAATGGATTTTTAAAGAACTCGACCACTATTCTTTTTTAATTTGTTATCAAACTACCGTTCACAGCTGACTCAACCCAATAATCAGCTCAAAAAAATTAAATATTCTTGGTATGTGCATATTATTTCAATCTCACTGTGATTTCATATTACAGCTTTATTGTATGGCTAGACTGTGCATCGTTCTGGTTCAAGTTTTCTGAAGGATTTACTCATTGTTATTATTCTGTAAGCTGTTATACTGAACATGTTTCATCTTTTCATTAGCTTTGTGTGAACTCTATCTATTTTCTTAAATCTTTATGAGAAAACTCTTCGTGATTGTAGACTTATATTTTATTCTACAATTTAACTCATAATTTGTACATTCCTGAACTTAAAGTAATGACTACAAATGTGTATTCATTCCCTATACAGAGTAGTACATTTCAGATATTTTAAGAAAGCTCTATATAATTTATTTTGTAATAAATAACGTAGTCTTCATATTCATGAATACTTGGTCATCTATTAGTGAAAGCACAACGTTAATTGATCATTGTGACTATTACTTTCATGACTCTAACTCATATCTGAATTTTCCCTCCATTATTGGCTCATTGTGTTAGAGTTTTGCGTGATCATATCTTCTTCATTTTCTTTATTTCATTACATCTTTTGTATTGTTCTTTTGATACATGAATTTTTACAAATGGTTCTTTTCTGCATTATTTGCGTGCTTTCTTAAGTTTTTTTGTTTGAAACTCATTATGGGTGCTCTTTCTCCGTGCTTATAGTTGAACTTAGGCCATACCGTTTGATATTTCCTACTATAATTTGATACTGAAACCCTTCTTCAAATTTTGTGCATTTTTCTTGATTTTGAGTCATTACCTGGAGATATGGTTTACATGTTTTTACCTAGCTCTATGAAATGTATTAGCTTGAAACGAGCTCTTAATGGAGAATTTCCTAGAAAATTTTGCAAACTGTATCTTTGAGTTCAAGATGAAATAAATTTCTAAAATCTATATTTCTTTTTGTCTCCATTCTACCAAAAAGTATAATAAATTTTCTTTCATGAATTTTTACTTTGAAACTGTAAATGGGGGCAACAAATGTTTCTTTTGATACTGATACTTAATTTGTCTAAAAATCACTTTCTTGATTCAATATAAATGGAAACTATGGGATTTTTTTCTTTAAATTCAGTTATTATTTTAGTGATTGTGCCTTTTTATATGTCATGAGTTGTAGCTTTGATCTTAAAACTCACTTCGAGTGATGAAAATTTTACATAATACTTTGGTATGTAACGATTCTTTGTAAGAGGCATGAAAGCATTCCCTTTTGTTTTCTTGAACATGATTATACCTTGATCATTTTAATTTAAACCTATTCTTTGAGATGTAAGTCCTTAATACCCTTGAAGGATAATCAATGCGCTAAGCTGAAGAGGCTCCAATAATAATGTTCTATTTATCATATTTGATACGTATGCAAGTACTTTTCATTGAAATTGATCTTTTTGAACACTTTGTTTATCTCTAATATTTTCTATCTTGAAGTTAGGCATAATCGAGCTTCTTTTACAATCTTGTACTGATGATTATAGTCATTCTAGGATATGTTTGAATGCTTGATATTATGTACATGTTATATTGAGTATCTATAGCTTTTGAATCAATCTATACTTTATCATTTGTATTCTCTTTGGTTATGATTCCTTACTTGAAGACCTTGAAGTACCTTCTTTTCAATGAAACTGTGTTATGAGGCCTGATGGTTTCCTTTTATATCATCTTAGGGTAGTGGAAATCCCTTTCAGCTTGAAATAAATAGTGATCTTTACTGCAATCTATTTTAATCTCCTTTAGTTAGCTGTAATGAACTTGATAAGGATTTGTGCTTGTATAGTGTGAACAAGATGTACTTTCACCTTAAACTGGACCTTGACCTTAATTGTACTTGATCATATATGAGATGAATGCATTTATTTGATTTAACTTGTAGAATGTGGTACTTTCTAATTTGAATATTTCAAAGTATGCAATGACTGCCTTTTGTATTCATCAATCTTTAACTTCTTGGAAAGCAGTTTTGTTCTTAAAATACAACAGTTGGTATTTCTTTCCTTCTTCTTACCTATACCTACACATTTAGACAAACTAGTTAGAAAACAATAGGTTTTTGGCCTCTCTTTGAGTTCCATGGTATTTTTCTTTTCTTTATTTTCTATATGTCATGATCCGGGTATCATATATGCTCTTGCAAGATATTGATCTCTTAATTCGTTATCATCTTTGATGTACCTTATGTCTGTTAACTTCAAATGATTTATTTGCATGAAACTGATAGCACCGAATACAGATTAAACCCTGAGCTCAAAAAATGACAACCTTCTCTTTCTATTTCAAGTACGTTGATGGAATTGGATGATGCAAATGAAGATTAAGATGATGTAACTAGATAAAGACCAAGAGAAGACCCAAAAGGAAATGATGGGTTTTTTTCTATATTCCTTTGCTTTTAGATTTGTGTACATGTATCTTTTGCTTCAATAGTCATAAGTTACATCCCACGGCTTGTGTGGGAAACATTAAATTTCTTCATGAATAAATGACATTAATTTTTGTAATTGAGTTGTATACTTCTTTCTGCATTCATCTTTTATGATATGTATTGATTGTATAATGAAATAAAAAAATCAATCATATGATTAATCATGTTTAAAAATAAATAAATAATCAGATCGATGTACTTAACTTAATAATGGACTCTTATGCATGTAAATTGAAACATTGTTTAATATTTTGAGCTTAACATCTCAACTAAACTATGATTCCCACCTTCATCAAGGTAATAAATTAGTCATTCGGGGCTTTTTGTTTCCTTGCTAGTGACGAACATGAAATACTAGGCTATGTGAGGTGTTACATCCTGTAATAGCACACATAGCTATAGATTACATATTGTTAATTAATGACTACAACTGAAAACACAATAAAATTGTATGATTTTTCCCCCATTTAGGTTCATTCATCAATTCCTTCTAGCGAAAAAAAGTTTTGAGTTGCACATTTTTGCACGATTGCAAAAAAATGTTAACAGTTCACTCTCATCACTTTTTACACTTTTGCATATTTAGTGTCCATGCTCCATCTTTTTATCATTTCACACTTTTTCTAGTCCCTTGCCATGTTTTATAAAGCATTCCACATTGATATAAGGTATGCATATCTATCTAATTTATGTCACTAAGTGTTTCTCTCACCAACATAAATTGGGGGAAAATGTAGACTAAAAATCACGTACTTTGGGTAATTATTTAATCTTGGTATCATACTATTATTAATATGGGTTTTTAGTGAAAAATAGTACTAACTAACCCATGTCTTTGGCCATTTGACATTTCTTTCGATCCTTCCTTTCAATATTACACCTGCAATTTCCCAAAGTATGTATTTTAATATTCTATTTTCCATATTATTGACTGGGAACCTAGTTAGGAATGGGATGCCCCAAGTGCCCTGATCCCCTCTAGTTCACCCTAATCCTCTTTACATTGTACTCTAACCTTTTGGGCACTTTCTAGTCATTTGAGCTTTCTATGTTTTTAGTGGTTGGCCTTTTTAGGGTTAATTAGAAAATTAAAACAAGACAACCATATCAATATAAAGTTATGAGACCATAATGAGGGATGAAGCACTAATAACTTACTATAACCACCTAAGGTTGCATCCATACAAGGAATCTAGAGCTCCATTTGAATTCATCTAGCTCCATCACAAGGTTAAAAATTTATTTCATCTACATCACACTTTATCGAAGATGAGTTTAATCTATTCTATGTACCATTTACTTATATTCAACATCTAGTTATTTATTGCTACTCACAAAATGTGATTGACACAAGAGCACATAGGGCACAAATTCCACAGACACACCTAGATCTACATTGGGTCCGAGATGTAGTGCAATTCTCAATTAGTAAGTCCACCATTGTTGCACTTTGAGGATAGTCTGACCCCTTCATATGCATCTTCCTTTTTTAGGGTTTTGATGCTTTATTTGGGGTTTTGCAAGTTTTTCCTCCATCTTTGATTTTTAATGACATCAAGTGAATTTCGACAACATTCAAACAATAAGAAGTGAACACATATGATCAATTAACTATACTTCAAAGGACATTCCTTGCTCATTTCCATAGATGAGGTTTCCTAGGTCTTGTATGAAGGTGCCCTAGGTGCCCCAATCCTTCTCCGTGTGTTGCAGTCTACCCAAAAAGTCAAGATCGGTGTTTTCTAAACCTCTTGTGTGGCATTTTTCTCCTCTTATCAAACTAGTAACCACTATGACAAAGTCTCACAACATCTCTAAATCAGCTAAGGCCTTTCTAACCCTCTTTGCACATTAGGGTTTCATATCTCATTTATTTAGTTTCATAGGCATATTTCAGTATTTATTTATCTATTATTTATTAGACTACTATATTCTATTTTAGTTTAATCACATTATAATTTGTATTTATTTTGAGGTTGTATGACTATGTCACATTTATAAATATTTTAGGCTTGATGATAAATAAATAAATGTATTTTTTTAATTTCTTATTTAATCTTGTGTGTGTGTGTGTGTGTGTGTGTCAATAAATAATAACTAAAAATTATATTTTATTTATAAATATTCTAAATCTCGACACTATATACCTTTGTATATTAAGTCTAGTTGGTGAAGTGGAATTTTTAGTAACAAGATATATTTTCATGTGTCCTCATCTCACTTGTTTTTGTTCCTTGGTTTCATACATTGAGGTCCATTAAAGGAGTTGGTAGAAACACAAATGTGATGAAGCCATGTAACCTATGTTTCTAAATCTTGTTTATTTGTAATTGGGATAATCAAATATTCAATTAAAGCTATGTGGTGTCCTTACCTAAATCATGATGCTTCCTCATATAAATAGGCATTTTAATCCTACATAGGGTTCTGATGGAGGCCATACATTTATGAAAAGTATGTTATATTACATTATTTATAAATATCATACACCATTTAAAAAATTAGGATCAATACTTAGGTTTTATTTCATGGTGAACATATGACACAACCATATTTTGAATGGATGTGTTAAGAATAGGCCTAGTGAAATGAAAATTTCCATCCACTAAGTTGATTTTTAATAAGTAATTATTATTAAACAACATATCGAGTCTCTACATTACTTCTCATGGATTTAAATATCTTGTAAATACAATAATAGTATTTCTTGCATGACATGATTCTAAGTACTTTTGTAAAATAAAATATGAATGAAATATTTTGAGAACTCTAAAAGAAATAGAAGGGAATGTAAATATATCAACCTATAAAAGGGTATTATACATAGGCCCCATTTGGGTATATAGGAAGAGGTTTGTGTATTCAAAATTCCACAAGAAAAAGATTCTAAAGGATAAAATTGATGTTTTCATTTTAAGAAAGTATTAAAACATTAAAAAAACAATCCACTTGTAGCATAGTATAATATATAAATAAATTTTGTTTATAAATTCAATAATAAAAACACTATAAGTAATTTAAACATAATATAAAACAATGTAATAAAAATATATCGTGGTCAAAAGAAAGGGTTGGTTTCAACACCCTCAGATAATACGACATGAATAACTTACCACATGATGTGAAATTTAATTCATGTATTGGATGACACCATATTAACCGATAAATTATTGATTAGTTTGTAGGCTACATCCCTTAATAACTATAATATATAAAAATAAAACTTGTTTCTACAAATTGAACACATGCATCATATAGATGGATAAATATATATGATTTTTATACAACTAATATATAATTTACCACGTGTAATATATAGTCAGATTTACAAAACTATTCAATTTATCACAATTCGATTTAGTGTAATCAATTATATGTCAATATTTCATTTTAATTATTTCAAGTAACTAGTCAAGGTAACCATCTACATTAAATTCATTTATTCGAATGTTATAAAATTGAAAACAAAATACTTTTAATCAATATTAAATCAAATTCGTATACTTCACATATATTTGACATTATTTAAAATCAATTCTACTATATTGAACCGATAACATGATAATTTGCAATGATATTATAATTACTCATAAGAAACTATAACTATTCCAATGTGGTAACATATTAAAGGAATAACTAGGTCTAATATTATTTTTATATAAAACTTGTAAAAACCATATCCTTGGTTGATTATTATAATATCTAGTATTTTCATCCACTACATGTTTATAGTTAAAAAATTGTAATTAAACCAAGTTTTAATAAGATCGATATATCATTTGATCATACTCTCGATATCAATGTAATGTTATAAAACTAATTGTATTTATATGTATACTTTATGACAAAACTTATACACATATCAATACTATAATTATGTTAAAAATTTAAATATATTATTCCCTTATGAAGACAATCTACTATCACACCTAGTATAGTTGGTGGGTTGATCATAACAAAATGGAATTTTGTATAAGAGTAATAACTTCCTTAAATGATAAAAAAACTCCTACAAACATAAAATGTAATTAAATACATTAAATCTTAACTACCTAGTTCAACTCAATAATTTATCAAGAGGATATTATTATGTTCATTTTAGGGACAATAGTGAAATTTTTTTATGGGCGTTACGCATACTTCCTTCCATCCATTTTTCCAAAAATCAATATAACAAACTTAAAAGAAAAACTCAAAGAAATGCAACAATATTTTCCCCCAAAAATATCCCTGATAAAATATTATTCAAGACTCAAAACTAAATCCCCAAATTGCAATATTAGAATTCTAAAATGAAAAACACTAAATTCTAATTTACGTAAAACTTGAACTAAACTCAAAAATCCCAATTCAAAATCATCAAGAACTATTAACCCTTGATTTATATAATGGTTAACTCCCAAAACAACATGAAACTCAATGTAAATGGAAGACACACACATGAAATCAATAAATATCATCTTTCCACATGGAAAGATCCATCCTCGAACAACGCCATCTTTGTTACATTTAGCAAAAAAATTCCCTTATAAATCGCATGGTTCCTATACTTATCTAAATCAATCAAAACATTTAGATTTATTTTTTTACATAATCATTCTCCACTTTTGTCTCTCACTCAACATCTAATGAATCTAGGTAGCTTTATACTCGCTTGACATGACACTAAGAGCCATTTATAATATTTTAACAAATAAAAATATATAATTATATATCACACAAGTATACCTATACACCAACTCATTTACATATTTTTACATAAGAAAAATTCTTAAATAATAATAAGTTGTGAATTAAAATAATTCAAAATTTCTAACAATATTGTCTTAATAAATTTTACATTAAAAATATTAATTTTATGTTACTCATTAATATCATGTTTTTGGTTTTATTTCCCAAAAATAAAATTGTTATGGTGACTTGTATGTTGTGAAGGTTGATGCAATGGTGATTGAGTAATGAAATAATTAAATTTAAAATATTTTAATATAATGCAAAATTCAAAAAAATGTGTTCAAACATTAAAAATTAAGTGAGCTTATGGATCATCATTCTTTAGCAATTTTTGTCACCATTAATCTCCATCATTTACAATTATATTCCCCAATTGTTTTACTACGGTAAAAGTGGGTTTAGGGGACCTAAACCCTATTAATGATATTACAAATTCAGATAAAGATAAAATAATTATGATCTAGTGAAGCTACCTCTACTAATGGCATAAAGAAACCATAAAAACCCCGCCACACAAACAACTAAGTGGAAACATTAATTCAAAAAAATCCAACTCATCCTTGAGGATCCTATCGATAGGATATTAAATGCATTTTAATGACATATTTTTCTATTTTCCATTTTTTTCCCACTATACTCCAACCTACATCATTATTCAGATTTACATTTTCCTTAATATGAATCAGAGCGATGATTTCAATATTCTCCTCAGTACTCTTAATGAGTCTAAGTCATAAGAGGTAGGGGATTTTTGTTCACTATCCACAATAAAAACACAAGCTATAGCCTTGCCTACTTTGAATCAATAATCGTATCGAGGTCATGTCTATTGTGAGAAACATACGTTGAATCATTATTTGGTTGGCTATTAACAACTAAAGCGATAGGATCTAAATTCTTCAACAAAGAAGACAAACATTTATCTTTTAAAAAAATTTGACAACTTCCACAACTAAGTTTCCTAGAGAAAAATATAACACCCACAATTTCCACATTCTAAAAACCACATTAATATTTAAATAATTATCGGAAAGTTATGACTAATTTTTTGTTTTAAGTTATAAGGGTATAAAACCTAATATACGTTTAATTAATTCCTACTAGTAAATTTACATTTCATAGAATAGATCAAGTATATATTTTTAATGAAATATTCTTGATCCAGCTCTAATGTCAATTTAATTATCATCACTCGATAAGTGTCCATTAGTTTCTCTTACTAGGTTAAATAGTTTCCCTCGTGGGAATTAACCTTCATCCACATTTAATAAACCCTTATTTTTAGTTACCTTAGTTCTCTTAAATTATTTTCTTTAATGTCCATTGAATCATTCAATAAAACCTAATATAAGGGTTACATTAATAAAATAATACACTAGAGCCCTAAATGGCCCCATTCACTCATTTTCACATACATTTGATTTATTTAAAATTTACGATCGAATATGAATATTCTCACCTAGCACTTGTAGGGTTGATCCTAAACCCTTGGATCAAATCAATTATGGCCACTAGATCCTAGAATTTTATTCTAACCCTAACAATACTTATGGGATTATATTAACCTATTTTCTTTTCCCTAGCCTCCTCATTTGGTGCCTTTTCTTTTCTATAATTTTGAGTTGAAGGAGAGGAAGCCATTCAAGAAAGGAGGAAATCCATGGAGGGATTCATTTGGATCTAACTTAATTCAATTTATTTTAAGGTTTTTTTATAGCAATGTATTCCATTTGGTGGTTGTAGAGGTTTGTACTCTAGATCTAGAGTAGTTATTTAGTTATTTCTATTTTGAGTTCTCTATTTGTAAAAAAATTTATATCCCATATAATAAAAGAGATTTGAATGCATTTAAATGCCTATATATAGGCTAGAATTGGTCCATACATGCATGGGAGCCACTGGTTTGGCTAGAAATATTTCAAAAAAATAGATTCATGCACAAGTGACCAACGGCCGTCACTTGAAAAATAATGGTAAGCACTTTGCTACCGACATCGGTTCTACTACCGGCACAGTTCTTCGAGGCATTAGTATATTTTAGATTATTATTTTTAATGTAAAGGATATTGGATTTGTACCATGAGTAACTTATTATTCAATTTCATGATAGCATAATAGTATCAAAGATATCTCATTTAAAAAAAAACCACAAATGTCTTTCAAGTTTGAAAAATTACAATTAATGCATTATACATTGACCAATGTCAGTCATAAGAATGCCGACGGCGGTTCAGTCACTAATGTCGGTTCGGTCAATTGAGACTATTTTAAAAAAATTAGCATATCTTCTACATTTATGATTCACATTCACCTAAAAGACATTTACCACAGTTGTTCATTTAATTTAAGGTTAATGAGCAAGTCATGCTATCATTAAAGTTGAAAACTAAGCTTAGAGTTAACATTTTAAAGTCTACAATGTGAAACAATGACTGATGTCATTACTGAATACATCGACGTCGGTCATTGTGTAGGCCAGAGAACTCTAAAAATGAATGTATAAAATAACATAGATATCAAAGGATAACTTTAACTTTAAATATATAAAAAAATAATGAGTGTTTAACTATTTCAACCTAGAATAAGGCTATGACAACCTCCCAATTCACATTGTGATCAAAACATTAAGATTTGTAACTTTCTTTTCTTTCAACACAAGGTAAAATTTAAACATGATATCCATTTAATTCATTCCTTTACATACAACTAATTTTAAGAGAAAGGAAAGACACATTCTTTAATGAACTTCCTTCAAATATGATATTACAACTTGGTAAATAAAACTTGCAAAGCAACTTTTCTTTTAAATACAAGTCTACTAGTCTTCCACCTTAAGTGGGAATTACAAGAAAATTTCTACAATGAAGGGTTGTTTTTGACTTCAACAAATGCTCAAAATTCCAAATCTCCAACAAGAGCTCCACCATGCCTTTACTTCAATCACAACAACAAAAAATGGGGAGAGGAAACACTCTCCACCCAACCAATAATCCAATGAGGAGAAGAAGCTATCCTCCTCATTGGCCCCTAAGCCCCAACCAAAATACAATAAAGGATGGATCCAACTCATGGAAAATATCACAAAGCTTCCACATCACAATAAAAATTTTGAATACCATTTCAAAAAACATTCAACATAATAAAACAATCACAATAATGTAACTTTCAAAATACACAAGGCTTGAATTGCAAAGCCAATGGAGAAAGGATATATGGGGAGATCACTTATCCTTCCCAATGAGATTAGATTCCCAATTTAAAACTCTCCAAAATATAACTCAAAACCCCAACACAACTCTTATGCCTACCCGAAGATCCTTTTATACCTCCATCATTCTCTTATGCGTCCTTACAATCTCTTATGTCTCCCTCAAAAGAACCAAGTATAAAATGCAAGTATTTTCTTATCCAAGGTGGGGCACCCAACCTAAATCCCTCCTAAAACATGAAATAAACTCTTATGACTCCCTACATATAAAATCCCCATATCCTTCTCCTACACCATAATTAGGCATTCTACCCAAGATCGAAAAAAAGCAAACTATTCACTTGCATATAAATATACACATATACAAGAAAAAAATTAAAACAAGTGTGTATTTAGTACCTTTCCATGGTAGAAATTGATCAAAGAGTCACACACCAAGCTCCTTTAATCTCAATCCATCTCTAACAAGCTCCAAAATTCAACAAGCACTTGAAACTCTCCAAATCCAAATATACAAGAGAACAAATGAAATGAAGTAACCCCCAAACAAACAAATAAACTTGCACATATAGAAAAAGGGGAGAGGAGGGTGAGGTGGATCCATGTAGGATGCCACATCACTTAATCTCAACTCCACATCACAATTCAAACCTTAACCTAAATTCACAATAAATTTGTGGTTGAGGGGAATGAAAATCCTCTTACACACACAATCCAAACCCACACCGCCTAAGGACATAATTTAAAATCCATGTAATAAAAGAAAAAATACTTTTTTTGTCATACAAAACACTTAATTAGGTCTATTTTTGACCCCTAATCCATAGGTAGGGTTGGTATATGAAGTTAAGAGGTGTGGAACAAGCTTAGATTGTTCCACAAGCCTCTAAAAAGTGCCCTTAAGCCCAAATCCGAAATTCCAAGGTAAGGTAGAGTGTACAATACTCCAAGTCACTTAAAATCAATCAAAATAATGAAATCTAAAAGATCAACTACTCTAACAAATGACCACTTCTGTCACATCCCCATATAGCTTAACATGATTAAATTAATTATTTAAGGCACATTACTCAACATTGATTAAATGAATTACATCACTAAATAACTCACATTCTCCACAATAAATAAAATAAAAAGGGAAACATACACACAAATCCCACGGTCATAATTGGAGGTCATACCTCCCATGGGAACCCCTAATAAACTAAAACAAACACAACACATTACACAAGTTTCCATGGTGACCATCACTATAGCCATCTAGTATTCAACCGTGGTTGGTCCCCAATCACCCTTTTTTATTGTTGTGATATAATTATCTACAAAATCACACAATACCTCACTCAGCTTCATGGCTGCATCAAAAACATCAAAGATAAAATATACGCACATAAATCAATAACCATTATCATATAGCTAAATCATCATCTCAACTAAACAATGCTATCATTTGTCTGAAATTTCAATATCTCAATTACATCATTTATCAATATCGGTAGGATCAAAAGATTAATTCAAATGATAAATCCTATTCAACATGATGAGAATTCGAATGTCAATAATACATATGCTAACAAAAATCATCATCATCAATACAAAAATTGTCTATATATGCCTCTAAGCATCCAAAAAATCATAATTTGAATCAAAATCCATCAATAGTCAGAATATCTCTATCCTCTAACCTCATGCCAGCAAAAATGATACAATAATATCCATATATGTAGTCAACGATAATCAAAATCAAAATATAATAAGTGTTGAAGAGGATTGGGCACTCCATCCCCTCCCCTTAAACTCAACTTCCTCCTCGAAGTCACTAAAATAAATGTGGAAAATTAAATCATAGAAACATAACATCCTCCCATGTTGCGGCAGTTTCATCATACTTGTCCCACTGGACTCGCACCTGATCAATCTCTCACCTCGAAGTCCTAGGGTCCTACACTCTAAAATATACATGGGCTCCACCATCATCTACCCTTGCTCTTGCACCTACAATGCAGTCTAATCCAATACATGAGATGGATCTAGGATATATCTCTTAAGAACAAATACATGGAACACATCATGCACGTGAGACAAGTTGGGTGGCAAGGCTAGACGATAAGCTAAGGGATCGATCTCGCTCTAGGATCTTGAATGGACCCATGAATCTAGGATACAACTTAGAGCCTTTTCCGTAATGAATATGACTCCTATTAGGTCTGACATGAAGAAACACCTTTATTCCCACCTCATAACTATGGTCAACTCACCTTTGATCTCGCATAATTATTTTGTCTATCATGTGCCTCCAGAACTTTTACAGATCAAAACAACCTCGCTGATCCATGTCATATTACAAAGATTTTCCAAGAGATACTTTTTCCTCCAATGTGTCCCAACTCAATGGTGTCCAGTACTCTCTACTATACAATTCCTGAAAAGGAGCCATGTCGATATAACTCTAAAAAAAAAAAAATTTGTAGGTAAACGCCACTAAATATAACTACTCCTACCTAGACTGGTGATCCATGACATACATTTGAACAATGTCCTCTAAAATCTGATTCACCCACTGTCTTTCCATCTTACTGGATGATAGACTGCTCAAGTTGATGCTCATCCGAAGAACCACATTACATGGTAGATCAAAAGTGTGATGTGTATAAGGGATCAGAGTTGCAGATGATATTCTCAGTAGAATCCCATGTAGTCTAACAATACCATCCATGTACACTCTTGCTAATTACTAGATGTATAGGTGGTCTTCACCAGAGGAAAATGATCTACTTTTTTCAACCTATCCACGGTGACCATGATGACATCATGGTGGTATCTCGAAGCCAGTATCTCTACTATTAAATCCATAGAAATGGTGTCCCATTTTCACTTCAGGATACCATGTGGATAAAGAAGGCCAATTGGATGTTGATGCTCGCCTTCACCCTCCGACACCGTAAAAATGCAATAGAAACTAAGCTAGATATCTCTAAATACCTCTCCAATGGTATACCTGTCTCAAGGTGATGTTCATCTTCTTCACCCTTAGATGGGCTAAATAAGGTGGATTTTGAGCCTCTACCAAGATATCATATCTCAAACCTCCCTCCCTAGGTACATGGATCTGTTATATGTGTCGATAAGCCCATTTGAATCTAATGCAAATCCATCAAATTTCCCTCAATGGGTGTCTAAGACTCAATCACGAATCTAACTACTAGATAGAAAGTATCATGAGAAAGCTATCGCAAAATGTTGCTCCGCAAATATGTACCCACTGAAGTAGCCATAACCAAATGTCTTTGTCTACTCAGAGCATTGGCAACAACATTCCCCTTCCCCTTCACATGCTCTATCTCTATGTCATACTCACATAGAAACTCCATCCAACACCGCTAATGAGCATTGAGATTGGGTTGTGTGAAGAGGTGACGTAAGCTCAAATGGTCTGTCCTGAGAATAAACCTTTTGCCAAGAAGGAAATGTCTTCATCAAACTAAAACATGCACAAATGCTGCAAGTTAAAGGTCATGAGTCCGACAATTAAACTCATGATCCTTTAGTTTGCGAGACTCAAAGGAAACCACATGGCCTTCCTGCATCAATACCCCACCTAATCCTACCAAGGAAGCATCCTTACATACAAATAAATCCCTATGAGGGTCTGACACAAAAACAATTGGTGCTAACATAAGGCATCCCTTCAGTGTACTTGAATTCCTACTCGCATCTATCATACAAAACAAACTTCTTCCCTTTCGAATGAAGGGAAGTGATGGGGTGTGTAATTTGAGAGAAATATTGAACAAATATCCTATAGTAACTTTCCAACCCCATGAAACTACGCACTTCGGTCATACTAGTTGGCACATGAAAATCCATAAGAGATCAAATATTTTAAGTATCGACGGCAATACCTTTCCCAAAAATTATGTGACCCAAGTAATGCACTCTCGATGAAGGAATGCACACTTCTCCATGTTAATGTAAATTTTTTGCTCATAAAGACACTACAAAACCCGGTGAATGCGTTCCTCATGCTCCTCAAACGTACGTGATTAAATCAAATTTTCATCAAGAAATTGGTCATGAAGTGATCAAAAATGTCCGAATACCTCATTCATCAAGCTCATGAATACTGCGAAGGAATTTTTCAGACAAAAATGCACTACCGTGAACTCATAGTGGTGGTATCTCGTACAAAAGCTTTTCTTATGAATATCTACCTCTGTGATTCTTAGCTTATGGTATCCAGAGCTAAGATTTATCTTGGAAAATATTTTGGCCCCCTTCATCTGATCAAATAAATTATCAATACATGGAAGGGGATAACGATTCTTGATCGTTACTTTGTTTAGCTGGCGATAATCAATACACAATCATAGAGATCCATCCTTATTCTATACAAAAAATCTTGGTTTACCCTAAGGAGATACACTTTGATGGATTAGGAATTTCTCCAGAAGGCCCTCAAGCTACAACTTGAGCTCACATAGCTCAAGAGTAGTCATCCTATAAGGTTCACGTGAGATAGGCTCTTCTCCTGGAATGAAATAAATGTGAAAATATATCTCACATGGGGAAGGTAACCCCGAATGCTCCCCTAGAAAGACATCCAAAACTTTCTCAAGATGTGAACATCATCAAGTGATGGCCCACTAGACTCAATATCATATCTGTTGCTAACCATGACAGCATAAAATAGGAAACCTATTCATTCACACTGGTTGATCTGCATCGCGAATATGGTGTGAATAGAGGTCGGTCTCCTAACTCCCACTATCACTGTCTCCACTCGCAAATCATTTACACATGATATTAGCTTATTGTAACAATAAACTCTAGCCCTATGTGCAAATAACCAATCCATTCCTAGAATAATCCCATAGGAACCCAACGAAAGGATACAAAGGTCAAGAGTTGTGGAAAAGGGTCCTAGGTCAACTATGCACTCCTTGACCAAGGAATCTACCGAGGGCTTACCTTAAGAAGACATCGCTCCATCCCAACTATGACTCTACCTAACTACTAGCAGCCTACACATTGCTCCACTAAAAATGGAGAAATAAAATAGTTTGAGGAACCTAAATCAAATAAAATAGGAATATAAATGCCATCAATGCTACCACTCATCTAAATCACCGTGTTCTAGTGCTCTTGTTTGTTGTTCTTGACCACAAAATATATCATGTGGCTCATAGCCATATAACCTACTCTAGGCTCAAACTCGGTGACTGACCCTTCTTATTAGGGTTCTGATGGAACTCAATCCAATGATTCCCAAGTACTCCACACCCATAACAACTACCAGGTCCCCTCTAATGACAAGTGGCTCTTGAAGGTACTCTATTGGTTTGTGTGTGGATTATGATGATCCTTCATGGACAAGTGTGGTCACTACTGATGAGATCTAGGAAGTTCTTGAGTCCTGAATTTTCCCCTAGCAGGGGGACCCATACTGCATCCCCTTAGAGCATCAAATCTCTATGGAGGCCTAAATGGAGGGTGATTTTTTTGCTACTTCTAATGAGGTGTTAGCAAAGTGGTGGTCCGAACGAAGACTATGCGTAACTATATCATCCATAAGGAGGAGGAACCGACACCTCGATCTGTTATCTTGCAACTATTGGATATGACTCTACACTTTATCTCTGGCCTGTTGCATCTTCCCCCTAGTTTCCTCAACAATATAGGCCTCCTCAACGACCTCTACTAATGTTTATGGGTAATGAATGCACACGATCCTTCCAATTTCTAGACTCAAGCTCTTGACTAATCTTTGGATTCTCACTTGCTCGTCTTGCATATTCTCCACATATTGAAGTAGGTCAAGGAAATTACTCTCATATTCTTCCACCGTCATGGAACTCATCTATCATCTACTGAATGAACCTCCTTGAAAATTGTACTCTCCTGAATCACTCCTCGAAGAGCTCCCAAGTGACTATCTCAGAATCCTCATGGATCTTCTTCTCCTCGGTCCTCCACAAAATCTTAGCTCCATCTCTCAGAAGGTGGATGGAAACTTAATCCTTCATGTTGCTGGTACATAGACATAGCTTGAATCATCCGCTCAAGCTAACCAAGCATGCCTCTACCTGAAATCCTCTAGTGTCCCCAGTGAAATGAGATTAATGGAACCTCATGATATCCCCGATGTGATCTACCTTCATTGACTATCCGCCTTTAGGTAGCTCACCATGATCATCTCGCTACCTAGGACTCTTAAATTTGTCTATGTATCTTGTATCCCTTTTTCCATGAGATTTCTATGGTGAATCACATCTGATTAGCTCCACGTGGGATTTCTCTTCCCTATGGTCATCACTATGTCGGGAAGATGCACAAGCCTCTACTAATGGCTCTTTTTCTTGTTGGCTAAGTCTTCCACCTAAAGATTCCCCACGTATAGCGGCACTAACATCATGTAATGTCCAAGTATCCGAGGCAATATGGCTTCTACTACATAATTTGGGGGTAGTAAGTCTAGGTTCAATTGCAAGAACCCCTTGTTTGGTATGCACCTCCCTGTATAGACCAAGGCAAGAGTTAGTCTATTTTCCTAGCTTTTGTTTAAGTTTTTCATGTTTTTCAAGTTTTTCTATGTTTTAAAACATCATGCAATGTTGTGTGATCTATATTTAGAGTTGAGTTAAGTTTCCTTTTTATTTCTTATGTTTCCAAGTGTTCCCGAGGTCCAAGTGTAACGCCCACAATTTCGATGTTCTAAAAATGACATTAATTCTTAAATAATTGTCTAGAAATTTGCGATTAGTTTATTTGTTTTAAGTTAAAAGGGTGTCAAACCCTAATAAACATTAAATTAATTCCTATTAGCAAATTTACGTTTCACATAATAGATCCAATCTATATTTTGAATTAAATATTCTTAATCCAGTTCTAATGTCAATTTAATTATCATCACTAGATAAGTGTCCATTAATTTCTCTTACTAGGTTAAATAGTTTCCCTCATCGTAATTAACCTTTAGTCCACATTTAATAAACCCTTTCCTTTAGTTACCTTAGTTCTCTTAAATTATTTTCTTTAATGTCCATTGAATCATGCACAAAAACCTACTAGAAGGGTTACATTCTTAACTTAATACACTAGAGTCCTAAGTGGGCCCATTCGCTCATTTTTACATACATTTGATTTATTTAAAATTTACAATCATAATATAAATATTCTCACTTAACACTTTTAGGTTTGGTCCTTAACCCTTGGATCAAATCAATTATTGCCATCGGATCTTAGAATTCCATCCTAACCCTAATAATTATTATGGAATTATAATAAGATTTTTCTTTTCCCGAGGCTCCTCATTTCATTTCATTTATTTTCTTTAACTTACAGGTAGAAGGAGAGGAAGCCATGGAAGCAAGGAGGAAATCCATGGAGGGAAAATGGTTCACCACCGATGTCGATTATTGTCGATTGAAACTATTTTTATAAATTTTTGCATATCTTCTACATTTATGATTCATATTCACCTAAAAGATGTTTACCATAGTTGTTCATTTAATTTAAGGTTCCTAAAGAATTCATGATATCATTTAAGTTGATAACTAAACTTGGAGTTAACATTTTAAAGATTGCAATATGAAACAGTGACTGATGTTGGTACTAAGTACACCGACGTCGGTTAAGATTGACTGGTGTCAGTCACTATGTAGGCTAGAGAACTAAAAAATAATAATACATAAAAGAACATAGATATCAAAAATGACTTTAACTTCATATATATATATATATATATATATATATATATATATATATATATATATATATATATATATATATATATATATATATAAGAGTGTTTAACTGTTTCAACCTGAATAAGGCTATGAAAACCTCCCAATTCACATTGTGATCAAAACATTAAGATTTGCAACTTTATTTTCTTTCAACACAAGGTAAAATTTAAACATGATATCCATTTAATTCATTCCTTTACATATAACTAATTTGAAGAGAAAGAAAAGACACATTCTTTAATGAACTTCCTTCAAATATGATATTACAACTTGGTAAATAAAACTTGCAAATCATATTTTTTATTAAATACAAGCCTACCGATCTTCCAACTTAAGTGGGAATTACAGGAAAATTTCTACAATGAAATTTTTTTGACATCAACAAATGCTCCAAATTCAAAATTTCAAAACAAGATCTCCTCGGTGTCTTTTCTTAAATAACAACAAAAAAATTGGGGAGAGGCATCGCTCTCCACCCAACTAATAATCCAATGACGTTAATAAACTATCCTCCTCATTGGCCCCGAGCCCCAACCAAAATATAATTAAGGATGCATCCAAATAATGAAAACAACACAATGCTTCCACATCAAAATTAAAATTTCAGAATAATTTAGCACACATTCAACATAAGAAAACAATCACAAGAATGTAACTTTAGAAATACACATGGATTGAATTGCAAAGCCAATGACGTAAGGATCTATGGTGATATCACTTATACCTCCCAATGGGATTAGGTGAAAAACTTAAAACCCTCAAAAACATAACTCAAAATCCCTACATAACTCTTATCCTTCCCTCAAGATCCTCTTATACCTCCCACATTCACTTATGCCTCCCTACAATCTCTTTTGTCTCCCTAAAAAAACCAAGTAAGAAATGCAAGGATTTTCTTATCCAAGGTGGGGAACCCAACCAAACTCCCTCCCAAAACATTAAATAAATTATTATACCTCCCTACTTATTAAATCCCCATAACCTTCTCATATAGCATACTTAGGAATTCTACACAAGATCCCAACAATCATGGAAACCATTCACTTACATATAAATATACACATATAACAGAAAAAAATTGAAACAAGGGTGTATTTCCTACCTTTCCATGGTAGAAATTTATCAAATATTCACACACAAAGCTCCTTCATGCTCAATGCAACATCAACAAGCTCCAAAATTCTACAAGCACTCCAAAATTCTCCAAATCCAAAATTGCAAGAGCAAAAATGAAATGAAGTAACCCCCAAAAAAAAAACAAATAAACTTGCATATATAGAAAAAGGGGAGATGAGGGTGAGGTGTATTTATGTAGGATTTTGCATCACTTATCCTCAACTCCACATCACATGTGAAACCTCAAAGCCAATGCACAATAAATTGGTGGTTGAGAGGAATGACAAGCCTCTTACACACAAAATCCAAACCCACACCCCCTAGGGACATAATTTAAAACTCATGTAAGAAAAGTGCAATAAATTTAACCTTTTGTCTTACAAAAAAATTAATGGGGTCTCTTTTGTACCCCCAATCCATAGGTAGGGTTGGTATATGAAATTAAGAGGTGTGGGACAAGCTTAGCTTGTCCCACAAGCCTCCAAAAATGGCCCTTAAGCCAAAATCTGAAATTCCAAGGTAAGGTAGAGTGTACAACACTCAAAGTCACTTACACTCAATCAAAATCATAAAATCCAAAATATCAACTACTCTAATAAATGGCCCCTTTTGTCACATCCCCATATAACTTAATAACATGATTAAATTACTTAATTAAGGCACATTAATCAACAATGATTAAATAAATTACATCACAAAATAAATCACATACTCTACAATAAATAAAATAAAAAGGGAAATATACACAAAAACCCATAGTTATAATTGGAGGTCATCCCCCTCATGGGAATACCATAACAAATTAAAAAGAACACAACACATTACACAAGTTTCCATGGTGACCATCATTGTATCCATCTAGTATTCCGCAATGGTTGGTCTCCAATCAAGGCCGAATTAAGGTTTCTGAGCGCCCTAGGCAGTACTCGGAGCGTGCGCCCCCTCCCACCCGGGACCTACGACCCACCTGTATATGAATTTTTTTAAAACAATTATAGACTTAGTATAACTCTTGACACATTTTATTAAATCTATAAAGGTTTTTTTCTTGCCTTTGCCATAGCAAAACTTTCAATGACATCATCATAATTTATTGTTGTAGCAATGTCACATTCAATTGTCAAAATAGAAAGGCTATTCAATCTAGTTTCACCCATTGTTGACCTTAAATTGCTTTTTACTCTTGTTAGAGTTGAAAATGCTCTCTCAGAACTAGAATTTCCAACAGGAATGCAAAGAAACATTCGTATTGCAACATCAAAATTTGGGAACGTGGTGTCTAATCCACTTTTTCTTAAACATTTTGACATTGATGATAAACTTGTCAAGTTTTCACGTCTTGCTAATGCTTGGAAATGGATGCATTCAATGTCAAGGGATGCTTCCAATTTTGTGTTATATGTTTTTAGTAAAGAATTAGAGCATTTTGATATTGTCTCATTATCAAGATCTTTTAAATTGTTAAAAAATCCAAACCTATTATTTAACACACTATATGCTTCATTTCTTCTTGATAATTCCCTTATTAAGTTGTCTATAATAACATAGAATACCTCCACCCTCATACGATCCCCTTCTGTTTGTGGAATTTCGACATCTCTCGTTTCATCAAAGAGAACTTTTCTTTTCTTTTCCTTTTATTATCATTTTCATACTCTTCTTTTCCACTAATGATCTTAGCATGTTGCTCATATGTATCAAAATTATCTCTAATATTTTGAATATAATCTATCAATGAATTATACTTGAGTCACAACTATGGTTAAGTCAATGTCTACCTTTTGTACATATTTGCTCATTGCATCCATTCTTTTAAGAATACTATGCCAAATACAACACATCACACAAGTTTCTAACTTGTCTAGTTTTTCATGAATACACTTTTCTTCATGTTGCGTGGTAGTTGTTTGATTTTTGTCTTGTGCTATTTTTAGGAAAACATCTTGAATTTTACTATATCCCAAGAAAAGTTCTTTAACTGCATCAGCTCTAGCTGACCATCTTGTTTCAGAAAGAGATTTTACAATGGGACAAATTCCATCCCAAAAATTTAATAAAATTTCTCACGGATAAGTTGAGGCACTTAGGAAAGTGTAACTAAGTTGAAGTACTGAAAAAAAATCTATAGTTGTTGTACAACATTCTACAGCTAAAGATCCAACAAGATTTAAGGAATGCCCTAAACAAGGTACAAACTTAGCCATACAGTTGTGATTTTTAATCCTAGTTTGTAGACCTGTGTATTTTCCAGACATGTTACTTGCATTATCATATGCTTGCCCCCGACAATCTTTGATATTAATGTCATAGTCATCTAGTGTTGTAAGTACCGATGCTTCTAAATCACATGATTTGTGTCCAACTGAAGGAATGTATTTTAAAAATCATTCAACTGGAATTCCTTCTTGAGAAACATACCTTACCAAAAATGCTAACTGGTTAGTGTGAGATACATCAGGTGTTGAGTCAACAATAATTGAAAAATATTTTGCATTGTGGAGTTCTTCAACTATTTTGTTTATAACTTTTTGTGCCATAAGGTCAATAAATTCATTACATGTTGTCGTAGATAAATAAGATGGAACTCCTTTTCCTCCATTTCCATATTGTGAAATGTGATTTGCCAAAAATGGGTCAAACTCTGCAATAAGTTCTAAACACCCTAAAAATTTCCATTTCTAGAAGATCCTAATAAATTTTCACCACCATGAAAGGCAATACCTCTAGTAGCAAGGAATTTCACAGTTGCAATAATACACTTTAAAACATTCCTCCAATACTCTACTTCATTTTGGTATTGACTTGCAAGTGTAGAATCAACTCTTCCCAAAACATTACTTCGATTGATGAAATTAAGAATTGAAGTCCTATGATCAGGGGAATCCTCATGCTCTCTTAAACTAGCCGATGCATTTTTCCAATCATTAAATCCAATTTTAGAAACTGTAGTTGATTTTGCTTGAAAAATGCGACAAGGAATGCAATAAACAACTCCTTTTGACTCTAAGTAAAGCAACCATTCTTTTAATTTTCGTTCATTGTTTAAAAGTTTCTGTTGAAACAAATCTTTAGAAACATATCTAAAACAATCTGAGTATTGTCATTTTGAATTTGAAAAATCAACATTCATATCTTGTTTTGGCATATTTAAAATTATATTATCTATTGTATTGTTGTCTATTACCCATTTTGCAGGATCGGGATCAACAATGAAATGTTCATTAATGATGGGTTGAACAATAGTATTTTCATTGTTCTCCTCTTGTAGTTGTGTGTTCTCCTTCTCTTGTGTGTTTTCATTTCCTATTGACTTTGATTGTGTATTTTTGTCACTAACCGAACAATAATTCTCATTTTCATTAAAAACTACATTTGACTTTAAATTTTCGTTTGATGCACTTAAAAATATATTTATTTTAGGTATCTTTTTCAAAAGGTTTTTTTCCTCAATTTTTTGTTTAGCTTTTTTTCGAAATTGAGCACCACTTAATTTTTTAGTTTTATCCATTTGAACTAAACAATTATCAAGTTACAATAACTACCTGAATACTTGTTGTCATTGATAATGATGCTATAAAT
This sequence comes from Taxus wallichiana var. yunnanensis, assembly GCA_018340775.1. Taxonomy (NCBI): domain Eukaryota; kingdom Viridiplantae; phylum Streptophyta; class Pinopsida; order Cupressales; family Taxaceae; genus Taxus; species Taxus wallichiana. Next base: position 903,112,868 of record CM031240.1, on the reverse strand, counting down.
TATAATCAATACTATTCCAAAAATGAAATAATATAAATACAATCAATTACATAATAAGAATAATTAAAAATTTAAATCAAAATGTAATGATATAATTGATGCAATTGAGAACCAAATTAATGCAACATCAAATGTAAGATGCTAGAGTAGTTAGGGTTTGATCACTTAGCTTTATGTTCTTCCCCCAAGACGAATGATGATCTACCAGATCCGGTGTTGAACTTGATTTAAAAGGAACTTTAGGCTTTGGAATTTGGAGAAAGATCTGATGCAAGCACCTATTGAATTTTGCAATCTTCTTCCCACCGGCGAGTGGCGGCAAGGCAGTCCGGACCAACTGAAGTCTGAAATTTTAATATGGTAATACTTGATAAATTTTAGTTCCGAATCCCTTCAGGCTTCACAGTTCATGTGCTCAATGTTCACAGTTCAACGTCGCAGTGAAGCTCAATTTCCATAGTCCACTGTCCACAACTTACAACTTACAAGTAGATTAAGATATATAATTTTCCTTTCCGAATCCCAATACAGAAAGGCAAAGCATACAATCGTGATCAGTGCCTCGGCCCTCAGCGTGTGCAGTGCATTTGATTCTTGAAAAGAAATAGATTCTTGAATCTCATTCAACTTTCAAGGTAGCCGTAAGTTGCACTTATAGTCTTGTAATGTGTGGGACCTGTCTTAGACTCTTAGCCTTAGTCTGTCACTATGTGTAACTGTGTTGAATTCCAGTGGGAATGTAGACTATAGTCTCTGTCTAGACTCTACTATTTGTGGACAGACTACAGTGGCCCGTGGACAGTGGGAGTCTGCCTCAGAGCCTCTGGAGATTAGAGATAGCCATAGGCATATAGCTTACCGCCTGGGAGTGGCCCGTGGGACTCGGAAGATTAAGATATTGTATACAGAGTAACAGAAACTATAGTACTAGTCTGTGAACAGTGAATGATATTGATGAATCGTGATCACTATCACTGATAGAATGATAGTAATACAATTATACCGATCTGACACTGGGGTGAAATGAGACCGAATGGGAGTGGCATGCGTGGCCCATGGGCCCTGGGGACCGGGGTCGGGGTTTGAGACTTGAGTGGCACTGGCCCATGTGGTTGGGGAGTCTGGAGATCTAAGAAGTTAAGAACAGTGAAGTTGAACTCAAGTCTCAGTTAACTGTTACAACAACTCACTCAACACCGACAGTGACAGTGTGACTCAGAAGTCTGAAGTAACAAGTTGCATTGCAATGTGGACAGTGTGAGTGGGCTGTGGCATGCCGCATGTATGATGTAGTCTTGTTTTGTAGACAGTAGCAGTCGCAGTCACACTGTGTCTGTAGTCTGTAGTTGAGTTCGTTGGAGCCTGCAGGAGACTGGAGAAGTCAGAAGTGGAGAAAAGTAGACTGAAGTCTCTGTCTCATGTCTGAGGAGAGGCTAGAGCCTCAGCCACGCCGCTACCCACATGGAGGAGTCTCGAGACTGTCACTGAAGTCTGAGTCCCTATCCGACACTATCCAAGGGCAAGCCGCAAGTGCCAAATGGCAAGTTTTTATATTAACCGCTATTTCAAATTACACTGTAGTCTGTACAGTCACTAAAAGATGAATTTGAAAGTATAAACAACGATTGAAGTTTGATATTCCATCATTCCTTGGATGGTTTAATAGCAATTGTTTTGGTAAAATTTCAAAGCCGACTGCCTAGGCCCTTGAGTCACCGGCCTGCGGACCTCGAATTTAGATTTTTTTGAAAATTTAGTGCCCTTTGTTTTGTCCGCCCTAGGCAACTGCCTAGGTTGCCTAGGGAAAGACACGCCCGTCTCCAGCCCCCTTTTTTATTGTTGTGATATAATTATATCCACAATCATAGAATACCTCGCTCGGCCTCGTGGCTGCATCAAAAATATCAAAGATAAAATATATGCACATAAATAAATAACCATCCTCATATAGCTAAATCATCATCTCAACTAAACAATGCTATCATTTGTCTAAAATTTCAACAACATCTCAATTCTATCTTTTATCAATATTAGTAAGATCACAAGATTGATTCAAATCTTAAATCCTAGTCAACATGACGAGAATTATGAATATTAGTAATACATATGCTAACAACACATCTTCATCATCAATATAAAAATTGTCTCTCTATGCCTCTAAGCATCCACACAAATCATTATATGAATCACAATCCATCAATAGTCGAATATCTCTATCCTCTAACCTCGTGCTAACAAAAATGATACAATAATATCCATATCTATAGTCAACAATAATCGACACTAATATATAACAAGTGTCAAAAAGGAGTGGGCACTACAAAAACAAGTGCTAAATTTTAAATGGAAACCTTCATAATCTAGAGTTTGAGTCCAAATTCGGTCCCCACTCTAAGATCAATAATAGCTGAAAAATCAATAAAACTATTGATATCTACCAATATGCAAGAATATTGTGTAAAATAACATAACGATATATTTGAATCAATAGCCAAACATTTACCCAAGGCACTGTTGTTGAAAGTAAGCGCTTTTCACTCACAAATTAGAGGGGCATATATGCAAATCAGATCAAAAATATTGACATGAAAAGTATCAATCATCGGGTTAAACAAGGGGAACCACAGATTCATAAGAAGAAAATGAGATTGAAATTCCAAACTTTACCAAATATTAAATCTCTATCTGATTTTTTTCAAAATAATAATGAAAAAACCTTTAGATATGGTGTAAATATCAAGTTTACCTTCCATAAGAGGCTTCCAATGAGTCGATAACTAATCATTTCTATTAGTTATTTAGTTGTTTCAACAAAACTCTTTCCCCCAAAGTGCCTTTGAACTATCCCCTAGGATTTACCGCGACAGTAACCAAAAACTATGGTTGATCCCTATTTGTAGCGTGCCCCACACCCAAAGGAAATCCATCATGGATAGGGAAACATATCCCTACATAAAAATAACGTCAAGATTACCCTACCTAGAGGAACCTCCGTAAACCCCCGAAGCACCATCCTTGTAATAGACCCACCCGAAACTACCTGGAATGGAAATCCCATTAGAGGTTAAAGGGTGGGGCCACAAAACACTGCATTTTCATGCCACCTAACTATGTTAAGTAATATCACATTTTTACAAATTCTTTTCCATTGTGTTAACCTAAAATCAAACTTACATCCCTGAAATTTCCATTGCTACCATCACAATCACTATCCTTGCGTTCTCCTCCATCAATTTGAACCGTAATACCACCACAACTACCATCGTCATTAGCACTAGGTTTAGTGTTTTGAAATCAGTTGGGAGAGCTCTCTAACGCAATCATTATTATTATGTAAGCTATAAATGAGACTACATCTTCCCACATTTATTTTTAGTGTTCCACCACCAATTTTATTTAAAATGTATTAATCCTTTCATTGCAGCCTTTCATTATTTCCTATTAAAATTTATCATTTTTTTCTTCCAAAGTTGTAATGTTGTCTACTTCTACTAATTTATAATATAATTTCACTTACCTCTCCTCCAAATTAATTTGAGGAAATTTCAATTTGGTATCATGAAACAAAGATCTTATTTTAGAAGTGTTGAGCTCCCATGTTAAGACAAATTAGAGTGGGCCAAGCTAGCATTGATAGTGGTAAGACAACTCATTAGGATAAAATAGCGCGTATATCCCAAGCTTTTGCTTGTATTAAGATATTATCTAGAATTTCATTCCTACACAGGCTTCAATTTCATTAAAAATTCTTAGGTCTATATCGTTAGATAAGATGGAATCTCAATTTCCCGTATCCGTTTATATTGACCCTATTATAAATACTACAAGTTGAAGTGTAGAAATAACTTAAAGTGGAAGTCTAGACCCCATTCCACTACCATGTAGTGACACATATAATAATTTTCACTCTCTTCAAGGAAATATTGAATGTAGGCTTGGACTAGAAATATCGCCATATTTTCTTAAATGCAATGGTCGAGACAAGCCAAAGAAGGAACAGGTTGCGGTATGGACACTCTAATTAATATCTATTATCTTCCTCCCAAGCTTCCCATTCTCAATTCATACAGTTTTAAACTATGTTTCATATCAAATTTAAGTAGAACTTTTTTTTGTAAATTATAATCATGTTTTTAACTTATAAATTGTAGTGTTTGTTTATTGTATTACTTTCATTATAGTTTTGTAGGGATCTATTTAGCAACCTTCCAAACATTCATGACTTAAGTGGTTCTTTTTATTTTCTATGTAATATACGTAATTTACATAGTTTTAATCTTCAAGGGAGATAGCCATAATCCATCCCTCATTATTAATTTATTACTATTAAAAAATATTGTTAGTGATTTCTATTGTGCCCAATCCTCTTCGAGACCAGTTTTTGCTACGGTCAATAATATGTAGTTGAATGCATCTAGATAGATATAAGTTACAATGGATGTATGAATTGCATGGTTATCATAAAATATGAATTGTGATAGATGGTTATGCATAGGCGTAGGGTGATAGTAAATGTTAATGGATATGGTAGAATTGTAATTGTAAATAATTGATAGGATTGCTTAACCTTGATGATGATATAGCTAGGTTGTATGATGATGTTAATGGATAAATGATATATGTGTTTTAATTTCTCGACGTATTGATATGGCCTTGAGGCCGAAGGTGGTATTTTCTTGTTTTCTTGTAGGAAATGAAATCACAATAAATAAAGAAGGGACTAGGAGACTAACTGTGGAAGAATATTGAGTGTTACAACATGGTCATTGTTGACAATTTTGCATTCGTGTAAAAATGGTCAACTCAAAACTTTGTTACAACGGATAGTATTGGTGGAGTATACTTAAGCTAGGAGAGGTTATTTCGAGATAATATTGTTATTATTGAAGTAATTAATGATTACATGAAATGTTCAATTATCTGTCTTATTACACATCATAATAGATCACATAGTCTGCAATTTCATGATATCTTCAGCAAAATAACACATCCCCGAAGGATAGCAATGTTGTCTTGATAAAGACACCGAATGGTAGAATACGAAATCATAGTTCATTATTGGATGTTACAGGTATTATTTAATGTTCTTTCCTTCATGATTAAGACATTCAATTATATTATTGAGTTGTTTAGTTCATCATACAATGCATAACTAAAGATGAAATGTAGAAAGAAATACACAACTCAATTTTTAGAATTTAATGTTTTATTCATAAGGAATGTCAAATGTTACAACACAAGTCGTGGGATGTAACTAAAAAGTAAAGTAAAACTACTAAAATAAGAGGCACACATATATAAAAGAGAAAATAAAGGAGTATGAGTGAACTCATCATTTCCTTAGAGGTTTCTCCTTCGGTTGATGCATATTCTCCTTAAGCTTTGTTCCTCTCCATATTCACTCACTTGAAAGCACTGTACATGAAAACATAAAAGAGAAAACTATCAGTTTATGAGCTCTAGGTATAATCCATATTCATATACTATCCTAATTCATGCATATGGATATCTTAACAATAGGAGATATAAATTATAGGAAGATCAAACAAGATACTCGAGATTTCCTCACTCAAAAAGAAGATGAGAGAAGAAAAGAAAACCATGCATATAAGAGAGGACAAAAAACCTAAATATTTCTAACTGTTTTCTTAAGTGTGCAGGTATAGGTTGGAGCCAAGAAAAAATAAATCATGTCTTATAGTTCTCACTATAGATAAAGATTGCAGTTCAATGAATCCTATCCTATGGTAGATGAAGTAGATAAGTCATAAGTACATGCTAGAATGAAGGAAGAATGCAACTCAAAGTTCAAAGCAACTATTCTAGAGATAGAAGAAGTTATTGAACAAAACAAAAGAGAGACTTGTAAATAGAAGTACATGTTTCAGAATACAATTCAAAGGTGAAGTAGAAGAATCAGAATTTAAAGGTTGAAGTTAACTGGAAAAAGAAGATTACAGCTAAAACAAAATGAGAAAGAGGTCTGAGAAAATTTTGACAGGGCTTCGCCATGAAAATGGACATTTACAACTTTCCATCATGTTGTTTTTAACTAATACATGGTTTAAAAGCTGTATGAAAATCAAATAAGTGATATAGAAAGATGAAAAACATGCCATGATCAAGATAACAGTTATTATGTTTCAGTTTCCAACAACAAATCAGCTTCAAATGGAAAAGTGATACACTCTATATTTTGAATCAAGAAAGTACATCTATTACAGCTGAAACAGAAATAAAAGAAGGAAATCTGGGAAAATTTTGATAGGGCTTCACCATGTAAAATGGAATTTTTAAATTTTCCAGCATGCATATTAAAGCTTTAATAAAAGAAAATGCAGTATTTGAGCAGAAAGGAAATGGAATGCACTTTCAGTCATCAAATTGAAGTACTTTGGAGCATTCATTATAGCTTAACAACTGAAGGAAGTAAAGTTTTAAAGTAATCTTACAAAGTGCAGCCTTTCTATGAAGTTCAGCTTTCAAATGAAGCAAGTATGAGTGCACAGAAATGCTACCATAACAAAGAAGTAAAACTTTTAAGAAAGGAATCAGATCAAGAAATCAGGTTCATCACAGTAAATAAAGAATAGAGCTCAATTTATTAAATAGTCATGTTTTACCAGCAGAATCAAACAGGTACGGTTTGAAGAACAAAAACATTGTTTCAACATGTTTAGAGTTAATGTTCAGTTGCAAGACTTAAGCAATTTGTTATGAATATACAAAGAAAGTAAGTAAACATGTTCAAGAGATAGAAGTTCAGATGACTCTGATACACTTTTCCAAGCAACAAAGGGCCAAGGTGAATTAACCAAGGAATCTCCAAAAGGAAACAACTCAAGAAGAAGAAAACCCAGTAGAAAAGGCATCTACAGTTTTAGGACACAAAATCTTCATCTCCAAGAAAAAGAATGGAGGAATACCTAGATCTGGGTTGTTTAAAGGCAACAATACAAGCTCAGAGAAAGGAAAGTAAAGGAAACCATCAAAGTGAAACCACTGTTCTAGTTCTGAAAGATAAGTAAAAGAAAATTCCATATTTGAATAGAGCTCCAGAATAGAGAAATTACATAAATGATTCAATTCAGGAAAACAACCCTTAGCAATAGTGTCTACAAGTTGAACATAAGGCTCCAAAATAGGGAATAATGGAGTTCAAATATAAAAGAAATATTGTAGATGAAATCTAATTAGTAAATATTATCTATCAAAGAGCTCAAGTCTCCAAGAGGGTCCAACATCAAGTTCCATAATAACAGTCTCAACTTGCACTGAAGCATGATACAAAAATACTCACACCTCTACTTTTCTATTAACATCATCAATCACTTCAAGTTCAAATTTCCAAGATAGAAGGGATTTTTCAACTTTCAAAGTACAAAGTATATTTTTGGCTCTAAATATGCATAGGATAAGGAAATAGATCGAAATAAACATGAATTTCATTATAATCCTTAAAAGAACAAATTGTAGAATAAAGAAATAATGAATAATTCTAAACACCCACATTAATAAGCCTTTAGGTATAATCAGTTCAGAGAAAAAGGAACACCCTCTAGCATTCATATCAGAAACTCAGATAGAAAATCTTTAATCAAAATTACATGCACATCCAAAGCTATTGAGAGTTTTAAATTTTTTCATTTAGAAGTCAACATTCCCATTGAAAATTAGTTTCAAGTTGCAAATCGAGAGAAAATTACAGTTTCTGGATTTAATCGAAAACCCATTAATGGGTATCAAAATAAAAGTAAGAAACAAGGACTTACTGATTAAATTGAAGTTGAGAAAACCCTCAGGAGGTCATCTAGTTCAGAGCTAAAGAGAAGAAAACTCAGAAATGAGTTTCAACTCGAAATGGCCAAGGTCGAACCAAGGGGTCACATGAAAATGCAAGGGAAAAATGAGTATCAGTATTTTGAAATCGAAATGGCAAAAGACAAAGTAACAACAGTGGTGCACAGGAGATCAAAACTTACCATTCTTTGTCAAACAGTATGACAGTTACACAGTCCTAATCTCAAAGGTCTTAACCAGACTAAATACAACTCAAAGCATTGAACTCCAACCAAGGTTTCAAAAGCCAAATCCACAGAGCTTGAGTGTAGAGAATGGTTTCTACCAAGAAACCTCACATAGCTCCATAGAAGGTGGAGAATTATAAAATCTAACTCAAATATTGCTTAGAAAAAAATGAACCGAGCTCAGAAAAAAAAAATGATGACAATAATGATGCACTTAGAAATCTCGGGGTAAAGAAATCAGAGAGTTCATAGATACACAGAGCTCGAAGTTGAAGATAATGGAGTTCAATAGCCACAACTACTTGGAAAACTAGAACAAGAAAAATATGAAATGCAGATGCAACCGAGCTCAAGAAACCATTAATGCAAAGGAGATGAGCTCGAAATATTTTGAACAATGGTCTCAAGAAAATATTTTTCCAGGGCTTCACCCACAGAACAAAAATCCAAATAAAGTGATCACTAGGGTTGATTTACCCTTTACCATGCAAACTCAATAGGCAAGTCAACATAAATCAACCACGATTGAAGCATCGACGACTAGAAATCAAACTGTGCTAGATAAAGGTCTCAGAACGATCCCCAAAATTTGAAGCAAACCACCATGATTAGGATGCCACCGGCCATATTAATTGTGGGGTTAAAACCCTAATCACAGGTTCAAGATCGATGATAGAAGATGAAAAGGACAGAGATCAATGATTGAAAAATGATCAACAATATTCAAAGCAAACTGTGATGATCAGGATGTCACTGACCACATTAAATGCTAAAGTTAGTAACCCTAATCATGGGTCAAAGATCAATGACCACAATTTAAAAGGACACCAGATCAATGCTCAGAAATCAATCACCAATATCAAAGCGAACTCTACCTGAGTTAGTCATGTCACCGACCAAGTATTGGAGGGGTGAGTCATCATCACGAGGGGGCCAACCCTTATTATATTAAAATTATTTTCATTTTGACATAGCGACTATAGTCCAAGCTCGAATATACCAAAAGTGCCGACCAAATCATGTTATGCGATGATCACCGAAAAGGTAAGGTTTAAACCATGGTCTATGTCCAAGAAAATCAAAAGGGGGCCAACAACTATACATGCTCACAATGATAACCAAGACCAAAAGGTGGCAAGACTATGATATAGCATGTGTTATCAAAGGGTGGCCAAATGACATTGTTTGCATTGACCTTGTATAAGGTCTAAACTATGTAATATGCCATCCAAACCAATAATCAAAGAACACTTACCTTAATACTTACAAAGTTACCTCGTACTCATCAAATGGTGAAGTGCAAAAGTGGTCCCCACTATTGGAGGGGTTGGAGATGATTTACAGTATGCTATCCATGTGACCACTAGAAGACAAGGAATGTCAACATCAGAACCTGATATTTGAGGTGGTCCCCATCAAGTGGATATTTGGATGAATTATTTTTGCAAGGTATTGCAAATAATGTAATTAATTTTTCTCACTCACAGGGAAGATGATTTTGCTTTCCTTCACAATAGGACAAATCAACAAAAGGACAAAATTTTCATGCACTAAGAGGAGACTTTCTCATCAAGCAAGATTTATTATTAGCAAATTATTCACCCATGCTTTTCTTAAAAATAGAATAGTCAACTACAGTTTGATCTGTATGTAATCAAAGGCTATTAATGCCTCTTTTTATTAGTTTGCTTTATTTTATTCTTTATTTATTATTAAATAAAGGATAAAAATAGAATGCATGGGTGAGTATAACCTTAGTCTATTTTTAGGAAGGGTGGGTAAATCAATTTTGATATATATATTGTGTGCCTTAGCAAAGCACAAAATAGAATGTTTTAGATACATGGGTGCTGAAGTAGTTTCTGTTAGTTTTTCCTTTGAATGTGAAGTGTTTTCTACCTTTCCAATTATTTGCAGTCTTTTTATGTTTCCATTAATCTTGTGAAAGTTGAATTCCCGATTAATCATCTTACCCCCGTTGCAAAATTTGGTAATTTCTGCATGATATTAATCACTATGTGTAACTTAGAAGTACTGTTGTGATTTTATCCTCAATACATCAAAGTGTTTACCCTTAATTATCTTGAAATATTGTTGGCATGTGCATCAGAAATTCAATCTATATCAATTGTGCATGTACTAGTCAAAGAACTCATAAAAGTTTGGTGTATCACCTCAATTTAATTTCATTCTTATAGTCATCTTTTACCCTTAAACCCCAAAAATTAGTTTTGGATACATCAATAAGGAACTCGGCCTTGATACAGAGACTCACCTCAAAATAGGTATGCCCATTGCACTGAGGTGTTTCCATTATATCTACAAAAGAGAGACATAAAATTTTCAAGCTTAGAACACCAACAGCCATCTCTCAACAGGGTGCACTTTCGAGAGATAACAATCACCTTAATAGTTGTGTGTGTTTGTGAGTATGTTGTTTCTTGCTTAGCATGTTGTTAGGAGGTCTCCATGGGAAAACCACATCATATGTGAATATGGGTTTGAATGTTATTTCTCTCTTTTATTTATTTGCTTTAGTTGTGTATGTGATTTTATTAATTGTAATGTTTTCTCATTTTATTGTGTTTGTTAGTGTAACCCTTGTTTAGGCTAATTAACCATGTGAATAATGCTAATTAGGAGATGTGACAAAAGGGGAATTGAATGTGGTAGATAGTCCTTAGTTATTCATGATTTTGGATAGATTTTAATTGATTTTGATTTGTGTACTCAACCCCATCTTTCAAATCTCGGATTTGGGCTTTGAGCCCACTTTTGGAGGCTTGTGGGACAAGTTATACTTGTCTCATACCTCTTAAACTCACCCAATAACATTACCTATGATATTAAGGGTCAAATTTAGCCCTCATTATGTGTTTTTGAAGGAAAAAAAGAGGTAATTAATTGCACATTCTTACAAACCTCCTTAATTGTGTCCTTGAAAGTATGGAGTGGAGTATTGTGTGTAAGAATGAAATTTGTCATACCCTCACCTTACCCATTTATGGAACCTTGGAGTATGTGTTTGACTTGTGAGGTGGATTGGAGGGAAGTGATGTGGCATCCTACATGGATCCACCTCACCATCCTCCCCACCATTTTCTATTTATTTGGAATTCTTAGTTATTTTGGGGTTACTATGAAATTTTGGGAGCTTTCTTTTGGATTGGCTTGGATTTAGAAAGAGGTTGGAGTTTGTTAGCTTGAATATTAAAGGTGATTAAATTGGCAAGCTAGGGTCTTATACCTTGAATTTTTTTTTCATTTCTTGTGTGTTATGTTGAAATGTGAATGAATATATGTGTTCTTCTATGGGATTGGGTAGACTTTGACCGTATAGAAGGTGAGAGGAGAAAGAAAATGGGACCATTGGGGAGGGAAAAGGGAGTTGTGAGGTATTGTGGAGGGAGTGTGAGTAGGGTGTTCCACCTATGGGGAGAGAAAAGGAAAATATTGCTACATTTTGTATATTTTGAAATGGGGAGAGATAAGGATATTTTGAGTGTTTGTGATGTGCACTTGGAGGTTATTGGGTGGACCCCTATTTCACTTGGGAGGTAAAAGGAGGTGGTTCCCATATTTCTCTTCTCCTTTGGCTCTATATTTGAGCCTATGTGCTTGTTAATGGTTGTATATTTTATCTTTGTTGTCTATGTGTTGCCATCATTGCATGTTATGTTTGTGGAGCCTATTTTCATAGTAGAGTGTGGTACATCTTTTATGTGTTACACTCGGGTATTTTTATGGCGTCTCGCTTGCCGGTGAGCGGGTCGGGGGTTAGGGGGTGAAGGCACCGGATCGATGGGAATTCGGGGCGAAGCCCCAAGAAAATTTTCATGGGTGGTTTATTAACCCATGGGTAATGGGAAACCTTTATGGGCTGTTTTGGGGCCCATGGTTTTTCATTACCCATTGTTTTGATACCCACAGTTTTTTTCCCATGGTTTTGATACCCACGGTTTTGTATCAAGCTCGCTAAGCAATTGTCTATTTATATGGTCTTATGCATATGATAGATAGACAAGCAAATGTATTGCAGATGTGCTTTGAATTCGGGTGTGAATTTCAGAGAGTTTGTTGAGTATAGCTGCAAACGGATCTCGAGTATTGTATTGAGAGAATGGAGGTTTGTAATAAAAATGAAAGCAAGTGATTCTTGGTGGATGTAGCCCATATTGGGTGAACCACATTAAATATTGTCTCTCTCGTGTTGTGTTATTTATTCGCTCTTTTATTTGAGATCTGTAATATTTCTCGCATATTAGTTTCTACTGTATGCGATTCTATAAGGGATTATTCCGCATAGTTTATCTCTTATTCCCTAACATTGCATGTTTGTTTATCATGTTGAAGCCATTGTTGGAAAGCTGCCTTGGTTGTAACATTCGAATTGTTCACTTGTTAGGGCTCGGTGGCCAATTAGGAGGATGGATTCTCCCTCTCATTGGAATTTTTGTTGGGTGCAGAGCATTGCTTTCTCCCCTTACTTGTTTTGTGATTTGAAGATGAGGATTTTGAGAGAGCTTGAAGCAAAGTGTTACATGGGGTGGCTTTGTATGAAACCAAGAAAGAGAAAGAGTTGTAAAATTTTAGTGTTGTTTCCTCCTTGTGTGGAGTGTATTGGAACTATGTTGTAAAATGGGACTCTTGCAAATGTATTATCCAAACTTAGTTGCATTATGGTGAATAAAAGAAATTTGTAAGATACAAACAAAGTTGCAAATAAAAGTGTGCAAATTGTATGTCTTGTTATGAAAAGAAAGAAAACTTGATAAGTTGATTTTTTTGTGTAGTATACTTGACTTAGAGGAAAAGAGGAAAAATAATGGTTTTGCTTGGCCAATGAAATGTTTATGGAAGTTTCATTTCTCTCTTAGATTGTTTTATTACTTAAAAGTGATATAATGGTATTTCCTTTTGATATTCTTCCTACGAATATACTTGTGTAGGTTAAATTCACAACCATTAAATCTTTAATAACTAGGAAATAATTTTAAAATCTTGCATCTCTTATTGAGTAAAAATATTATATGTTATACATAAATACTATAATTATTAGACATATAATAAGGATATAAATAAAAATATACAAAATAAAAATTATATGTAAATACATATATATACACGTTTATAAATAAGTAATAAGGTTTTTTTAAATATAAGAGAAGCTTATAAATTTTATTAAGTAAAAATTTTGATGAGAGAGGGTTTCACGTTGAGGAAGAGGAGAAAAAGTTTTATAAAAAAATTAAACAAAAAAATCTTGCTTAGACATACGTGGGATACATAGCAGGTAAGGGCACATCCAATGGCTTAATCAATACAATAGTTCATCAAAATTAAAGTTAACAGGAAACACTGGTAGCCGTCATCCATCAAGAATGGTGCTACAAAGGTTAGAAGCAAAATAAATACAGCTAGCCGTTTGCCCAGATGAAGCATTCCTGGTCCTCAACCTCGTTCCCTGCAAACAAAAAACAAATAGCATATTAAACCGCTGATTAATATAAATACAGATCCAGATCAATCAATTTAAATATAGTAAATGGGGAGATATTAATATTTCAGATTTATCTCTCTGTGTAGGGTGATTTAACCCATCATGTTTCTGATTTTTTATTTTCCCTGGACGTGACTTTCTCAGTATTTAATTATGAGAGTAAAGAGGTCTCTGACTCTGACTTTTTAAAAATACTTCTGGAACCATCCAAATTCTTCTAGATTCACACGCTATGTGGGATTTCAGCCTGGTCACCGTCAGCCCATCTCTTAATCTCTATAAATTTATTGTATTATTAAGCAAGGAAAATGTCAGGTCTGAAAGGCCCTATTAGGATTTGTATCTTTCCCTTATCCACCTTCGGTTTTGAACAACTTGTCTCCGTCGGTGAGTTTGTTTGACATGGTTCTAATTGTCCCACTCAACTTTTTTATTGTTGTTCTGTACGTAAAGAACTAAATAGTATATTTTATAATATTGCAATTAAGTAGAATGTATATTGGTTATGATATGGTTAATAACTTGGTATAATATATTATATATAATATATAAGGTTGTTTTATGTATATCTTGTAATGTGTGCTAATAGATAAAATTAGTAGTATAAATGTAGTTATATCATATTATATTAGCTCAAATATAGTCATATAATATGCAGAAATTTCAACACATAATTTGTATAATATTAAACGGGTAAGGATAAATAAGTTAGGAAATAAGAAATAAAGTTACATAATATAATATTATACTATATAAATAATATAATATATATTTATTATATAATAAATTATTAAAATTAATATAATATTATAACGGTTAAAATGGATATCTTTTTGGTTATAATATTATAACGTGTTTGTTATGATGTAACAAAGTTATATTATTATCGATATATTATAATATTAATAGGACATATCTAACAATCATAATATTGTAAGTAACGTTATAACATATATTATATTTTATACATTTTTATGATATTTATGACATATTGATATAATATTAAGTCTAAAGAAATAATATAATGTGTGTGTGTGTGTGTAATTTGAAATATAATATGTATTAGATATTATTAAATACAATATAATAATTTATATTGTATAAGGGAAGATGTTTATTAATATATATAGTGAAATATATCTCGGAATATAATGTAGATTATACATTATAAATATTATTATGTAAATCCATGAGGTGTTATATAAATTTAACATAATATAATATTTAATATAATAAGATGTTACTATATTATATACGTACAAGATACTAGAATTAAATATTTACAATATTATACATTATATTAGAGCAATATTTTTATATAACATAATAATGTTATTGTATTTAGAAATACTATCACAAATTTCATTACTAGACACAATACTTCTTTGTGTAGATCCGTCCTATAGTGATCCATATACTTCTTCTACCCGTCCCGAGCCTCCTGTAATCTCTCGCTTGATGAAAAAAACCTCTTGCTCCATATCGTGTAGTAAAGATGACCCAATAGAAACCTTGTCCTCCAACCTATCCCAACTCAGTGGTGTCTTGCACTCTCTGCCATACAATGCCTAAAAAGGAGCCATTCCTATATAACTCTGAAAACTATTATTGTAGGAAAACTCCACCAAATACAAGTAATCCTCCCATCACGACTGATGGTTCTTGACGTACATCCTAACCATGTCTACCAAGATATGATTCACCCGCTCTGCATTTCCATCTATCTCAGGGTGATAAGTTATACTGAAGTTGATCTTCATCCCAAGAGCATACTGCATGGTAGTCTATAAGTTAGAAGTGTAAAAGGGATCGTGGTCAAAATTGATCTTCCGCAGAATCTTGTGTAATCTAACAATGTCATCAAGCTATATTGGTGTCATTGCACTAGCTATGTAGGTGGTCTTCAGAAAAGAAAAGTGAGACACTTTAATCAATTTATCCACCGTGACCATGATGGCATCATGGTGGTATCTCGACATCGGTAACCTTACTATGAAATCCATGGAAATGGTGCCCCATTTCCAACGAGTATAGAGCGAGGGAAGACAAAGCTAGCCGGGTCTTGATGCTCACCTTCACCTTCTAAAACTCTAAATATCGTGAAAAAAATTGAGCTACCTCTCTTCACCCTGGGATGGGATGAATAAGGTGCATGATGAGCCTCTATAAATTGTCTTGTATCAAGCCTCCATTTCTAGGAACATATATCCGACCTCGTGCCTCGATAATACCATCTTTCTCTAATGAAAATCCATAGAATATCCCCTTAAGTGGCCTCTCGGACTCAATCTCTGATCTAGCTGCAAGTTATAAGCTTTCTTAAGGAAGTTGTTGCAAATTCTTGCTATGCAAATTTGTACCAACTGAAGTATCGATAACCACATGTCTCTGCCAACTCATTGCATCTGTTAGCACATTCTCCTACCCCTTCACATGCTCTATCTCCATGTTGTACTCACAAAGTAACTCCATCCAATGCCATTGATGAGAATTGATATTGGGCTACGTGAAGAGGTGGTGAAGACTCAAGTGATCAGTCCTGAGTGTAAATATCGGACCAAGAAGGAAATGTCTCCACCATACTAAGGCATGTATAACTACTGCAAGCTACAGATCATGAGTTGGGTAATTGAGCTCATAATCCTTGAGTTTTTGAGACTCAAAACAAAATTACTCGTCTCTCTTGCATCAACACCCCTTCTAGTCTAGCCAAACAAGCATCTCGTGCAAATGAAGAACTCACCCTAAAGGAAAGGTACTACAAGAATGGGTGTTGTTATGAGGCATTCCTTTAGTGTCCTAAAGGCCTTCTCGCATCTATCTAACCTGTTCGTACCCAAATTGATTCTCCCTCGAGCAACATGAGCAACATCATAGGTTTGGCAGGAAGCTTAGAGACAAGCAGAGCATGTGGTGTGTTGTTTTGTAGCTAGGGATGTAATGCATCTTGCTCTTTGTCACTCGGATGTGGAGAAATGGGTAGCACCCTCCAGAGGATTTGACCTATCCTCACTACTTTATGGTTTCACCTTTCAAGCGGGGGTGAGAGGAACGTTTTTTTACCCTTTGTTTGTCGAGGAGATGGATATATCCATCCTTGTGAAATTGTTAATAAGACCTTGAAGAAAATATCATCAATGCAAAAAAACCTAACTCTCACTAGTTGTCACTCTAGATAATGGAGATATCTTTTAAGAAAGGTTCAAGCCACTAAAGACAATGAAAACCTGATTGTTTCTATATTTTTTGGTAGTAAAATTATGCATTTGCATGCACACATGACAAACAAGGGTAGTATGGGTAAGATTGGTTGTTTTTTAATGAATTTTTGTGGGAGGTGAGGTAGGATGAACTTGATTCACTAGATTCTTGAGAAATTTTTATAAAAATGGAGGGCTTGAATAACATAATGCTTCAGGATAGCCAGGATGTTCATTTAACCAAAATATGTGCTTCAATGGAGGCCCAAATCAACACTTTTCACACAAACTTCAAGGATCCAAAATGAAGGCTCAAATTGGAAAACTCAACTAAACATTATCAACCTCTATTTCATCATGCCTAAGATACCCTCAAAGGTTAACAAAAATCTTATAGTCATGCTAAGAGTCACAATGATTTTAATTTTTTTATTTCATTATAAAATAAAAGCTCTTCCGATAAATGAAATTGCAAATACCACCAAACTAGATCACTAGGATATGATCTTGTGTGATTCACAAAGATTTTAATGTAACATTGCAACAGAATAAAAAAACTACTTGAGACATATCTGTGAATGAAGCAAACACAAATTTTTCCTAAAAATAACACAGATTAACTCAAGTTTGATTAAATTTATTAGCGGGGGAAAGTTTCTAGAACAATCTTAGAGCTTGTCAATGGTTGTACACTCGCAACCACCTTGACATGATCAAATTTAACACAAAGGAGATAAACAGGTTTCTTCAGATGATTTCTCAAAAAGACAAGTTCTATCAAGCTTTTCTCTTAGAAAATCAGTCCTAACCTCTAACACTCCAACCATTTACACGAAAAATTCATGTAATTTATAATAATTCATTTTCAACTGAATATTCCCCCAAAACCAAGGACAATCAAAGCACCATTGTGTGTTGAGACTCCCCGAAATACGATATTCGAAAAGGTTGTCGGGTGTGCAGAGGGAAAATATTCAATTCTTCACCTAGTAGATCATTCTTCATCTCGCACGCCAACTACTTCATCCTCCATTATGTCAAATCTGGTTCTTTACGTGCCAAGGAAAGAATAAACTGAAAATCAGATCAAAGCCAATGATCAGATCACATCTTGATTACAAAATATGTATTCACATTTTTCCCACCCAACTAGGACACCAAATTAATGTTCTTCTTCATTTTACGTGCAAGAGACTCTAAGAAATGATAAAAAAAATGTAAATTTTTACATCCCCAGGAGCTTTGGAGAAAAAATGGTAGAAAATTAGATACATATGCACTGTTGTCGATCCGTTGATCTCTCGTTTGAATCTAGACCGTCCATGTGGGAGATCCAGGTAAGACGATCCTGAGGATTCTTTTTACCTTTTACACCTTTTGGAAAAAATGCAAAATTTCTCAATTTGCTCCCCCTCTGCCTTTGAAAAATGGGTCTGACACGTATCCTAATGGGGGTCCCAAAGGAGCCACAAATAAATTATGCTATTATTTTTTGGAAAAGGGAAAATTTTCCAAGTTTTCCCCATAGCTCCGCCCTTCCGCTTCTAGTCTCTGATGTGGGTCCCAATGGAACCATGCTTCCTTTTACACTTTTAACTCCTTTCTCCACAAAAGGAAAATTTTCCAATTTACCTACGAAAGTCGTACCTCCGCCATTGACTAGAGAATTTGTTTTACTATTATCTGTCGCGCTTGTGGGTCATTTTATGATTTCAATCTTTTGAATAACAAGGGGCTAAAAATCCAAGTTGCCCTCGATGGTCTCGCCTCCCCACCTCTTGACTTTTCAAACCGTCACACATCTTAATGGTGCATTTTGAGGTGGTTCCCAATAGTAAAGACCCTAAATGAGCACGGGATCACCACATGCCTCAGTGCTTTAGGAATTTGTTGACTCGCCTAAGTAAATAAGACCCGGTGGAGACCTCCACATGTTGTTATGGTGCAACTTCAAGAACCTTATAAGGCTTCAAAATGATTTGGCAGGGCATGCTTCCACTTTAGAATTTTACTCCATTTTTCCAAAAGGGAAAAATATTCCAACCTACTTCCGAAGGCCCGCATCTCCACTTTAACTTTTCCACATGTCCTTCTGTGGGGTCAAAGTAAGACTTTTTCCCTGCCGCTTAAATTTTTCTTTAATCAAATCCTAGCGGGGCCACGGGGTGGGTTAATTTTTTTTGCCAAAGTAGCCAAAAATAATGAGTTCAAAAACAAACTCATCATGTCCCATCTAATTAGAAGAGGCCATGTAAGTACCAAAAGAACCAATCAGGATTGAATAGAGCTACGGGACCAAATTTTCCTATTTTCCAAAATAGCAAAAAGTGACAAGTTAAAACATTTGCCCGCCATCCCCTAACAAAACAAAAGAAGCCATGTGACAATTGAATGTAAAGGAATAATTTGGCAAGGAAAAGACACCCGCCAGTATGTCAAAAACATAGAAATTCATCATTCATGCCCATAATCTGATTTTTCGTTAAGGATGAATTTCTTTTAAACAAAACTAAGTGCAACATGGTTCCAAGCATATTTCGACCATGGATTTGTATTTTCAAAGGCATAAAAATATAAATTGATCATTCTTGAGCTTCCATGGTTGGGGCAAACTAGGAAAAATGACAAAGCCTACAAATTTTGAAGAAATTAGGGAAAAAATAGGGAAAATCAGAAACTCCTTCAAAAAGGGCATGACAATGGATTCTACAAACAATTTGAGGCATTCATATGGAGGTAAAAGCTTCAAAACATCCACATTGAGAGAAAAAAAGTTCCATAAACACATGATCGGAGGAAAATCAACGCAAATGGTGAGAAATCAAAACAAGAACGAACATCAACTCGACTGGGGATGGGCATTCCCTGTGAGTTACACAAGAATAACTAGCAGCAGACAAGTGCTAAGAACAAACCATTGGGAAACGAAGTCAAAGAGAAATCTAGCATAGTGAAACAAGCACAATGATCCTCCAAAACCGAACCGAGAAACTAGAAAACCAAAGTTACCAAGGACCGAACAAGCAAAAACACATAAGACAGAAAACAAGCCAAAGAACTATACACTATACATGTGAGAGCATCCTAATTCTGGGGAATCAATCCCAGAAATGATTCGGATGTCTTTGATTAAAAATAAGTGCAAGTAATTATCCATTTATGTCCTTCAAGAAGAAGGTATATTCACCAATCCTAATATCAATGGAGTTAGGGCCCATCCAAAATGCATCAAATTTGCCATGTTTTCCTTATCTTCATGCTTTCTTTGTCCCATAGCAAAGACAAGATCTCCAACATTGAAAGCTCCTGGGAGTGACCTTCTTGTCAAATAACTTCTTCAACTTTTCTCTAAACTTTACATGCCTTTGGTGGGATGCCCTCCTTTCTTCATCAATTGCAACAACTGGATAATGTGTACATCATATGGACTTAATTCTTGATATTCTAGTTGTTGAATGAACTAATATGAGGATAATTGCATATACGGGGCAACAGGCCTGATTTTCATACACCAACTCAAATTTACTCTTTCCAAAGTGGCTTTTTAAAAGTAATTTGGTCAATCTAGACAAAAACTTTAACTTCTCACCCTAATTCTCTTATTCAACTCCAAGGTTCTTCGATAATCTTCAGTAAATTTTTATTACTGGACTCATCTTGTCCATTTCCTTGGGGATTGTAATTAGAAGCATATGTCAAATTGATCCCATATTCTTTGCACATTTCCACCAAGGGTTTAGCTCAAGCTCATAGAATTATCAAAGAACAATTTTTCTTAGCACCCCAAACCTACATATTATATGGTTTAGCATGAAGTCCATGACATTTTGGTGTGTTGCTCTCTTCCCGGGATTGCCTCCACCCACTTGGTGAAGTAATCAGTTGATACAAGAATCCACTTATGGCCAACACTTGAAGGGTCTGAAATCTCACCAATGAAATCCATTCCACATTGCTTGAATGGGGCTTCAATTGATATAGGCTGAAAAGGTAGGGAGCCTGAAGCTTTCAGTCTTCTAGAGAAGTGCTGGGAACTCTCACATATTCTAACCAAAATATTAGTATCCTTGAAGAGAGATGGCCCATAATAACCAACCCTCAAGATCTTGTGTAATGTGACACTTCTAGCAAAATTCCCCACACAAACTTCTCCATGAATATCAGCAATTATCTTGGGGCTTCATCTTTAGTAATGCACCTTAAGAGAACTCCCTCCTGGTTATTTCAAGCTAACCCATAATAAGTAATGACATATTTCTGGGAAGCCAAATTAACAGCTCTTTTCTGGTTCTTACTCAAATACTCAGGGTAGTATAGATGTCTATGATAAAAAATTACATCTTTGTACCACTCAGAACTCATCAATTTTTCAAAAACATCTACCGTTCCTTCTTCTACCTCATTTACCTCAATAGTTTGGAAGTTGCTCTCAGCCATAAGCTTAGCCAAGCCCAAACCTCTCACCAACTTCATGGTTTTGATATCTATGTAATATTCTTGCAACTTGTTCACCCATCTGCATCTTTTTCTTGAGACTTCCATCTCTGATAAGATATCTTTCACCATAGTGTGGGGAACATAAGAAACAATTTTAGATCTCAAAATGTAAGGCCTAAATCTTTTACCAAGGAAAATTATTGTTTCTCCATAATAGTGTATTTCAGCTTGGCCCCTACAATGCCTTACTAAAAAAGGCAATAGGCCTCTTAGCCCCGTCATCATCTTTCTGCAAAAAGATATATGTGATAGTGTTCTCTAAAGTAAAAGAAAATAGTTGGAAAGGCTTATTATAATCTGGAGCTACTAAAATAGGGGCATGCTTTAATGCCTCCTTGATCCCATTGAAAGCTTGAATGGCATCCTCCTCCCATTTGATGGCCTGGTCCTTCTTTAGCATGCTAGTGATTGGAATGGTCAACTCAGAAAAGTTTGATATGAATCTCCTGATAAAGTTTATCTTCCCAAAGAAGGACTAAATCCTTTTATTGGTTCTTGGAATTGGGACCTTGCTAATGGCTTGTACCCTTTGTAGATCAATCATTACCCCTTCTTATGACACAATGTGACCAAGTAATTTTGCCTTCTATACTTCAAAATGGCACTTCTTTCGATTGAGTGAAATTCCATATTCTCTACATCTTATCAATATCTTTTCCAAGTGCAACAAGTGATCACCTCACTTTCTAGAGAGCACAGTCACATCATCCGGTAAATGTGATAATAAAATCATTGATGTAACTAGAAAAAGAAACATCCATGCTCTTTCAAAGGTTACTCCAACATTCATCGACCAAGCGCATCCTCGACATATACATAAGTACCCCATGGAGTGGTAAAGGGTGTTTTAATTCTTTCTAATTCCTTCACCACAACTTTGTTATAGCTAGAGAAACCATCTAGGGTAGAAAGTAGCTCAGAAACAGTCACTAATTGCAACATGTTTTCTATGTTTTGTAAAGAATAATTATACTTGATTGATTCTCCGCTCAAATTTCTAAAATCCACACACAACCTGATGTCACCATTCTTCTTTCTAGCTAGTACTAGGTTTATAACCAAAGAAGAATACCTTGTGGGCTGAGTAATCCCTCCATTCCTCGTTTCTTGGTTCCTCTTTCATTTTAAGAGATAAGAACGGATTGATTGGTCTCCATTTCCACCTGAATTGTTTTGCATTATCTTTCAAGGGAATCTCATGTTGAAACAGATCCTCTCTGTATGCCTTTAGTTCAAAATATGTCCAAGCCATACAATCTTGATAATTTTTCAGCAATTGGACATAAGACTATTTTCCTCGCCGAGATTGCTTCCCAACAAGATTTTCCTTGGTTTTTCCTTTGTGCCAAGTTCATATTACTCAACATCCCTCGAGGCTATTATGGATCTCGTTAATAATGCGATCAACATTATCAAAGTTAGATTCAAGAGAAACCAACTCTCTAGGAATGGTATTAGTCTTTAGATGGATGGTGCCTTTGCCAAACAAGGTTTCTTTAGCCTCTGCTATGCACACCATTGGCTCCCAATCAATATTTCAATTAGAAAACTCCCCTTTGTTCTCGCAAAAATATTCGACCTATGAATCATCATCAAAAACTTACCAATGCTTAATGTTGTTAGGGACAAGATGGCCTATTCAATACTTTAACATTAGATTCACAATATGGGAAATTGCACAATTATCAAACCGAGATCCCAACATATCCAACCTATCTCGCCATAACATTGAACTTCCCGTCATGATGCATAATGTTAAATGAACCAAAATCTCAATCAAGTCCCAGATTACATGCTTGTATTATTTCATTCACCGATTTTTGCGGCATAAAGTTTTCTAACTTGCTTTACAAGTAATTATAAGTCTCCTTGAAAATGATATCTTTAACACCATATTACAAAGCAATTCTCGACCTAACAAGAGTGCCTCATACTCAAAGAATGTTGTTAGTGCACTCAAAGTTGAGTTTGAAAGAAAATACAAACTCTTCCTAGCCTAGAGAGACTGTAATAACACCAAGATCATTTCCAAACTTGGAGCAAACTCCATCAAACAATAAATTCCAAGGAGAGTCGCGCCTTTTCAAGATACTTGCATTCTTCAATTTTGTGCTCTTTTCTATTAGAAAATCCTACAAAGTTATCAACATCAATGCTTGTGTACAATAATTCATAAGATGCATTGTTCGGATCTTCAATAAGGTGCAACATCTTCTTTTCTCCATACCACCTAAGAAGGCTGCCCTCAATTGGGATGGTAGCATAGGACTTATCCATTTGAACACTCCCACCAAAACTTGTAGCCCATTTTCTAGATAACAACATACCCCACTTGGTTGGGCTGTCAATAATAAAAACATCAAGCTTTAGGTTTTTACCTGGGTAAGTTGCAAGCTGCACTACTAGACCTTTAACACATCCCACCACTGGAACTTCTTTGGAGTCCGTAGCAGTACACTTCCCATATGTTGTTGTTACTTTGATATCTAGCTCATTCATGACTTCTAGAGGCATATCATTGCATGATGCCCCTGAGTCAAACATACAGTTGTGTAACAATATGTCTTTAATGATTTGAGTGGTGAAGAATGGATCCATATTTAGCTGAGACTCCACCAAGGATGTCCCCAAATAAACCTGAAGCAGTTCACCTAGTTTCTCCAACACTAGTGGTGTCTCTAACTCTTCAATGACTGGTGGAGTCTCCACAATTTTTATATTTCTAGCTAGGATAGTCTTTTCTTCTTTCAGCCCCAAATACTCAAAAGCCATTTTTTTGTGCTCAAGAATCCCGAGTAACTCAACAATTGAACCGAGATCTTGATCCGACTAAAGACTTGGGCAATATCATAAGGGACATGACTTTCACAAGGCAACATTGAAAGAAGGTTGATGCACTCATTAGATGGCACATGATTTTTGATAGATTGGGAATGAGGAGGGGTATGTGTTTTGTTTGGGATAGCAAGGCCCTTAGAGGATGCATCTTTCTTAGGATCCTCTTTAGGACTATTTGAAAGGAATGGATTTTTTGGCTTGGCTTGAGGTCCCGTCCCTTTAACAAGCCTACTTCTTGTGTTGTACTCCTTCTCTTGGGCAACAACAACATTCATCAATAATTATGTGTCCTCCTCGGATGGGATTCCTCCATCATACTTCTTTATTAAAGCTCTTAAATATTTGAATTTGTTATTGGGTAATTTAAAAACTTGTATAGTATCTACTTCTATAGTATGAGAGGGAGGTAGATGCAATCCCGAAAATCAGCAGCAATTCTAGCTCTTATTACTTCAGTTGAAGTTTCCTCTTATTGTGAGCTTGTGGAGCAACCCATCATGCAAACATCATCATCATTATCATCATCAACTTCTTCTTATGCTTGCTGATATTCCTCACATGGAGCATGGGGCATGAAACATCTATCAAACCAATCAATGACATCTATCTCCTCCACAATATCAACTCGGAAACCAAAGGATCATGTACCATTATGTTTTCCCTAGTGTGGGACTATTTATTTCCAAATCCAACAGGTCCCTTGCCTTTCTCATCAGATATTTAATCATTTCTATGATGATTTGTAAACTTGTCTTGGCATTGTTGCTTGTGCTAACCTTGTGAATTCTACCCAATTCCCTTTTCTTCTCAGGCTAGTTTGTATGATATTTCTTTAACATCCCCTACAAAATTTTTCACAACTTCCTCCAAATCAGTAGCCTTACTTGTTTGAGGCTTTTCCAGGTTAATTAGTTTTACACCCTCCCTTTTTGGAGGCTTTCCAATTGCCTTGATGTTATTCTCAATTTGCAAAGCCATGGTTAAGGCCTGCCTCAAATTAGTCGTTTTTATCCCTCAAGTAGTAAGCAACCTTTTTATCAAATGCATCTAAATATTTGATCAAACATGATTCATGACATGGCCTTAAGTTAACAGAAATCTCTTAAGGTATTTTTAATCCTTGTGTTGAATTCATGTATCGACTCATTAGGATTATTATTGATGTTTTCAAATATTGATAGAAGAAACCTAGGGTTAGTTCTATCACTATACCGCAATCTA
The DNA here is from genome assembly GCA_018340775.1 of Taxus wallichiana var. yunnanensis. Lineage (NCBI taxonomy): Eukaryota > Viridiplantae > Streptophyta > Pinopsida > Cupressales > Taxaceae > Taxus > Taxus wallichiana. The sequence goes on along the minus strand of CM031240.1, from coordinate 903,087,585 downwards.
AATGCATTGTTCATCTATGTCTAAGAATTAATGGAATTATATGAAAATCTTTATACAACTCCCTTGCATACTCTTCCAAAATATGGATAAATGATTTGATATATACATCTTCATGTTCAATCTCAAAGTCTTTCATCATATTGATAAAAAGCTTTAAATGTTGATCACCAATTATAGTGTTGTTTCCTTAAAACTTTGGCAATCTATTTCTTACATCCTGGGAACTCGCATTGTGATAGCTAGCCATCCTTGTAAAATTTATAGGAACAAAGGTGTTTCCAATAAATGGAGGTCCTGGGGTTGGAGTTGGGCCATGTTTTTTTGAGGAGGTGACCCTAGAGGGGAGACAAATTGATAAGGGGTAGGGGTCTTTGAAACAAAATGGTATGATTTTCAAATTGGATATCCCCTAAAGGCCTTGTTTCTTGGAAAATCCTATCAACTTTTGAAAATACATGTGTAAGATGAGAAGAAAGATTTTCAAAATAAAATGAAGGCCCCTCTCCAGTTGGAGAATTCAATTCCACAAAGAGGTTGCCTCGATTCAAAAGCACTTCAATGAAAGACTTTAATGATAGGCCAATCACTTTCATCAATGGATATCGCTTTTCTTGTCTACTAATCTCCAACAAGTCTCCGTGCTTTTCTTCCTTCTAATTTTATTTTTCCTAGTTATGGAAATAATGTCCTAGTAGGATCCCTAATAAAGAAAGATCTTCTTCCTTCTAGATTTGTAAATATTAGTAAAAAAACTCAATTGACAGAGGTTAAGACACTGGTACTCATCAATAATAAGATCAATAGGGATTTACCACTAAGGATTTCCACCTTAGTTTTCTAAATGCACTAAAATATGATCTCACAAATGTTTTTCAATACTATCAACTAGAAATTGAAAGACCCGAATCTTCTTTATCCATATTTATCAATGAAAGCTAGTGCTATAGTTGTAAAAATGAAATAATTACACACAACACTTGTAACTTTGAATACTTCTTATAGGTTTGAACACAAGATGATGTTTGAAAAAATGTATTAGCATTTAGAGCATATAAGAAATGTTAACGGGGTTTGAATATGAATCTGTAACCATTATGTCCCTAACAATGGTGCCAATTGGGTGTTGGTACCCAAATTGATTCTCCTCGTAAGCTAAGGAACATCACAAAGTTTGGCAGAAGCTTAGAGACAAGTAGAGCATGTAGTGTGTCATTTTGTAACTAGGGATGAAATGCACTTGCTCTTTGTCACTCATATGTGAAGAAATGGGTAGAACCCTCAAGAGGATTTTACCTATCCTCACTAATTTATGTTTGTGCCTTTCGAAAAGGGTGTGAGGACCCTTATTCTAGCCTGCTTTTTTTTTTGGAGGAGATATCCTTGTGAAATTATTAAGAAGACCTTGAAGAAAATATGATCCCGTAACAAAACCTAACTCTAACGAGTTTTCACTCTACATAATGGATATATTTTCTAAGCAAGTTTTAGGCCATTAAAGACATTGAAAGCCTTATTGTTTCTACATGTTTCGGTAGTAAAAATTATGCATTTGTATACACCCATCACAAACAGGGTAGTATGGGTAAGCTTGGTTACTTTTTAATGAATTTTGGTGGTAGGTGAGGCGGGATGAACTTGATTCACCGGATCCTTGAGAAATTTTCAAAAAAAAGGAGATCTTGAACAATGTAATGCCTAGGGATAGCTAGGATGTTTCTTTACCTAGAATATGTGCTTCAATGGAGGCCCAGATCAGCATTTTTCACACAAACTTCAAGATCCAAAATGAAGGCTCAAATTGGAAAACTCAACTAAACATTATCAACCTTTGTTTCATCACGCCTAAGATACCCTCAAAGGCTAACAAACAATCTTATAGTCATGCTAGGAGTCATAGTGATTTTAAATTTTTTTATTTCATTATCAAATGAAAGATCTTATGATAAATGAAATTGCAAATGCCACCAAACTATCACAAGGATAAGATCTTGTGTTATTCATAAAGATTTCAATATAACGTTGCAACTGGAACAAGAAAACTACTTGTAGACATTTAGGAATGAAGAAAACACAAATTTTAGTTAAAAATAACGTAGATTAAATCAAGTTTGATTAAATTTATTAGTAGGGAAAATTTTCTAGAACAATCTCAGAGCTTGTCAATGGCTATACACTCGCAACCACCTTGACATGATCAAATTTAACACAAAGGAGATAAACAAGTTTCTTCAGATGATTTCTCAAAAGGACAGGTTCTATCAATATTTTCTCTTAGAAAATCAATCCCGACCTCTAACACTCCAACCATTTGAACGAAAAATTCATGCAATTTATAATACTTCATTTTGAATGAATTTTCCCCAAAACCGTGGGACATTCAAAACACCATTGCATGTTGAGCTCCCTTAATCAAATATTCGAAAAGGTTAGCAGGAGTGCAGAGGGAAAATCTCTCCAAATATTTCAAGCATTCAATTCTTCACCTGGTAGGTCGTTCTTCATCTTGCATGTAAACTACTTCTTCCTCCAATTTTTCAAATCTGGTTCTTTGTGGGCCAAGGAAAGAAAAACTTAAAATCAGATTGAAGCCAATGATCAGATCATGTCTTGATTGCAAAAGAATTATTCATATTTTTCCCACCCAAGCAAGATACCAAATTAATGTTCCTCTTGATTTTACATGCAAGAGACTCTAAGAAATGATAAAATCGTAAAAAAATTGCTTTCCCAGGAGCTTTGGAGTAGAAATGGTAGAAAATAAGATACAGATGCACAACTACCATTGATCTCTCTTTTGAATCTGGACTTTCCACATGGGAGATTAAATTCAAGATGAGCCCGAGGGTTCCTTTTTACCTTTTACACCTTTTGGAAAAATGCAAAATTTCTCAATTTTATCCACCCCTTCACCTTTGAAAAATGGGCCTGACATGCATCCCAATGTGGATACCAAAGGAACCATGGATAAGTTTTGCTATTTCACCTCTATTTTGGAAAATGGAAAATTTTCCAAGTTTTCCCTGTAGCTCTGCACTTCCACTTCTAGTCTTTGATGTGGATCCCAGCCGAACCACGCTTTCTTTACACTTTTAACTCATTTTTCCACAAAAGGAAAAAAATTCAATTTACCTCCAAAAGTTTGAACCTCTCGCCATTGACTGGAGAATTTTTTTGACTATTCTATGTTTGGCCCAGTGGGTCATTTTGATGATTTTAGTCTTTTGAATAACAAGGGATAAAATTCCAAGTTGCCGCGATGGCCGGCCTCCCGCCTCTTGACTTTTCAAACCGCCACGCATCTTAATGGCTCATCTTGAGGTGGTCCCAAAAAGTAGAGACCCTAAATGACCATGGGCTCACAACGTGTCTTGGGCCCTTTAGGAAGTTGCTGAAAATTCTAAGGAAAGAAGACCCGGTGGAGACCTCCACGTGTCATTATGGTGCAACTTCAAGAACCTTATAAGGATTCAAAATTATTTGGCAGGGGCACGCTTCCATTTTAGAATTTTACTCCATTTTTCCAAAATGGAAAAATATTCCAACCTACTTCCAAAGGCCCGCATCTCCACTTTTAACTTTTCCACGTGTCCTTCTATGGGGTCAAAGTAAGACTTTTTCCCTACCGCTTAAATTTTTCTTTAATCAAGCTTGGCGGGGCCGTGGGGTGGGTTATAAATTTTTACCAAATTAGAAAAAAATAACAAGTTCAAAAAACAAACTTGCCACACCCCATCCAATTAGAAGAGGCCACGTAAGTACCAAAAGAACCAATCAGTTTGAGCGGAGCTACGAGACCAAATTTGCCTTTTTCCAAAAAAAGCAAAAAGTGACAAGTTAAAACATTTTCCCACCATCCCCTGACCAACCAAAATAAGCGACGTGACCACCGAATTTGGATGAATAATTTGGCAAGGAAACGATGTCCTCCAAACCATCAAAAACACATAAATTCACCATTCATGCCCAGCATCTGAATTTTTGCTAAGGATGAATTTTTTTGAAACAAAACCAACTGCATCATGGTTCCAAGCATATTTTGACCATGTATTTGGATTTTCAAAGGCATAAACATGTAAGTTGATCATTCTTGAGCCTCCATGGTTGAGGTGAAATAGGAAAATGACAGAGCCCGTGGATTTTTTAAAAATTTGGGCAAAAACAAGGTAAACTCAGAGAATCCTTCAAAAAGGGGCATGAAAATGGATTCTACAAACAATTCAAGGCATTTAAATGGAGGTAAAAGCTTCAAAACATCCACATCGAGAGATAAAACATTTCATAACACATAGATCAAAGGAAAAAGAGGGAAAATGGTGTAAGATCAAAATGAGCACCAACATGACCATAAGAACTTCTAACCTTTCGTTGAAGGGAAGTGATAGGGTGCACAACTCGAGAAAAGCCATGTCCAAATATCTTGTAGTATCCCACCAAGCCAATAAAACTACGTACCTCGGTCACACTAGTGGGTGTTGGCCAATCCATAATGGCTCTAATATTGGAAGGATCAACTACGATACCTTCCCCAAAAATTATGTGACCCAAATATTGCACCTCATAGTGAAGGAATGCACATTTCACTGTTGTTGTAAAGATGTTGCTCATGAAGACATTGTAGAACCTGACGAAGGTGCTCCTTGTGCTCCTCAAGTGTAAGTGACTATATTAGAAAGTTGTCAATGTATACAATCACAAAGTGATCCAAAAACATCTAGAACATCCAATTCATCAAGCTCATGAACATTGTGGGGGAATTTGTCAAACCAAAGGGCACAATTGTGAACTCATAGTGCCCATATCTCATGTGGAACGCTAACTTGTGGATATCTACCTCTGCAATTCTTAGCTGATGGTATCTAAAATTAAGATCAATCTTAGAAAATAGTGTGGCCCCCTTCATCTGATCGAACAAATCATTAATGCTAGGAAAGGGTAATGATTATTTATCGTTACCTTTTTCAACTACCCGTATTCGACACACAACCACAAGGCTCAGTCCTTCTTCTTCACAAAAATCATTAGTGCACCCCAAGGGGATATACTAGGAAGGATTAGGACTTTCTCAAGAAGGCCCTCAAGTTATAGCTTGAGCTCACAAAGCTCATGTGTGGTCATCTTATAAGGAGTTCATGAGATAGGTTCTACTCCTAGAACCAAGTCAATGTGGAAGTCTATCTCACATGGGGGAGGCATCCCTGACAACTCACTAGGAAACACATCAGAAAACTCTTGCAAGATGGGATGATCGTCAAGTTAAGGTCCACTATCCCCATCATCGACCTATCGTAATAGTAATAGCATATAAATAATCCCCACGTCATGCATACCACTTAAGCTTCATAATGGAAATAGTGCAAATAGAAATGTGTCTCCTAACTCCAACTATCACTAACTCAACTCCCAAATCATCTATACATGATATAGTCTTATGGAAAAAATCCATTCTAGTAATGTGTGTAGATAACCAATTCATTCCTAAGATGACCCCGTATGAACCCAATGGAATAATATGAAGATCGGTAATCACCGCAGGTCCCAAATCCACTACACACTTCTTAACTAAGGTGTCTACAACTATTTTGGCTCCATAATAAATCTCGACGTCCCAAACAAGAACAAGACTAACATGTCTAACTACCACCAGCCTATAATCCTCTACTAAATATGGTGTAATAAAAAAAAAGATGAACCAGAATCAAAAAAGTTGAGTTAGGAATACAACCAATTCTACATGTAGTCTCTATCACAAGGTGCTCGATGCTAAGGCGGCAGCGAGTTCTCAACCCCTACATAGATCCGATTCCTATGTTCTATATCTCCAATCGTTGGATCTTAAATTGATGTCTTACCCTTGTTACAAGGGTTCTATGGGAAATCTCTCCAATGATCTCCAACAACTCCACATTCATAACAATTGTATGGTCCTCTCCAATGAGATGAGGCTCCAACCGATACTATAGAGGTCTATGTCGTGGATCCTGATGATCTAGCTATGGAATATTGAGGTCATTGTAGATGAGATCCTGATGACTGAGCTCTTAGTGCACCTTGTTTCCTAATGGTACCCATAGGGGGAAGCCCCATACTTCATCCCCTCTAAGCATTGAATCTCTATGGAGATCTGAATGGTGGATGAGTCTGCTCCTGCTAAGTTGTCTCTTGTTGTGGCCTGAATCAAGACTGTGCAAAACCATGTTCACCACAAGGAGAAGGAGCTTATCCCCTCGACCTACTATCCTGCATCTGGTAGATTCAGCTCGTACTCTGCCACTGGCTTACCGAGTCTTCCCACGAGTCTACTCTGCAATGTAGGCCTTCTCAATGACCTCTACTAAGGTCTCTCGGGCAATGAATGTGCACCATATCGCATATTATATTATCCCTAACTATAAATGCAAAAATCTCAACACATAATTTATATAATATTAAAAGATAGGGATAAATAAGTTAGGAAATAAGAAATAAAGTTATATAATATTATATTATATTATATAAATAATATAATATATATTTATTATATAATAGATTATTAAAAATTAATATAATATTATAATGGTTAAAATGAATATATATTCGGTTATAATATCATAATGTGTTTGTTATGATGTAACAAAGCTATATTATTATCGATATATTATAATATTAATAGGACTTATCTAAAGATCATAATATTGTAAGTAACGTTATAACGTATATTATAATTAATACATTTTTATGATGTTTATGATATATTGATATAATATTAAGTCTAAGGAAATAATATATAATATATACATGTGTATATATGTAATTTGAAATATAATATGTAGTGGATAATATTAAATACAATATAACAATATATATTGTATACGATAAGATGTTTTTTAATATATATAGTGAAATATATCTCTCGAATATAATGTAGAGTATACATTATAAATATTATTATGTAAATACGTTAAGGGTTATATAAATTTAATATAATATAATATTTAATATAATAAGATGTTACAATATTATAT